>JAOTQQ010000032.1:57869636-57923461 GCA_026546715.1 Gallinago undulata
GCCCTGGAAGAGGCTGCCCAGAGAGGTGGTGGAGTCTCCTTCTCTGGAGACATTCAAAACCCACATGGACAAGTTCCCGTGCAATGTGCTCTAGGTAGACCTGCTCCAGCAGGGGGGTTGGCCTAGATGATCTCCAGAGGTAATATGATCATATGATTCTATGATTCTATGAATAGCAGATAAGTGGAACCAAGCCCCACCTCTTCAAAATGCCAGTACTGACGTGGGGTCTTGTAGCACCAGCATCAAGTCACTGTCCTGGCTCCTCACGTTCTTTGAAGAAGAGGGAAGAAACAAGGGAAGCGTCTCTCAAGGGAAACGTCTCTCAGATTAGTATCTCAGGAGCATTTCATTTCATGGGGCACCAGCCTACTTTAGGGCCACCCCAAATTAACCCCATTCTAGAAAGGCACAAGCTAAGCTGGAGTAGGCAAAAAGTTTTCAGATAGAAGCAATGCAGAAAAAGTTGATGTTCCATCCCTGTAAAATATATTAAGATAGATCCAAATTTTATGCTAGTGACCCCTTGCTTTATCACACTCTCACGGTAAGAGGTTCATTGCACTGCTGCCTTCTGACAATGGAGAGAAAAAAGTTGAACTTTTTTTTAATGAAAAGGGTTTACAATAAAAAAAAATAATGTGAAAAGACTGTAACTTCCTAGAAAAAAAAATCACTTAGCTCTGATGCTAAGATTAAAAACAAGTTGTTTTACCCTTATACACAGTACTTGCAATCTGCAGCTGTTCACAAAAGACCAGAAGACTTAATATATAAGCAGGGAAGGTTGTTGGCTTTGTTCCCTTCTTTACTTATAAAGGACATGTATACTTCACCTGTTCCAGTATTACATCAAGGAGATCTCCTTGTGTCAAGAGTTTCTTTATCTCCTTTTGTTATTTGGGAGGGAGGGGGAGAGGAAAAAATAATAATATTTTTCTTTTACTTTGAGAAGAATCTTCAATGCTTCATCTTGAAAGTGCTCTCCTAAGACTTAGAGTGCTAAGTATCCTGCATTTTACAGATGGAGAAGGAAATAGATGAAAAATAAGTGCTTTACATTCAGATCTTGCACTGATGGATGATTTTACAGTTGCTCTTTCTTTTCCAGTAGCTGGCACATGTCACCTCTATGCAGCTCAGTTTCTCAGGATCTAGGAATCAAATGAGCTACAAGCTGCAATAATATTTCAATATTTGGCCAGCTTCTGTCATAATGTTATCTTCCTGACCTTTGATACAACTGGCGGCAAGTTGATTTTACCACCTACAGCTTGAGATTCCTTGGCCACCATTACTTTACAGTGGTGCTGGGATCAAGACTAGGCTATGAAACTGTGGTTTCCTCATCTTATCGTAAAATCTTCTCTTCCCCCCCCCCCTACATTTTTGTCTTGTTTTTTGCTTCCTCACTTCCCACACCTCTTTTTAAGGCACATTGATTCCAAGAATGTCATTAACATTATTCCTTTTTCTGTTTAATTTTATGCCATTGTTTAAATCTGGCTCTCTTGATGATTTCAGCATTAGAAGACCTACAGTGGACCATGTATCCCATTCTGCACTTCGGAGAAACTCCACTTACTAAAGAGCTAAAAGTTATCAGAATTCCAAAGCCCACAGCAGTAACACTGCAAGAGCCTCCAGTACTACAGAGGGAGCTAAGTGTACTTTCATGCTTACATGTTATAATGATATATCATGTTAGCATGAAGGAGAATGGTGATTCTTATTTGTGTAGATTATAGTGTGATCACTAAAGACTCCCAACCTTGCTATTAAATCAAAGTCACCTTGAGCCTTTGGTAATTTTCCAGCAAAGAAACTACCCTAAGTGCCTTGGTTTAGAGAGGAAAAATGGCCATACCAATGAGTTATACTGGATCTTCTGGGGGGGGAAAAATGGTTACGGTAAATAGTTACATTGTTTTAACTAGTACTTGATAGTCTTCAATTTTACTTTTTGTTCTTTCAAATTTTTAATTACACAGAAAAAAAGGTTTCAATTATGCTTGTTTAAAAAGATTATGTGTTACATGGTTTTATAGGATGGTTTTTTTAGTTTTATAAAATTGTCCATTTAACTTTCCCTCCTGTGTTTCTTATTAGGCAGTTATACTCTTTCTTCTAGTTAGGATAACTGTGCAGAATATCATCTATCCTAGAAAGGATATTTGCATGTTTTGCAACAGGACAAATAGGCAGTGCATTTTTCTTTGCAGAAATTAATATTCTTCATTGTAAACAATATAATCCATCATGTTTGGTCTATGTGGTGGAGTGAATATCCTAATAGTTAGCATGAAAGCTTACTGAAAGTACAATGACCATCTGCACCTCTCTGTTGGGCTTTAAAGGCCAGTTCTCCCTTCTAAAGATTTATAATACAAAGGGCAATTCACTAATTAGTACTGTAAATTAGTGTTGCCATGAGGTTAAAAAAAACTAACAGCCCCTGCAGTATTTCAATTAATGTTATTTTTAATTGCTTGTATTAGCATTTGAGAACAAGATTGATTAGCTTTTGACTGTCAAAGAAACAGAACTTGAAGCTCTTAAATACTGAAATGGAAGTTGTTAATTATACTTAAAAATCCATAGATACTATACAAGGAAATCTGGAAGGTCATCTGATTACCAAAGAGGGTGTGTTTCATTTCTGTTCTGTTTAAATAAAAATTAAAAATGTTTGCATAGAGCCACATGTATTTCTCATGCTCTCTACTAATTGATCACGCAAATTAAGATCTCCAAAATCACTTTAAAAACAAAACAGCTTTAATAGTGCATCTGTTTATAGAAAGTAATTTTAGAAGTTGTTTAACTTTAAAGTGATTAGTTAATTCTCAATTTGTGATTAAAGTGGCAAGATCTGAACTTTCTCCTAAAGCTGTCATGAGCTTTCCTCTGTAGACCCCAATTCAACAAATATCAGCTCTTTGCTAGGATTCGAAGGCTATCTCCAAGACAGGACTTGTGGTCCTTCCTGCCCAGGTTCAGACTCTGGATTCATGTCCTTCCTCAACTTGAAAGGATTTAATTACATCACCCATCTCACAGGGATATATGTTAATAACCCAGACACTAAGGAGAGGGGATGGAGGAAAAGTTTTTTCTTCTCACCAGGCCACTGAAGCTGTGCTGCTTTGCAACAAAACATGAGTGATCCACTAAAGATAATTATTTAGCCTTATTTAGTTCTGTAGCTCCTGAGTCCTGACTGGATTTGGGAAGAGAAGAGATATCTTGTCAAAGTACAAAATTTTTGGCTGTAGCCCTTAAGCACTTGCTCAGGTCCTTTGTCATTAATGGGGCAGAATCTCAGTTGATGTACTTTGGTACTACCCGTTACCAACCTCGCTCTTTATCTCATACACTCATAGAAAAAAATTACTGCAGACTATAAGTAATGATATACTAGTTATTCTACAATAATTGTAACATGAGGGAAGTGCTGCCTGGCTTCTTACTGCTTTACATCTTCTAACTAGGTAATAGTCAAAAGTGAGGGACACAGATGAAAGGGAGATTAAGATAAATGAAACATGAAATATAAAAATGAGATTAAATAAATAAATATGAAATCTGACATTTTTCACTGTTAAGAAAGCAAAACAAAACCACATTTTAAGGTGAAAACCAAAAAACCTGATAATTTTCATTTTAGAAGAGGATTTTTCAGCTGAAAAAGCTTTCATACAAAAAAAATTTCAGCTACATGTGTCAAAATAGTATGTCAACTCATCAGAGGACCAGGATTTTTTTAGAGGCAATTAGAAGGTATATTTTAGAGCTAATTTGACTATCTAATGAGAATATCGCAAATGAAGTGATTCAAGATAGCTCAAGTACTAGTGATCAGAGTTTGTCAAGGTCAAAAGTTGCAGTTATTAATATTTATATATATGTATATAAACGGGCAAATAGTTTATTCACAGCTAATATTTTAAAAAAATCTGCAACATAGTGACCAACAAGGAATTAACATGACATTCTCTTCTAACATACTGTTGGATTCCTAACTGTAGTACACATGTCAGATAGAACACTATATTTAATTCCTGTAGAAACAGATAATAAATCAAACTAAATAGAATTAATAGTGCCTAATTACTAGTTATATACTTCACCTGGAGTATCGTTTTCAGTAGTGATCACCATACTTTAGGATATAATTGCCCTTCGTGGCTTATAACAGAAAGCCTGAAGTACAATAAACTTCAGAGATAAGCGTTAAAAAGAGAGAGAATAAAAACAGCACTTTATTTTTAATATTTGAATAAAAATCTTGAGGTTCAAGGAAACCATCATACATAGCATTTTTAGTAAGCCATAAGACAATGAATTGAGTGAGTGGTGCAAACACATATTGCTCATCTATGAAAAGCAAAAGTAGACTTAAAATGTTTTAGTATCTTTTTCCCTTCAGCACTGTGACTTTCTGGGAATATAGTACTAAGTCTGCTAGAGGAATTAGTTTCTTTTTTAAAAAAAATACTTCACTCTGTGGCATCTTTAACTTGACTTATTTGTGTTGTAACAGTGTAGTGACACTATTGCTGTCTGAAAAGGAAGAAATATAAAAGCTTTCCTTCCATATAAAACTGCTCTAGGTGTACACAGTCTGTTTCTTCTTAACCTGTCATATAAATCAGGTTGGAACAATCTGATGTTGAGGAATTCTACAGTCTTACAAATGGACATTGCCAAATGCTGGATAATTGGTACATTTTACATTAAATTTTAAAATAGAGCTGGTGACACCAGGCTCCCGAAGAGTTTCCAAAAGGTGCATGCTACTTAGTTTTAAACATTTTTTCTCAAAGACTGTCTCTTGGGGGTTTGATAAATTGTTTCCTAATTTATTGTCAGTAAGGAGTGTCAGTTAATATCTGTGTCTTATTTTTTCTATTTGTTATAAGGAAAATGTCTACCTACTTAAATGTGTAATCAAGATCTATTTCTCTAGGGCCTTCACTTAATACATAAGTACCAACTTATTGTGTTACAAGTGGAAAAAATGAGAGAGAAGGCATTAGTTATAATGCTAAACATTTTTCTGCTTTCTCTTCATTAAAATTAAGGACATAAAATTACTTCCTCAGGCTAGACTTAGAGATTAATTCCTAAAGGGCTTTCTAAAACCATTGCTATGTTAGGGAAAGATGGTTCAGCAGTTAAGGATGTGATTAGCTCTCTAATTACTGAAATTTTGATATGTATTCAGACTTAATTTTTGCAGACATCTACTTCTTTTTGGCTAGTAAGAGGTGATCTTCTCTTTGTTGGCTGCCCCACTAAATGCAATGATCCCAGTATGGCTACATCGTTGGGGGTTTTTTCCATATCAGAAAGAAAGACAACCAGGCAAAGCAAAAGAGGAAGCTTAACTCAATCTCTGTGAAACTACAGAAGTGAGGTGACAGAGAAAGAGGCCACTCTTACTACTTTTACAAATGAAGCAGAAGTCAGGTCTTTCCTCTAGGAGAGGACTTTTGCTGATGTTTTTACCCTACCAGTGTTTGAACAGCATGACATTTCTCTGCTGAGAAGCCGTTAATTCCAGATTGTGCCTCGCCATCTGGGAGAGTGCTGTTCTAAAGAATGACCATCTCACAAGTTCTGCTGCAGATATAGAGTCAGACGTGAGGAAGATCTCTGCGGAATATTACCTCTAGCAGAGCTAGGAGCTCGCAGCTTTTACATGCCTTTGTATATTAAGGTAGTGTCAGACAGAACTGAAAACTTTTTCTTTACCACTACACGAGCAATAAATGGGTCTGTGATGGGAACTCTATATTATATTTCCAGTTTCTTGTAAGTGCATTTTTACAACATACAGTTCTTATTACTATAATGGAATGTGAATTGATTTGCTTGCACTATAGAAATAATGAGAGCACAGCTCTGAGAATGACATCTTTCTTGCAATTTCATTTTTTACAATAGGTTACTGAAACACTGAAATCATATAAGTTTTGATGAACCATGCTCCTATAATCCTTCCTAATGTCAATCTTTACCTTATTGTCCATAAATTTCATTTAACCCTATTAGGACTATCTTTATTGAAAGACAAAGATGCACTTATCTGAAGACACTGAAAGCCTTCACACACCAAGATATCATGCTCAGAAAAAGACTAATCCATTTTTAAACTTTTTCACACAAGAAGTTTGCTACATTATCTTGCTTGACCTGGCTGGAGGTACTGGTTTCTTCTGTACGAGTAATTCCTATAGTACTAGAAACATATTCTATGCCCTGTAGGGATGAGACGTGATAAGTCCAATGAGAGCCTATCCATGAGCATAAGCATGTTCCAGAAGCAGCATGATTCTGTTAGAAAGGATAAGCTATGGAGAGGAAATGATGGTTAGACCCAATGCACACATTAAAATGGCATGGGCACTGGAAAAAATATCTATATAGAAGATTTTATGGCAAGAATGCATTAAAATAGCCTTATTTGGGCAACAAAAGATACAGGAGTCTTTTACTGAAGTTCACAGCCATTCCTTATTAAACTTCTGTGTTGGCAGCAAATCCTGGTTTGGATACTAATTTGATACATTAGGAAACTATTCCAAAGCACACTTTTGTTCTTGTCATGAAAATACGGAGAATAAGGTCTACATATCACTGCTGTGGCAAGTTGACATCCAACAAGATTTATGCTATTTGAAAACCCTATTCTTGCTAAATGCATTGCATATGTAAGTTCAGTGTAATTTACTTGGAACTTCGCTGCTACAAATAACGTTAATATCTCTGGGTTGATATGACATGAAATTTATTTAATCTGGTACCTCATTTTGAAATATATTCATTAAAAGTGTTGAATGGAGGAAAAATCTGTCAGCGCAAATGGTGTTCATTTTCAATGTGACAGTATTCACAAGTCCCAAGAAATAGAACAGTTGAATAGATAATGTCACATATCATAGCATTATTCGGATGGTGTGATCTTCTTATTGATTGGACAGCAGTCGCAAATTTAAAGCTTATGCTACATTTCACTAATACCATGACAATGAAGAACATGAGCAATGGTCTGTCAAATGTGTGAAAAATGTGCCATGCAAGTAAATAAAGACACAGTTCGTAATTCCCTGAAAGGAAGAGGATAACATTTGTTCTGGAATTAAGCAATAATGAAACGGAGGCTCTGGTTTGTGCTTTATACATAAAATGGGGTTATAATGGAAGAGCAATTCTTTCATTACTGATATTATGAAATAGCTGAAATGGTTAGCTTCCCTATGGTGTAAAAAGGCTACTTCTCAAGCAGACAGAGACAACTCTATTGAAACTGCAGTTTGTAATCTCTGTACCATTATCAGCCTTTAAGACAGCAGGCATTCTATCCTGGTTTTATTGTTGTAAATAATACTGAAAGCTTTTTTAATAGAGTTCTTTCCTAGTGAAAAAATAAAATCAAGCTCGGTTCATATGTGATCCACTCATTGCAGCTTGAATCCAAAGGGCCAGACTAAAAATTTGCCTAGAATTCTTCAACCATCTTTCACCAAATTGTCTGGGGAGTCCCAAGATATGGAAAAAATTAAATGAGTAATAGCTCCTCTCATAGCGTTATTTGGATGATATGAATAGTGATGCATCAAGCAACGTAACTAGAATTTGTTGCATGTATTTGTATCCCATCCCTCCCACTACAAGGGGCAGACAAGGGAGTAATTCAGATCTATGAATACATGTGCTCAGCGGCATTTAGAAAGGCACAGATCCTTCACAGATCCTGTATCATTTTTGCCTGCCCCATGGAGAAGACTGGAATGCTGTAGATCATCTCCATGGCACTGTGTTAAGGCTGTTGAATTTCTCTGGGAGCCTCTCCGGGCTTTATTGTGTGTTTGAACAGTAAGGAGGAAGCAGAAATGGAGAAAGCAAAAAAGATATAGTCTGACCTTCAGCCATGGAGCCAGGGACTTGGGGCTTGGAAGAGGAGACAGAGCTGAAGGGGTCTCTCATGGGTTCCCAAGAGCAGAGTAAGAGGTATGTCTTTGCCCACCTCAGGGTTGTATTTTAAGAACAGTTTCACAGTCACCGTTTACCCTCTGGAGGGCACTCTGGAACAAAATTAGAGCAAACCAACTGGTAAATTTCAGGAAGGGGATAGAGAGTTGCCTTTAAGTGTGCCTTTAGTTTAGGTTGTGTAACCACACATTTACTGCAAGTTGCAGCTAATTTGGCTGTCCCTTTGTATTTCTTCGTCCTTGCAGAGATACTGCTTGAACAGCACTGGCTGTATGGAAGAACCTGGTGATAAAGAAGAACTTCAAACGGAACTTGATGTTGCCTTCCGCAAAACCAAATATTTACAGCCTATAGGCTGGCTGTGAAGAAAGTGTATAAGAGTAGCGAACTCTCAGAAGAACCAGCACACTCAGGTAGGTAGAAGTTTAATTATTCTTCTAGTCTAGTGCCTTATCCACTAGCCTGGATCTGCACTGTTTGGGACATAGATTTTCTTTATTTTCACTTGTTGAATTATTTGCTGAACTGATTTTTTTACAGGAAGCAGACAGAAATATCTGTAGGCATCTTCTGCGAGCAGGGCTGTGCACAAGACACACCTGCTGCTTTTCCAGGCATTCTGGGTGTGACTTCCATCATTGGTGCGGCATCCTCATTGGAGATGGCAGGGCAAAGGCAAAATTTCATGATTGTCTATGTTGGGTTTTCTTCTGAGTATTGCTACTTTTGAGTTTTTACTTCTTTGGACAATTTGGCTGAAAATCTTGTCCTGCCATCTGGGTTTGCATTTCTTTATGGCAGGCTGCTAGTCTCTTGCCCACATTTTTCCTGATTGCTATACACTTAGGAAAGGTGGGAGGGGAGGGGAAGTGCCAAAGAGCATTGATTTCTTCCAAAGGTCAGGTCAGGGAAACAGTAGGGCTACAGGCCTGATCTCGGTCACTCTGACAAATGTCAGGTATAGCTCTAGATCTTTTCAGCCTGGCAGGCTGCATACCCTTGTTTCAGCCCCAGGGGAAGCCGTGTCCTGGAACGTTTCCCATTTCTTACTGTCCTGTTCACAAACAACATGTCCTGTGAATGCCTTATCTGCATCAAAGTACCGTGCGATAAAGTCAAGCACTCCTGGCCTTACTTGCAATGAAGCTCTAGCTCCTGGGAAGCACCAGATTCCCATAAACGATGATGAATTTGTATCGTCAAAGTGCATTTATCCACTCTTTCTTGGCATGCACAGAATTCACAGAATCATGGAATGGTTGACGTTGGAAGGGACTTCTGGAGGTTATCTGATCCAGCTCTCCCTCAGGAAGGGATACCTGAAGCCAGCCACCCAGGACCAAGTCCAGACAGCTTTTGAATATTGCTGAAGATGGAGACTCCCCAACCTCCCTAAGAAACCTTTGCCAATGCTCCATCACCCTCACAGCAAAAAAAGTTTTTTCTTATATTTAAATAGAATTTCCTGTGTTGGAGTTTGTGCCCGTTGCCTCTGGTCCTGCACCACTGAAAAGAGCCTGGCTCCGTCCTCTTTGCACTCTCAGCTATTGATATACACTGGTGAGATCTTGACCCCTCAAGCCATCTCTTCTCCAGGCAGAACAGTACAGCTCTCTTAGCCTCTCCTCAGGGCAGAGGTCCTCCAATCCCTTTGTCATCGATGTCTTCACTGGACTGTCTGCAGTAGGTCCACGTGTCTGCTGTATTGAGGAGAAAGCTCAATCCTCACGTACCAGGTCAAATACAGGAGTTATGGAGAATGAGGTGCTCCTGAACAAACTTCTGTTAATGCCAGACAGTCTCTCTGACCACAACACGGAGTATCCTAAAAGAGAGAGGAGGTTTGTGGGTGGACTTTGAGTGAGCTAGATTGCCCTGGAAGAACAAACAGGTCTGCAGACCCCAACTACAGTGATCAACAATACACAGTTATCAGATAAGCAGGATGAATCTTAATCAGAAACAGTCATTTATTCTCCCTAAATCTTTAATACTGTATCTCAGTCATTCCAGCACAAGAAATAAGGCTGAAAAAAAGTTTTTGTATATATAATTTTAGGGACTGTGCTTCCTTCTAGAATGACAAACTGCTGCGCAAGGAAAACAGATGAAATTATACAACATAAATTTGTGGTTTACAGAAAACCAAAATAAGCATTTTGAGTCAATTAGGTATGTGCTACAAGTCATTCTACTCTGTGTTTTACAAGCGAAATTTTCAGTCTCCTGACACAGCCTATATATTCTGCTACAACTGCTCAAATCAGTTATGACTTCCTTTTCTAAAAGAGCAAAATAAGCATCCCTCAGTCCCCGGCAGCAGCCCGGTGTTTCTGCTGCTCTCTGCCACCCAGCGTGATCCATCCTTCACGCAAGCAGTGCCCCGGTGATGCTGAGCTGGAGCTTCATGAGAAGCAACAAAAAAACTCTTCAGGAGAAGACTCCAAACCTCAGCAAAACCATTCAGCTGTGTGTGCCCTGGAGTCACAGCCGTGAAACATGTCAGGAGAGCAGCAAAACATTGCAGTACCTCTACGGGATATCAAGGGATCCTTTCTCTCGCCGTGACCACGTGTAGTCCCCTATCACTTTCGGATGATGGCAGAAAATCATTGGCGCTAAAGTCCCTACTGTCCAGCAATGACAAAGAAAACGTCGCCGTGTACCAATTCCCTCGTAGCAATTGTCACTGAGCGCTGACAACATGCAAAGTGCACTGCCATTCCAATTATTAAAAGGTCTTTTAGTCCAACCTGGTTTTCCCCAAGGTAATTGATATCAATTTATTTATCTAGTTTTTCCTAATTACTGGGAGAAGAAAAAAAAAATGGCTTAGAAAAATGCATTGGCATTTCATAGTGTTTTCAGGGGAAAAAAATCCCCAGCAAAGTAGACAAAATATGCTTCTGCAGGGGAATGTGGTAAGTCATTCTCTATTGATTTTAAATCTTCGTGTGAGGAAAGTTTTGCGGTGTTTAAAATGAGATTGAAAAGTGAATGCATTGGATTTTTTTTATCTGTATTATCAAAGTCTAGGGTTGGTTTTGATTCAGTCTATTTTTTTTTCCTGATGAAATGTTTCATGTTGCAATGTAATAGAATTAATAAGATCTGATACACTGACTTTTAATGAAATTTCATTTTTCAGAAATAGGCAAATAAAAATGTCTCCATAATAAACTTAATTAGAGAAAATAGAAGATTGTATTATTTCATCATTAATACAAAGAGATGGATAATTAGGAGGATGCGATATGCATATTGAGTGAAATCAACCCTCCTGCAGGAGGCTGGAGTACACAGGCCCTTTGTGGGAAGTTTTTAAACCATGGATCTGACTCCAAGCCCCATCACTAGCAAGCTGGATAGGCAGATAGTACTCAATAATCTTCAAAATTATTTTTCGAACTCAATGTCCTACTGCCTCTCTCCTGTGCTTTTTTTCTTTCTTTTTTTTCTTTTTTTAATTTTTGGTGATCTGGTGTGGTTTCTGTGTAGCCGAAATATCTTTGTATTAGACATTTTGTTCCAGTTCTTACTGAAAAAAAAGCCCCAAACGTGCTGCATTTTTCCATATTCATTCAGTCTCCCTTCCTGCTCCTTAACCTTTTTCTAAAGCTCTGCTTTCTTGGTTTCAGTAATTTTCCTGACATTTTTCTTCATTTTCTTCTATACTAGTATAACTTCATGTGCCTCAACAATGTTATTGTCAAGGTCTTATTTCATTATATAACTCCTGCTTACATCAGTTGATACACTGCACATATCAATATTTTTATTAACCAGATTTTACCAGGGAAAGAGCAGAAATCCTCTGTTTAGCCTGAAACCACTTTATTTGGGAATGCAGCATAAACTGTGCTATTCAAAATACTGCGTTGATGACTGAACCGGTTTCAGTTTTGCTGGAGGATGGAGCGAATTAATTTTCTGATGCAATCAGGAGAGGTAGTTTTTCAGCTGTTGGGGGTGAAATTCGCTCCTGTTCATGGGGTCTGTACAAGGATCTCATTTTAGTTTAGCTGATGCATGAGACCTTGTATGGGTACTCTACGCTGACGGAAATTTATAGAGCTGATTTGTTCAGTCTATTATATTAGTACTGTTCTGAATAGGCTAAAGCTCTCATTGGTGGGTTTCCCCTTGTAATTCCATTCTTTTTACCCTGTTACCAATTTTATGATGGATATTAAATTAGTCCTGTCAAGGATGGAAGCTTCCCAACCTGTCCTAAAATATTGCTAACTTGTTTAAAAAAGTACAGAAAAGTACAGCCAATATATTTTAAAATTAATGCTTATATTGAAAATTAAGATTCTCAGTGACCAACACTTGTAAGAAACTATATAATAATAAAGTAGTGTACCAAGATTTAGAGGAAAAGTAGCTAGTAAAACATTTGCATTTCAAGCCTACAAACAACAACGATATTTTGAGAAGTATTACTCACTGTTCTTCCAATTAAGGAGTTCAAGGTGACTTCTAAAATCACTTGAAATCAGTTTTTCTGATGGATGTGGCACGGTTTGGTTTTCCACTGTGAAATGTATGTCATGTAGTGGGTTTTTTATGTGTGTGTTTGGGGTAAGATGTTGCTTGTTTTGTTTTTAAACAATAGTTTCTATTCCAGGCAGCTGCAACAAAGCAGCATGCTGTACCCTCTTCTTGCAAAGCCTGGACTGAGAACTGTTGTCCATGGAAGCAGAGGAACCAGAGCTAACTTCAAATGTCACTGAAGCGTACTCCTGAGTATGCATTCCCAGAGTCAGAATTTTAAAAATGAGCCTCTTGGTTTGGTCCTGCCACTCGTTTTCTGTAGATGTTTCCATGCCCTCATTCCCTGAACCATCTCCACCATTCCCTGAACCCTGCAGCTCCACCAGTTGAACTTCAGCCTTCCACTGGCTGTGGCAAAAGCATATCAGTGTTTCAAGAGCAAATTAGTATTTCACCATCTAAAATTTTGACACTGTGAAAAGTGTCAAAAGTATGAAAAATCTTCCAGCTGAAGATTACTGCTGTGAGTTGTTCCTTACCCTGTCTAAAAAATGATTTATTTTGTCATTGCTCCTCATCAGCTACTTCATGACAGTGGGTCTGGCATCCAAGTCCAGGCGAAGACTGGTCATACCCGACCAGAAGTCCCAACAATTAAATGTGTGTAAAGAAATTTCTGCTGCGAAGGGGTCTGTTCATTTTATGCCAGCCTGACCTTGCTGTATCTGGTGCTGCTGGGTGTTCCCATCACCTCCATGTCCTTCACAGTCTGCAGAAATGTACCACTAATCCTGCTTCTCAACAAGGAAATATGTCCCTCATACACCCCCAGAAGCCTAATTCCTGTAATAGGTTTTGCCACAAGGAGTCACAGGTGGAGGGAAGCTCTGAGCTTTCTGACTACCTGCTTGGGGCTCCCAGATGTCTCCCTCCCTAAATGACATACCCTCTTGAAGGCATCTCTCTTTCCATGGGTGTTGTGTAGGTTAAACCAGGCATCTTGCTCCAGGCTCCAAATGCCACTGCAGAAGTCAGATATCTGGCAAGCAGGCATCATGGGAAGAATTCAGACCTCCCAAATGTAGGCACTTTAATTATCAGCTAGGTCTTCATTAATTCAGTGTTAATGGCTGGCCTCCTACAGGAGGAGAGGCAGATGTGAGATGGCTCCTGAGCCACAACAGCTAACCTGCTCTAACCACTCACCAGGACAGAGCCCCAGCCAGTGTGGGTCAGCTGCCCAAGTGGTAGCAGGACCCTCTTCTTAATTTCAAAGCATGCCAGTAATTTCTTAACTGTGGTCTCTTGTTCCTCCATTGATGTGGTGCTTAGTTTCCACCTCAACATTAATAGTGGCCTCAAGACTGTATCCACCACAAGACTGAAAAAAAAACAATGGGGAGGGCTAAATAATGCTTTGGAAGTGTCCCCAGATCTCTCCTTTAACCTCAGAAAGGCTCTAGCTGAATAGCTTTGATTATGTGTCTGATTTTAGATGATGAGATTTAGATGAGTCACCCACTATGAGAAGACAATATTTTCTCTCCCCATGTGTGGTAGTTTTCTTCACAGCTTCTGGAGTCGGTCTCATATGATTTCCCACTCTGAACATAGTCTAATTCCCCATCTTTTTAGAGACCTGTTTATAGCTCCCTTGCATCCGAAGTGGAACAAGTGGGTCCCAACAGCTATTAACAACTGATTTATGCAAATTTTGCAGTCTTGGGGAAAGACTGGGGAAATGGAGGTTACCACTGCAGGCCAAGATGCCCCAACTGTTCTTCAGCATTTAGAAGCATCAGTCTGCCCTACCTGGCTACAATGCATAATTCAATTAGCATTATCCCTTAAATGCCAGTCCATTGTTATCCACACTTATTCCCTGTTTACTCCCATGATCCCCTTTACAGATGCATTTCCTATTGCCATCAGTCTCTATCTTTTTATGTCATTTTACTTCACTGTAGAAGCCGTATAATTCTTATCAGTTCCCATAGTACATCATCCAATCCTTCTTTACTTTATATTGTATGTTCCTATCAATATTCCATTCTTATATATTTTTTAATCTCAGACAAGAATATTGTATCATCTTTACTTTGCTCTGATAAAAGAAATATAATATTTTGGTATGGAAACTACTCTGTAATCCACATGAATATACAAGAGATTTGTTTTCTGTATTGAAAAGAGGTATTTTTTACAGTATCTTTAAATCAGAGAAGACATTACATTTTTTTTTAACATGTTTGCCCCTTAAAGGATGAATTTAGTGCTCATGAAAGCTGCCACATTGACAGCTCTGAGAAAAGAAGACTATTTAATTGGCCATGGAAAAGAAAAGTAGCAGCAGTGTGAGCTTCCTAGGCTGCTTATGCATTCACCTGGAAACATCTATGATCCCGCTCCCACCATTCAAGTCAGTGGCAAAACTCCCTCAAACTTGGTACTTCATTTGGCTTCTGAGTCTGCCCATGGAAATAACCCTTATGGCAATGGTAGATGTGCTGTGTTCTCCAACTGGAAATACTGTGAATTTCTTCTGAGAACAGAAAGCTTTTCATATGGCCACGTCTCTGGCTGCTACTGGTCTATGCCAGATTCACATCAGTGACATAGAAATGAGAGGGGGTAGAGGTCTTTGCTGCTCTCTCAACCCCCTTGATGATACAAAAACTGTGCTGGTATTAACTGTGTGTGATATATTACAAATTTCCCTCAAAGTCACTTTTCAGCTCTAAAAGAAGTGAGAAACTTTATCAATAAATAGGTGGTATGGTGTCTGCCGCTGTGGTTTGTAAATGTTATGCCCAGAAGAAATCTTATTTTATAAGCAGATGGATCCTTTTTATTTGATTCACTAATGCTTTACAATTAACTAATTAACAGGTTTATTGCCAAAATTAGCAATAAAAAGTGTTCAGGAGTTTTGACCAAAGCAGTCTTTGGCAATTACATAGATACAAAACAATCTGCGTGATAGTTTGAGGCTAAACGTTCCTCAGATCAGAATTTAACCTGCTGTTTTCAAATAAAAGTTGACAAATAGGAAACCAAACCCTGCAGATTTTCCCAACCATTTCATATTTGAGACCCTCAGCCTTAATTAGTATTAATTACAGGTAACACAACAAAAGTTTGAAGGGCTGATTATGCATTTTCTAGACAAACAAACCCGTTTAATATCCTACACTTTGATGGACTAGCTTCTTTCGGGCTCTTCTAATGATATGGTTCTGGGTCAGGAATCATTGTGCTTTTCACGCTATAAATAATATTTGGATTTAGAGGGCAGCCTATTATATAGAAACATATAGCATAAAGGACATTTAAAATCTGATTAGATAATATTACTGCAGGTCGGGAAGAGAAGGATGAATTTTCATAAAAATAGACCTCTGATCTTTGAGTAATCAAGGGCACAATTCCTATGGAAAATGTGTCCCTTTCAAGTTGACACCCAAAAATGCAAATGCACAAACCCCGTAGGATCAGAGTTTTTAAAAATCTTACAGATTCATTTTATACATTGCTCTCCAGAATGAATTCAAGATGGGGACCAGTGATTCCCTCTCTCCTGACCATGAAGTTTCAAATGAAAACATACACAAAAATACAAGATACAGCCAAGGCAAGTCATAATCAAGTCAGGAAGAGATTAGTTTGCAAGTATAACCAGTTGGGGTGTGTGTTTTCTTGAATTTTTCCAGGGATGGGGCATTTACCATCTCTTTGGGAACTGCTTCCAGTGTTTCACCACCCTCAGCACAAAAGATTTCTTCCTTATATCTAGTCTAAATCTACCTTTTTGCCTAAGACCATTACTCCTTGTCCTATTGCTACAGAGCCTGCTGAAAAGCTTGTCCCCATCTTTCTTATAAGCCCCATTTAAGCACTGAAATAAGGTCTAGCTGGGGCCACCTTTTCTCCAGGCTGAACAGCCCCTGCTCTCTCAGCCTTTTCTCACAGGAGAGGTGCTCCAGCCCTCTGATCATCTGCGTGGCCTCCTCTGGACCCACTCCAACAGGTTCATGTCCTTCCTGTGCTGAGGACTCCAGAGCTGGACACAGTACTCCAGGTGGGATCTCACCAGAGAAGAGCAGAGGGGCAGAATCCCCTCCCTGGACCTGCTGGCCACGCTGCTTTTGATGCAACCCAGGATGCTGTTGGCTTCCTGAGCTGCCGGCACACATTGCCGGCTCGTGTCCAGCTTTTCATCCACCATTCAGTATTGATTTATTATACTATCCAGTGTCACCCATTATGCTTTCTTCTTGACATTGCATCCTGCAAACTGTTTATATTTTTCTTTTTGGACACAATCTGTCTGCTGAAGGTAACACTTAAACTGACATTGTGTTTTACAGAGCAGTCAATTTTTAGTAGAATGGACAGAGAATTAAGTGCATAACTCTATTACCAGGAAAGGACGTTTTTGAATTCCATTTACTAAAGACTACAAAAAATAAATAGTATTATTTCTTCCAGTTTCTAACCAAGACTTTCCTGGTACCTTTTCCTGGTAACCAAAACTGCCCTATAAGTGACCAGAAGAATTAAATATTAATTTTGTTTTGGAATAAGGATATAAAGATTGTATAATATGGTTTTATTAAGACATGACTGGTTATTTATTTGAATCAGATAACAGCACTGGAAAGTTTGTTTAGACTGGGAAGTTTGTTAAACTTAGCTATTGCCTTAAGGTCATTTTCTCTCACGACTGCATTTTATTTGATTGTGATGCTAATTTTTATTTGTTTCAAAAGGACTGCTCCTTTTCTGACACGTGAATGAAATAGACACAAACGTTCAGATCGGCTTTGAAGAATAGTCTTTAATTTTATATTTAACAGTGTTAATATATTTGTTTGTCTTACTGTGTATGGTACATTGCACTTTTTAAGAAGTACATTGTATTATGGATTCATTTAATGAACTGAAGCATATTTGCAGTAATTTATTCACTACTGGTATCCTGTGTTTGTGTGTATTTGAGAAGGACTCTGCATGAGAGGTCATAAAGATTGGGGAAGTTTGGAATTGCTTTAGATTGCTAGAAGTTTGCTTCCTTAATGTTCCTAGCATATACACTGTCCATAATGTTTTATGAAGAACGTATGTAGTAAAAGGCAAAATTTCAATTTTTGTCACTTTTCTTTTAACTGGTGGTGTTGCCCTTCCCTTAGAAAGGAGTGTTGTAATAATAGAAACACTGGAAGATTTAAATATAGCAGAGCTAGTGGACAGTGCTATAATATACAATTTATCCTATTTGATACTTGTTAACAAGGGCAGTGATCCATGAAGAAGATTCTTCTTTGAGTTTTTGTGTCTGAGTTTAAATTAATGGTTTGGGAGTAGAGTCTATTACTCCGTGCTGTATAGCTAGCAATCGTTTAAATTCAACACAAACTACACACAGACTGGGGTTCTCAAGGTGCTAGTTATGGTTGTGATTGGCAACCAATCATTTCCTTCTCATTTTCATTACAATGTATCATCAGAAATACACGTTTGTAAGATTCTTCTTCTGTTTACCATATATTTTGATATTCATGTCTTCAACTGTGGGGAGGGGTGAAAAGAAAAGAAAGAGTAACTCCCCAATATTACTACCTTTTTCAAATATGAAGTAAGTACATACATTAGTTTCCAATCTACCTGACCTTTAAGGATTAGTAAAGGAGAAACAGACATCAGCAAACAGCACCTGAACCTTTAGGGACAGTTGATGTAATCATACGCTGACATGGGCCACACAGCAGTGTAGTGGTTCCTGGGAATAATAGAGATATTAATGCCAGTGAAACAGAAATCCTAGAACGATGATCTGAGGATCAGCAAGAAGGAAGGTTTTGACCTTGAAGAGGTTTAAGAGTGCGTTCTGAACAACTATCTGGGACATAATTAAAGGCATTTTAACACGATAAGCCCTGAAGAGTGCAAACCATCATCTGTGCACGCTGAAGAGTAAAAGGTATTGCATTTATAGCTGTGGAGCTTATGGTCAGAAGTGATATGAAATATTAGAAATGTGACAGTTTTATAATAATTTTATACTCACTGTAATAATTTTCATTTGCAGCTTTTTGCCAGCGAGTCTCTGGAATGGCACGAAGTATTTCTCACTCCAGCTTGCCCTGTTATATCGGAGTGTCTCTGTGGTCTTCTTTTTTCACATAGCTATGTGTCTGCACGTTACAAGCAAACAGGCATTAAGATGATGTCTGTTATTCAAGCTACCAAAAGACTAAGCAACGAGAGATCCCAAAGACTTTATGTTAGGATTCAATGTGAGGAATACACTCCCAGATCTCCCGAAGTCTCTTATAAAAATGCAAGTGTGGTATTTCAAGAGAGAAAATAAATGTCTTGTTGACTTCTGCAACCTAATTATTGTCAGAAAATGGGAAGATGAAAATATGTAGATGAGAAAATTCAGTACATTTTCTTTTTTCTTCAAACTCCAATGCAGTCTAATCAATATCCCCTGGACCACGTAGAGGGCAAGGTGTAATTTAGCTTTTCTCTAAAACAAAGGCTGGACTATGCAATCCATCCTGTGGGCTCATCCCAATGAAATTGAAAACCAGTGATACATTACATGTGAATTTATCTTTTCCTGAGAAGTATGCATGGGTCCAGAGCAAAGAGAAGTCCATGTAGGTGAAATGGAGGTAAGTGCTTTTATACAGCAGGGAAGTGCAGTAGTTTGCCTGCCTGTTTATGATTGATAGCTTTGGCTCTTAAAGTGACTCCCTGAGTGCCTCTCTTTCTTTAGACAGGGAATTATTTCTCACAAGCTATTGTAGTATCTCGTTTCTATATTTAAATTTCACCAGTCAGTCTCATATCTGACTCTAGGGCTAAATCTTAGGCAAAACATTGTAAACTATGCAATTAAAGCATTTGCATTGTCTCTGTAGACAGTGGCCTCTTCCTCTAAACACCTTAACTTGTCAGGAAATTCATCCTCCACATACTCAAACTATCTGTCTCATAATCATTCTGATTATTTATCTTAATAATCGTTATGGCACATTTAGTTTAGATCTCCTCCTCACTGAGGTTTATCTGCTGGAAAAGATTACATTTATAAATGTCACATGCCTTTCATTTTGGAGTATATATGGACAAAGTTGTCCTAAAATCTGCCTACAGCACAATAAATATGTTATTCTTGCCATCACTGTTCTTGCACCTGATGAATGGGTGTTATTTAAACTTCTAGGGACATCAAGTTTGGGCTAAGAGCAAACATGGAAAAGTTAATCTCAAAAGTTTCTTAGAGAGAGGTAAAAACGGTTAACTTTATGATGGACTTTTGTGTTTCAGCTACGAACTATGGTGTTTGATAAGCAACCAAAACAGGACATGATGTCATCAAAGGACTTATTCTGGATCAGAAAGTGGAAGCGATGGCAGTCAGTGTAAGAGGAACTCATAGGGTTGTGTTCAGAGATTAACCAAGGGTCCTGACAGCAAAAAGCCTGGTTGTGATTGGGGCAGGAAAGCCCAGCTTTCTCAGCCTCTCAGGAGCTGCTGCCTCTCCCTATTCTGATACAACCAGTGCAGCCACAGACCTCAGAGGTGATGGGACTGAACCCCACCTGAGGTGTGAGGTAGGCTCCTTATGCCTGGGTCTCTGGCAATAGGAGCCACTTAAACAGCTTTCAGTAAAAAGAGAGAGATTCTCAATTTATTTAATATTTTATTATTATCATTTTATTATATTTATTTTTTCTTTTATTTATTTTTAATTAATTTTAATATTTTTTTTAATCAAAATCATATTGGAGATTTACACAACTGCTGCTGTCAAATGCCTGTAAAAGCCTCACAACTGCATGACATCACTCAGACATGAAATTCAACCCTTTTATGTTTTTAATATTTTTTTTTCATCAAAATCATGTTGGAAATTTACACAACTGCTGCTGTCAAATACCTGTAAAAGCCTCACAACTGCATGACATCATTCCAACTTTTACCACGTTCAGGCTGCTCTGAAAGGAAAGCTGCTGCCTTCATTTCCACCCACTAGGAATCTCCAAATTAAGTCACTTCCCCGAAAGGTATAATGGGTTCCTAAGATGCTAAATTAATCTGAAAGATACTGTAGAGCCTTGCATATAGATAAACTGCCACAAGTGTAATGTAACAACTATAGTAGTCCCTCTGAGATGAGAAAGATTACTTCCCTCCATCAGTTTTTTATTGTTCTCTGCTGATAAGGCCCTCTTCTACCCTTAGGGTGCTTCTCTTCTGTTTAACCAAGAATGAAGAAAGCTATTTTTATCACTGAACAATATTTAGTTCTGTATAAAAAAATCTTTCATTTTTTGACATGTTTGTAATGCTTTTAGCTTAATGCCTCAGAGAAAGGCTGGCTGTTCTCAGTGTATCCATTTGTGGCACTCAACAGAAACTTTTTGATTTCCTTTGTTTATTAATCTTTACATCTCTGCTCTGCTTTATACCGGGTGTATAACAGCATTCAGAGCTATTATTTATGTCTGTATTAGCCTCAACACTGATATACATTGCTAATTAAAGATGTACAGCATTTATCTGATGCCGTGAAAAATGCGCTGACGGTTTCCTGCCTTGTAAACTGGAAGGCGAGAAGACATTTAATCACATTAAGGGTGACAATCAGAGTTTGCCTCCTTCACAGGGGTTTCCAGTAGCCACAGAGAAGCAGGGGGAAAGTGCGGTATTTATTTTCTGCATAAATGTTTTTCAGCCGATAAACTCCATTCAGATGCGGGGAATTTTCAGGAAAAAAAAAAAAGAAAAATCTTCAGCTGCCAGCGCTGTTGCCGTTCACTCGCCTCCCTCAGGAAAAGGCCAGCAGTTCCCGGCTGCCTACTGACACCATGAAACAAAATGAAATAAATATTGGTTCAAACGGGGTGCGGCTAAAGAAAAAGAGTAGGTTTTGTGCCCGTAGAGGGCTGCTTACCTAAGCACAATGCTAACCACCTCGCAGGCAGTGATTTGCATGGCATCTGTGTAAAACGCTCCCGACGCAGACAGATTAATGAGCTCCTCTGCATTTAACCACCTTCGCCGTTAATTCTGAGACTCGGAGGAAAGGAGACGAGAGGTACCCTCTGATACGAATCTGCGTATTCTCTCAACTCTCTCAAAACTTCAGGCTTTTATATTAAGACCATTCAGTGCCAACGGCAAGCAAACAGCAATGGCCTCGCTTTACTGAATATTATTGTGCATTTCATTTCTTTTTACTATACTACATCTCTATTGAGGCTTTTAGTAAAGTGGAGCCTGAGCCTTCTGGGTCCTGGCTACATCAGTGAAAAGATGGCAGGTATTATTATGGGTTACAATAAAAAAAATGTTTCTAATATTTTTGCTCCCTTCTACCAATTTCCAGGGTCTTGTGGATCTGTGGTTTTCTGATTTATTTTTGCTCTGCTAAGGAATCAGGGCTAAAACTCAAATCTATTCTTTGTATAATCTGGTTTATTGAGCCGCACTCATCCTCAAAAAAATGCACAACCCATCTGTTTTCCGAGAATGGAATGGAGGACTTCTCATGCGCTTTCCTTGATCAGAAGCCTGTGGCTTGACCTCACTTTGTACCCAATAAAGTCAGTCTTGTCTCTCACAACTTATTTTTTTTCATAGCTTTTCACTTGCAGTAGGATCAACTTAGTTTCCAGGTCTCTTCCTTTGCTCCCAGGAAAGATCCTTGTAGCTTTGCTTTGAGCTACCTGGATGCCCATCACTTCCAGTCGCTAGTCCAACAACTGGAGGAAGCTCTGTATTTATAGAGCAGATCGATTGCTCCTTCTGTGGGCATCGATGAAACCACAATCAAAAATAGCAAGCACAAACTATGTGGGGAAAAGGTGTTTTGGTTTATTGTGATCTTAGTGCAAAAGTATCCACTGGAGTGGAAAAATACACATCAAAAATTTAAAAATTCCAGATAGCTTTCCTCCAGAAGAAGATCCTAATGTGATAGGGAAAAAAATAAATCACAGACAATCCATCAGCCGTGTTCTGTAGATGATGTCATCTGATTTGGCATCCCCAGGTCTTTCAGACAGAGCATCTGAATATTTGAAAAGATTAGCTCATTTCTTTTAAATGGCATTACAGAAAGTTACAAGCATGGTAACAGGCAATTTCACTTTTGAACAACGAAGAAAGAGCTCCTAGGTAATTTAGATACTGAAAATGAAAGTTGGATCCAGAAAATAACGTGGAAAACTACGTACAGGAAAGCTTTCTAGTTTTCTTCACCAAAAGAAGATGCAGTGATTATATTTAACTAAATGCCTGCCTGAATCTCCTTGACAGAGAAAACTATCAGTCTTTTGGAAAGCAGATGTCTTGCTGATAGTGACTGCATTTCTGGTCTGGTTTCTTGGCTGGACCTTTTATATTACAAACAACATGAAGAAACAGCCCAGTTTTTATGCTCCTCATAACAATTCATACAGGGCAAGACACTCTCAGTCTAAGAGAACTATGCACTCTGGTGAGAAAGGTTTGTCATCCACTTTGTTAACCAAGTTTCTGTTCCCCAGTAAATGCAAATAATAACTTCTCCCTCATCGAATTAACAATATTCACTAATTTGGGAAAATGTAGGCAAATGGAGAACCAAAGTAAGAAATGTAGAAAATGCAACTTTGAAATAAAATTAAAACATTGGGATTTTATTTATATTTGTTCTATTTTTATTTACAACTGTATTTATTAAGAGTAACACCACCACCCGAAACCTTTCAAGAACAAAATGCATGAAAGGACTTGTTACAATCAGTAAAATAATGACTTAAAACTAGCATGTAAAGATATTGTTTAGAATCGTAATCAAGGTTTTAAGAAGAGTCTCAGACTAAGGGTGCCAAGGTGTTCCTTCTGAAATGAAATGGGAAAGAAATTGGCCTTCTATATTACAGAGAAGATGGAAGGCAAAATAAAATACCATTCTTTATTCTTAAGTTGCAGTGCAAGACTGAGATATTGTTCTTGATGTTCCACCCCACTCAATGAACCTTCTGGGCAGCATTTGTTATGCTTAATAATGTCAAGGAACAAGGAAATTTTAGCTGTAGTAACCATAATAATGTCTTATGTTCCTTCAAGAATAGTCTTTTGGCTTGGGGCTTGCAATCTTCCTGCTGTCTTCATCTGTCTGATCTGAACTTTTTGGGCCAAATTATGCTAAATAGAGCTTTTTGTCAAGTGGAATGAACCTGGTATACCTGCCCTCCTGGATAAGTGAGGGAAGTGGGAAGGCTGCATGCCTGCAGCCATCACACCGTGTCTGAGAGGAGAAAAGAAGACAACAGGGATTGAGTTAAGCAAATTAAGGTAGTTGGGTATGACTGAATTACGCAAATTGCAGATCAGTGCTGAACTGATATTATTCAATTGGCTTTTAACTCCTTCCTTTGATTGCTTGCTCCGAAACTACTGGCCTGGAGGGAGTGGAAGGGAAGTCTGTAGATACTTCAAATGTCCTCCTAAATGTGCAACTCTGCCAAATAGTGATGTCAGCTACAAAGATCAAATGCAATACATCTAGTTGCAAGAAAATAACAGGAAACCCGCCTCCTCCTCCCCCCTTTACATGTCATGCTCTTTTTTGAGATCTGGCAAAATAAAATAACTGCCCTGGCACCCTTAGCATCTGCTTCCCACCCATAATGGCTCTTAAGTCTGTTTTGAGAACGAACAGATGATAGATATTTCTTTCAATGAGGGGATTGCGAGGGGCAAAGAAGAAAGAAAAGCATAAAAGCCATTCAGGGACAGATCAGAATAAGTATAACTGCAACGTTGCCAAATCTACAGAAAAGGGAGTAGTTTCCTCTCTCCTTTCCATTAGAAGTTGCAGTTAAGTATTCCTACACCTTACCTCGTTCATGGCTACTTCCTGCTTTATCCAGACTAGGACAGAAGCATTTGCTCCCCCCAGCATTCGCTTCCCAGCCCAGGGCCATGTCTGCCTTGTGAGGCTTTTCCAATAAACAGTCAAACAGAAGCACCAACGCTGCAGATGGCTTGTCCTAATTTGCCTGTTTCTCCTCCAAGAGCAAGGAGGAGAATCCCAGTTTCACGGCTGAAACTGGCTGGTGTTAGGGGGTTACTTTCCTTAGCTCCCATCCAGTCATCCAAGTCATGAGTGGTCTCGGTGGGATGCCCTCTGCTCACCTTCACTAGCGGGAGCTGGGTAGAGGTTCAGGTGGGCTCAGGTGCTTTATTTCTCACTAGTGCAGAGTGTAAGACAAGTACTCAGGCAGCTCAGCTGGGACAAAGCGTCTTCCAGCAATGTCCCATAGAGAGGTGTTCACCAATAGCAACCCGACCCTCTACATTCTCCAGAAAGTTGGGATTTCTTTAACCTGTGAGCCACGGGGGCCTCATTAGACAATATGCATGGTGAGACATAACTTAGGCTTATGGCTGCCATCGTGTGAAGATGTGACAAATCCAAGCCCAAGCGCAGCCCCAGAGTGTGTGGCACAGATTTCTTTGCTGACGAGGGGTGTGATTCCCTCTCAAAGCCACTCCACCACGTCACCTGCCTCTTCTCCGAGTCTGTTATCCAAAGCTGATGAGGTAGGAATCCAAAAAGGTAGACATGCACCATCCCTTCTTACTGCAGAGAAGCTGATTCCGGTATTAAGGAACGCACATCCTCACGTTGTGGCCAAAGCAGTACTTGTCAGATTCCTGCTTTCCACAGTCAATATTAGCTTGGAATAGTCCCAGCAGTCCTTGCAGGAGTTACTCACTGCTGTGGATCCAGCTCTCACAGACTCCATTTCAGATGCTAAAAGTGAACCAGTTCTGAGATTCCTGCTTCTTTACCAGGAGAAACATATTTCCCATATTCTTCTTGCTATGTCTAAGCTCCATTAGGTACCAAGCAATGGGATCAGTCCTTCTCAGTCCTTGGGTGCTCTGGCAACGGGATGCACTGGCATAATAATGTGGAGACATCAAAATACAGGGAGCTGGAATGCAACAGGAGAGAGGATACAAAAACAGTGGGAAAGAAATGAAAGCTGACAAATTAGATTGGGAGGCCTCTTGGGCTTGCGATGTGCCTGTGCAGTGCATAATAGTATTGGGGCACACAGGATATGAACCATAATAATGAGAGTTTAGTTGATGAGTTGCACAACGGTTAGCCCAAGTAGTACCTTTATTGATTCTGCAAACTATTTAATTCTTTCTTTCCAGCTTACTCAGATATCTATTTAGTTGGCATCTGTCTTAACTTCATATATCACTGTAACTGTTTTCTTCCCAGACTGACTGCTACTTAAGGGATAATAGGAGGGATGCTCTGTTTTACTAGACAATAATATGGTTCCTGCTTGAATCAATTACAAGGTTGAAGGGAACCTGATTATTGCCAGAGAAAATGGGGCATCCCTCCTATTGTGCTTAATATACTAGAAGTGAACCAATAAAGTTGATTTTTGGATACAAAGTTAATTACATTGAAAAATCAGCTGTAATCCAGCTGATGAATACTGCTTTTAAACACCCAGAAGTATACTCATTTAGACCTATTATTTCCTATTTGTAGGAATTAGGGTCTCTATAAAGTTAGCTGATCAATTTCATTTTAATTGTTCCCTTATTATGGAAAGAAGTATGGAATGAAGATAATACTCATATGCCCACCTCTCAAGGGTGTCCTGAGAATTAACCAGTTAATGCTTTTACAGCACTTTTAACATTTACAAGGAAATATAAATGCTATGCATTATTAAGTAATAATTAGTATTAAGCAGGAATACCTAAAGAGAGGTTACAGATTGCTTTCTCCTGCCCTTTCCAATCCCTGCTACTTATTAGGAGGAATCCCACCTAGGGTGCAGAGAACTCACTGCCTTAGGAAGACAATTTACATCTGCCTCCATTTGTTTCAGTAAATCACGCCTTCGGGTTCTCTCTTTTTCCACTCACCAGTGAGAGGGACAGGTTTACAGGCAACGCAAAATTGCACCTTTAAGCAAGGCTGTGTGTAGGCAAAACATATGCCTATAAGCCACTAGAGGAGATGGAACATGTTGGAAAATAGGCCAGATGGGCTCTTCATTTTATCTTTATGGACTTTCTCCCCTTCCAGAGTTAGACCCTTGATAAAGTTGAGGTTTTTCTGTGACAGCCCAAACCAATAAAAGAAAAAAGGCTGGCATTTGTGCCGAAAGTCTGCCAGGGATGGGAAGGATACATGATAATACCTGACTTACTCAGCTCTCAGATCCTTCATGGAATGCAAAAAAAAAAAAAAAAAAAAAAAAAAAAAAGTAAGAAAAAAGAAGTTTATGTGCTGTAGGTATTTACACATTTGTAAACTTGTACCTCCGAGGGCTGGCAAAGTTCCTGAACTCCACTCAGGGAACTCGAGTATCCTTGGCAGGGAGCGTGGAGACGCGTGTTCGTCCTGCTGACTTACATAGGGGTTTGCAGGAAAGGATAAAGATGGACTCGCAGGAGTTTCATTGTCAATAATCAGATTTATAAACCATACATATATAAAATAGGGTGGTGGCAAGGTGGCAAGGATTAAGCGGAAGAAAGCCATGATGGTCCTTATCATATAATTTTATTCCTAGAAGTCCTCACTTTTTAAGACACAGTGTGACAATAACTCCATATTGTTTTCTGCGGCTGAGAGTCTGTATTTTTACCATAATTTTATGTAATCTTCCCAGCAATTCAAAGGAAAATGCTGCAGACTCTTATGCCACATTTGTTTATATCACAGGAACCAGTCACCTAAGCTTTCAGTTTGAAGTGAATAAATTCTGTGAGCAGCTACATGATGCTAGAATTGGCAGATAAAGCCATCTCGCCCACAGAAAACACCCACTGCCCCCTTTCCAGGGAAGAGTTGTCCCGTTTCAAGGGCTCATGTAAAATAACACGTAGGTTTACATTATTCAGCATGCCAAGGGCCAAAATCCACCCCTAATGCATAGCAAGCAGAGTTCCTGCTGTAGCTGGGGAGGAAGGACGGTCCTTTCCAGGCTACGAATCACCCACGTTTCGCTGAGTGGGACCTTCCCATCCCCAGGACAGACCTTATTGGACTTATTCTGCCCAGAGATGGAAGAGTTCAGAGTTGCTGTGCTGCATAGCCAAATCCTACCTGGCTATTTGACTGCCAGAGGGATGAGACAACACTTTCATGCAGGTTATTTTGGACGTGATCTGGTTTTCTTGGAAAAAAAAATATATATTAAAAAAAAAGGAAATACTCTTGTATGTTCAACAGTAGGTTAATTATATCTTCATTTTTAACCAGGGTTTATCCCATCTGCATTGTATTTCTGTAACATGTTTTATATGAGTTTTCAATCCAGCCACATCAAGTGGTCCTTTAATGAAATTCTTCTGCTAGTCAGAAATATTAGTAATTAAATTCTCTCAAATACGCCAGTGTAAAGCAGAGGGAGAACATCCCAATTCTATCAGCACTGGTGTTAATTATTTTAGGCAAGCTGTCATTTATGTTTTCTAAAGTGGATTTTGTTCTTGCAGTCAGGAACATTGCTTAGTGCAGAATTAATTAATCATTATAAATATAAAACCTGCAGTATCAGCTTCTGCGTTCAGTAAGGTTTCAAGAGGCAAGGTTGAAGGAGTCAATAGGCTGCTGTGGGGAATCATGGTTTTTTCATCTGATACAAGGACAATTAAATTGTACATTTAATCTTTACAGGAACATGTATTTAAAGCATCATTGCAAAATAATATTAAAAAAAAACCTTGATAATTTATTGTGACTGGCAGCTTTTACTAATGCAATATTGTTTAAAAAATGCTGTATAAAACAAGATTAGCGAGGAAAAAAACTGAAAAGCTAAGTTTAGTATAAATCTGAAGAGTTGTTTTTAAAGGTGTCTTTCTCATTTGAGCTCTTTGGAAAGAGGTCGGGTCATTAATTTACTCACCATAGTACAAACGCCACCGTATAGATGCATAAAGCCCAGAAGCCCACAGGAACAAACAGACGCTGGAGCACGCTGTGTGAGAGCTGAGGGCAGCACTTGAAACTATGGGGGTGGCTTTGCTTGAAGAGGCTAAGCGAGGCTGACAGCTCAGGAAAACTGGAATTCATGACGAAATAAACTAAAAATTTAATCTTGATATTTGGCATAAGTGATCTTGGCTTTTTTTTTTTTTTTTTTTACCTGCACCCTTTATTTCCCGTCCAAAAGCAATGAAAGCACATTTATTCTAAACATAAAGGGGTAAAGGGGCACAACATTATTGCCTAAGACATGCACTGGCTTTACACCGGCAGAAAATTGGCTGATTATTTTCTCATCCAGGGATCAAAAATGTGATGGATGGCCAACTAGCCGCTTTGCTGAATTGACTGCCACCGTCATGTCCCACGTCTCACTGTTTTACAATCTAGATTTTCTGACATTTAATCTCCAAAAGCAATGTATGACCTGGGGCTTTGAGTAAAGGAGGGAAATCGAGGAAACACACTCGGAATCCTATGGCACACGTGTTGACCTCCTGTTGAAATTGCTCTCTCTACTTTTCAAAGGCACTCTCTTGACATGGAGGCTGTATGTGATTGAAAGGTATGGGTCTATCTGTGCCACAGATAGTATTAATTATGTAAGCTTCCTCAGTTTTATAGTTTATTGTAAAAGATATTATTTTATGATTTGTATCACTACAATTATGTTTCTAATGGGATTTTAATTGATTTTGGATCCAATTAAAAAAATCCCTATTTTTAAAGCGCACCTCAGCTGCTGCCACTTTGAATCTGTGCCAAGCTGGCAGACTGTAACTCATTGTGTCATCATTTAAATGTCTTGCTGCAGTGCTGGATTTAGGGATTTGGAAGTGACCTGCATTTAATACAGTCTCTTAACGTGTAGTAGTTTCAGAACTTGGGGATGCTGAAATCTTCAATAAGCCTGCTACTGACAGCCAGCAGGCACCTGGTAGGATTGTCTTACTGCACTTATTCTTGACACTTGTTGAGCTGATAAGCTTTTGAAGATGCTTTTATTAAGTAGTGCAATCACTTTCCCATCACATGCTTTGAGTTTGGTCTTACCCCCAAACCCTCTTTACCCAGACAAACCCAGGGTTTGGCAGGCATGCAATTACTCAAATACCACTCACAAACAGCTTTCCTTATACTGGACCCAGCTGACATTGACGTCCAAATATCCACAAGTTTTGAGGTGAGTAGAAATATGGATCAGCATTTCTTCATTTGAGTTCCTTATTGTGATTCTATATATCTCTCATGTAGCAATTTCCCAACTCTTCTATACCCATATTGGTTGAAAACACATAGAATTTAAGCTGAGTCAGTGTTAGATAATTATCAGTTATAAGATAAACAGTGGTTATTTTATACATGCAAAAACCTTTCTTAGAAGTTGAGATAACTTCACATAAGCTTATTGGACTACGAATGGGGCGTATTACTGCCCTCAGGCTGAACCAACAGCCACTGAAAACAGTGGTTCATCTACCAATACCATGTCTATTCTGCTATTGCTGATGATGATCTCGGTTCATGTCTCAATCTGTGGAGCTCTCCAGCGCAAACTTTCCATTAACCCAGAAGATTCTAAAAGGTTAATTAATCACTGGCTGGGTCTGAGGGAAATTGCAGTAAACTATTGCCCGAAGGTATTAAAGCGCTCCTTTCCATTGGCTTCAGGCAATATTACCTAATCCTAGGAACGGCTTTAACCCTCAGGCAGCAGTTCATTGTGGTTGGCCTCAAGTGCACTCAATAATCTGTGTTTGCTATTAGGGCTCTGCTGGTAATTGAATTTTGGTTTAGTGGAAGAACTAAGAATTTTAAAGGAAAAAACAAAACCCACCAAAAAACCACACCACTCTCTTTATTTCAGGTTCTACAAAGGATATATTTTGCTAGCATTCTTGATAACCATGGAAGAATTAACTTAGAATCAGAAGGGAGAGTTACCTACACCTATTTGAGAAAACAAGGATTTGACCTGCTTTCCTCCCTCTTTCTAGATGGCTGCTCTAACCACTAAGCTTTGGGACCCTGATTATTATTTTTTTTTTCCTCTTGAAATTGTTCCACGTTTTATAAAACGTTCAGATACTAATTAGTGCAGAAGCTAGCACCTAACTACCAGGACACCCTTTTCTTCAGAGCTGTGCGAGTATCCACATTAGTGAAAGAAGAGGATATCGAGCCAGGTAATGAGTCAGCTCCAGGACTGGTATGGTTGTGTCAGTGCAGGGCCGTGCTCAGGCTAATTAGCTCATTTGAAGAGAAGAGCTAATTAACTCTGGAAGAGCAGTGAGCGGCTGCTTCTCATACGCAGCTCCGATTCGTGCCGCGCGCCTCTGCAGTGTCTGTGTCGCTCTGACTCTGCTGTTTAGACCTCTGGGTGCAGCATCCCTCAGTGCAGATCATCCCTATACGCTGAGAACATAGTCTGTGAAGGGGCTTAACTCCAGTAATTTTGTGGGCATTCTTTTTTGCCTTCGTCCCCTTCATCATTTTATCTCTGCCTTTGTTCATCACCCATACTATACTACTTTGAAAAGCGTTTAGCGGCATAGTTTCTTGCTGTAAAAGAAATAAAAAAAAATATCTGGGGTGTCAGAAGCAGATTCCAGAATCCATATAACTACACAGGCAAGCACAATTTCCAATGGCCCTTCTATTTTGAATCAATGGCATTAGGAACTGCTTAGCTGACATCCCCCAATTGCATGTCCAGGCAGACAGGGACGCGGCCAAATGTAGATGTGACTTTTCTAGCAGATACTGCTTAGAATTTCCCATTTAAAACTTGTCCTTCTGTTTTCAAACAGCACCACTAGTATAAAAGATGCAATTCCATTAGCCTACAGTTTCATTTTTTTATACCAGCTCTGAATACAGGCTAATACATCTCCTCTCCCCGTGATACACTAGTGTGTAACCCACCGAATAAAGAATAGCTCCCAACGCAACTGAGCATTATATTATAATGAAGAGACTCAGTTATCAGCTTATTAATATTTCTAAATGAAACAATCATTCTGAAACAAGAAAAATAAAGAAATATTTCTTCCTATTTTGTATTTGAATTAGGGTGTTTTCAGTCCCATTATTGTAAATTAGTTCAATAGAGCTGGCACAAAGTAGGTCCACATAATAAAAAAATGTTGAATATATATACGTTAAGTTTCTGGGTACCATTGTTTGCCATAACTCAACTAAGCAGGCAAGTGAGACATTTAGACACCTGATGGCAATCTTTCATTAAATTTGATTAAATATGATTTGTGCTTCTTTCTATGCAAGAATGTCTCTGGCATAACAATACAGTTAGTTTTGTACAGCACTTTGGTCAAAAAAACCCACAAAATGTCTTACGCCGAGATGCAGAAGGGAGAGACAACACTTCCTGGATATGGGTGCAATGGTTCCCAGAAAGACAACATAGGAAAAAGATGACATGAGCTGAAGAAGTCTGAGGAAAAAAACAAAAAGCAGGAATTTGAAGCAGCAAAAGACACTTAAGCATTTTTTGCAGCCACTTAGAGTGAGAACAAACTGGAAGAAAGTAGCAATAGAAGGGAGGAAAAGGTGAGTGAGGTTTATGTTGTGTTAAATGATGCAACATAACCTAATGCCATGCATGGATTGTGTTACTTCAGAGACTTAAACAGATGCTGCTCACTTTTTCTTAGGGCTGACTGGCCAGCCAGCTACGCTGTCTTATTGCTATGCCAAGTACGATAAACTTATTTTTGCAAAATGAATGTGATCATCTGTGACAAATTCTACCCTTCCTCACCATCTATAGTCATCTTAAATGTACTGAACTTCACAGCAGCTCCATCTTTGAGGCTGAAAGGAAGACACGCTGAAGGAAACGTGCGTTCAAACCCATTTCGTAGCCGATGGAATAAATAGCAGGCCTGGTGTTTGTCAGCCTGTCCGTGCCAAAGACTGTGAAACCTAAAAGAGGGAATCATAACTGTCAGACTCCTTTGGCCACAGTTTTGTGGGAGCCAAGGAGGGGCCCAGGGTATGGACTCTAGCTTTTCTTTCTTCTGCATCTGAGGAGCACTTCCACTCTTCCCATGCATAGGGGCCTTGATGGGGGACAGCTGGATGGTGCATGTGTCACAGAATCACAGAATTCACAGAATCACCTAAGTTGGAAGGGACCTTTTAAGATCATCTAGTCCGACCATTGGAGAAAAAAAAAAAAACAACACAAAAAAAACCCCCACCAACCCCCCAAAAACACCACAAACCACACACCACACCCATAAACAACACCAATCCACTACTAATCCATACCCCTGAGCACCATGTCAACTCGTCTCTTGAACACCTCCAGGGATGATGCCTCAACCACCTCCCTGGGCAGCCCATTCCAATGTCTGACAACCCTTTCAGTAAAGAAATATTTCCTAATATCTAACCTGAACCTCCCCTGGCGCAACTTGAAGCCATTACCCCTTGTCCTATCATCTATGACGTGGGAGAAGAGACCGACACCCGCCTCTCTACACCCTTCTTACAGGGAGTTGTAGAAAGCAAGAAGGTCTCCCCTCAGCCTCCTCTTTCCCAGACTGAACAACCCAAGCTCCCTCAGCCTCTCTTCATAGGGATTGTGCTCCAGACCCCTCACCAGCTTCGTTGCCCTTCTCTGGACCTGCTCCAACACCTCAATGTCTTTCTTGTGGTAGGGGGCCCAAACTGGACACAGTACTCAAGGTGGGGTCTTCCTTCTCCTTCTCCTAGAGAAGCCAAACACAATTATTTGCAATTGGTCATACTGAAGAGATAACTTTATGTGCATCCAGTTCTTCTGTCCCTGCCTGAGGGGCCCAAGCACAGCTGGTGAGTAGAGGCAGATGGAGGACACGTGAATCCTGAGACAGCCACGGTTCACTCACCAGACAGGGGTTTCATCTCGCCAATCGCCCAACTGTGGAAGCATATTGTGAGTGCCAGGGGCTGTGGTCACTGAGAAAGAGACTTTGATTAGTTTTCAGGAGGTTGAACAAGAACCTGGCACTCTTTCCTTCCTGAAAAGTCTAGTGCCATCCTAGAAACAGCTTAAAGGAGAGATTTATTTAGAAATAACTGTAAGCACAAATGGACGCAAATGGACAAAGCTTAGAGTAACTCATTTATGCTAGAGGAATCGCTTTAGCCTGTTACTTGACATGAGCTAGAGATTCAGTCAAAAGTGTTATTTCTTAAAGCATTTCTTGGTTTTAAGAAACAATGTGCTTCTTGGATTGAGCTAAAACCTGCAATTCTTAAGCCTTAAAAACAAAACACCCCGACAGACAGAGGCAAAGGCATGTATCATCAATTAGCATTTTCTTCATAATATACATAACATATATTCCCCATTGGAGAGAACAAAGCATCTCTCTCATTAGTTTTGTACATCTCCATGAGGAGAAATCATGGCAGTCTATTTTAAACCAAGGTAAATGTTACCCTTGCTTCCCAGTTCACCCAGCCACAGGGCTTTACGTAGCTGTTCATCCATAAGGAGATACCTGATCATCTGGGAACTGGGGAGAGGACGTGAGGTGCCACCTACACTTTGGTGGTGGAAATTGGTATTCTTCATCCCTAACAGCTGGTGGCCAGTCAAGACTGAGGCAGACAGCCTTGTGTTTGAATCTTCTTTGAGTGTTTATCTCTCAGATGGAACATATTCATCCATCTTACCTTCCCGAGATCTCTTTTTTATCAGCATACTACTTCCTCATGAAATAGTCATTTTGTTTTATAGAAGATGAATGAACTCTGCTGAAGAGACAAGCAAACAAACATATCAGATACTGACTTCTGCTTTCACCTTTTTCCCTGAGCAAAAAGGCTTCCAATAGTCGTGGTATAAAAATGCGCTAATCTCACATTAATGGTTCTAGCTCTAGAAAATTCAAAAAGAGGCAATAAAACTCCTAAAACTGTGTTAATAATTGAAATAGGACATTCAGCTTCTGCTGCTAGAAGGGTTACTTGAGCAGTGGGTACACTGTGATCTGAGGATAAGGGCTGCAATATATAAATTTAACTCTTTAAAATAGAATAAAAAAAACTAGAGATAATCTAATGTTTCACAAACATTGTCTTAAATTCCCACTTAGAACCCCATAGAAATGAAATACAACTGTGGGTATTCATGCAAGTAACACTTCCCTTGCCCTCCAAAAGGTTATAATCAGTCCTTACCCCAAATAAATTTGAAACATAAGGATGGACAAGATGTCAAAGGGGATAATGTGGCTTATACTTGGGAAAGTAATAATAATGAATCATCACCTCATGTGCATATTTTAGTCTCCCAGCCCTGCTGTGTTTTGGAAATAGACCTCTAACAAACTTTTACTGCATGGGCCGCTTCCCACTCACCTGCTCGTGATATTTACTGCCTCTCAATTAGCCACTTTTCTTAGAAGAATGTCAGCTGTGGTTGCATTATCATAGAAAAAAAAAAGAAAAAAGACAACATTTGTTTAACTACAAGCCTAACTTTTAATGGAAAGGAAAAATTTTAAAATATTCAAAATGCAAACAAGACCTGGCCTATTTCTCTTCTTTTCCATTGATATGATATGATGATATGTTTTTTTCTTGTTCTCCATTAATATGATCCCCCATTTCATCTTGGTGCTGTCAGAAATCTTCCTCGCCTTCATTTATCTGGAGTTTTAGAGCAGCTGTGGACCAGTCTTCTCCTTGCTCCACACCAGGTGTCAATTGGGAACACCTTCTTTTCACCACCACAAGCTACAGGGATTAGATAAGCAACAAACGGAGTCATTAGAAGCATTATGTAATTGCATATACCAGTTATGGGTCTATGGATGAATGACTATTATATTAAAATACTCTTGGCAGACCGCCTAAGCGGACATATGCAGTGGAGGCTGTAGCAGAGATCTAATTTAATTTGCTTTTTTAAACCTTCCTTTGTTTTTTGGGTTGTTGTTTTTGGGTTTTTTTCCCCCAACAGATTTTGTTTGTATGAAGCTGAAAAGCTGTTATAAAGATTTGGAAATCTAAACCTGCCTCTTCCAGAAAAATTTCTTTCCTTGTAGAGTTCTGAAGGATAAGATGATTGAGTTGCCATTTCTGTGATATTTGATAAAGGTTTGAAATCTGGGATAAAGTGATCCATATAAAAAGAAAGAAAATAGGGACACTAGATCTCTTCTAGAAAAACTGGGACATCATTTGTTACCAAAAGAATATTTTCAAATATGCTGTCTATAGATACAGGGGATTTGATTATTTCCAATGATTTCTTTACAATGAGAGGAAAGCAGAGATTCTGTTAGTTAGAAGTTGATCTAAATTCTTTGTTGCAGTTATGAATTTTGGATTTTTAAAAGAGAAACAATGATTTTATTTCTTAAATTTACAGTAATAACAGATTCCTATGCCTAAGGCTGTAAGCATATTCACATAACTAACATTGTAATAAGTAGAGTTACGCTGAGTCTCTCCACCGTTAACATGATCTGCTTCCCAGCTAACTACGTACCTTCTTCAAACCTGTTCAAAGTCCTCCATAAGAGGTTTATTTTGTAGTCTGCTGGAATGGAGCATTTCACAGGCAGAGAGGAAATCCTTTGGATAGGCCATACATAATAAGGCAGAGATATGTTAATGACGAGAACATGAAACATAACCATACATACTCTGAAGGAGAATGTCATTGCAATCAAATATATCACAGTGAACAAGATTCACAAGTACTACAGATGCTTGAGAGATAAAGCTGGAATCTGAACTCTTTCTGAATTTCTGTGTACAGGAATAGAAGATTCTTTTACATTCTAACCATTGAAAAATCTGGAACACGTGTATAGAGAGAAAGCAATTTATCATTAAGACTATGTTGTTTTGAGATGGTTTAATTACTGTTGGGGAAGATTCCAAATTTAGTTAATTTTTAAGCATTTTCACTGAGATGTCAGAAGTAAGGTAATGCCTCATCCCCCCATCACAAAACATTTGAGTGCTAGGGGGATGGTCCACGTAACGTAGCTTCACAGCCTCAACACGACATGGCACGACTGCTTAACAAGCTCCATAATGTTGAGTCTGAGGCCCAAATTTTATTCCTTCTGAAGTTCTGTTTTAGCGAGGTCACCTTAGATTCAGTCAACTCTAAATGCTATTGAATTTCTTGAATGACCAGCTTTATGGTTCCTTGGTAGGTTTGTTGCTCCATGAGTCTAATACCGTTTTGCAACTTGCCAGTGAAGCAGCAATAATTTCTATGATACCTTGCCTCATTTGCCAACTTTCACATCCCTTCTGGTATCACAGAAAGATATCCAGATCACCTAGATACCTAGAGGATGTTTCTGAGGACCATTCTTTGTCATCTTAGTATTTCCTACCATCATTCTCCCCTTTCCTCCACCTTTTTCTTGCTACTCAAACCAGCATGCAGCTCATTCTTCACAATCTCCAGCCATATCTGTATTTCCTTTTCACAGGTAAGGTGGGAGGTAAGTGATCCTTAACTGGAGAAGGCTCTGAAGGGCATCCTCAGCAGCATGCTACCTGTAAGCCTTGATGGATTTTGTTAGTGTATAATTAGGCACTCCTGTATTGTCAATGATTTCAGGTGATACTTGTTCCAATCTGTGATTAACTGTGATAGATGTATCATCCAGGTTTTGTAACTGGCTTATTAAGCCTCTTTTTGGGTTGCTTTGTTTCCAGGTATTTCTCTGGGGCTCTGCTAGTGTGTGACGTGTGCTGCCCACGGTTTGAATTCTCCCTAATTTACTTTGCGATCAGTTTGTTATATGTATTCTTTTTCATATTCATACTGGTTGTGACGTTAGTGTGGCAGATCACGGGAATGAAAGTCAATAACCAAAGTTACCAAAGTAGTCTTTAGAAAGAAAACTTAATTTTATTAACTCAGGAGGAGTACAGAATTTGAGCCGTGCTGGGATAACATCACACGGTAGGTCACACCCAAGGGCTGACATTATCTCTCAGGAACACACACTCCTGGGGTGTCTTATTAATTATATTTAATTGCATGAAAATTAATGATCTTTTTCAGTGACTACTGGGCTACTCTACAGCTGCAAGACAAACTATATTAACTTTGACTTTTATGTTTCTTGGTATTTGAGCAGTTAGATGTTTTCACTTTATCTTAATTCAGTCTCTATGCTTCTAGCGTATAACTAATTTAATATTGTTTATTGTTTACTAGAACCATTGCTTTATGTTTTCAGTAAGAATTCTTTCTTGCAATTTCTATTATATTTATCAGCTGTGACTAAGACTGCAAATTTACCTCATATACCTAAAATTCTTTTTGTTTTGAGAAAGGTTTAAAAGCCCTTTGCTAATATAAATATCTAAGGGACACAATCCATAATTCCGTTAGTCTCCTGCTTGGGTCAGATTTAGACTATATCAAGACAGCTAAGATGTCTGTAACCGAAAAGTGAAACATGCTAATAATGTTGCTGGAAAACAAAATTCAGAACTTGTGTTAAATAGCTGTATTAAAAACCTAGTACCTTTCCAAAACCAAAGCACTAATATTAGAGAACATGGGCTGTTGCAATGCCAGAAGTGAAAAACCTAAATAATAATGTGTATTGCTGTAAGAGTTTCCTAGCTTGGGGACATATATTTTGACTTGACAGGTCTTGGTCCCTTTTAGATACTTCTATACTCTATATGATAAACTCACGTACTCCATATTCATAGACCTCTGATACTTACTAAACAAATTTAACATGCAAGGCATTTCTATTTTTGATAACCGTTTTGTTGAACATAGAGTGTGGCTGATTTTATGGAGTAACTCTAAAAAGCTGGAAGAAATGATGAATGAATTGAGAAAAACTTGCACTGGATGAAAATAAGGATGATGTTGTGCTATCAATGCTGAGTGTTATTCATTATACACTATAAGCACTACTGCAGAATATTTAGTGATGAACACTTACCAAGCTCAGTATATCTTAAGAGCCTAGAAGAATTAATTTGGGCCTTAAATAACCTTCTGTTAATTTTAGCACACATTAGACATCTTTCCACTGACAATCAAGCTTTTACAAAAGTACCCTTTTCTCAAGTCTTCCAAATATTTCCAACATCATAATGAACCCCACTTTTAAAATCAGTATCTCTTCATGGTAAACACAACGAACACTTGAAAAATTCCAGTGAAGCCTATATACTTATAGAATTTACTCTTTGTAATAATACGGTCTTAAAGTTCTGACTCATAAGAGCATCATTTTATTGAAAATATTAAAAGTAAAAAGTTTTAAATGAGTGTAGAAAAATGAATTGAAGGCATTAACTGCTTATTCTTCGCTGTATAGCTTTTGGTATGCTTTTCAAAAACAGTTACAGGCTTGATATTAAAGGAGAGACAATAACATAATAAATAGAAAAAATTACAACAAAGCTCAGGCTGCTTTTGAATTACTGTCAGTGATTACATATAAAGGTATATTTGATGACATGTTTAACTTTTCCAGTGTGAAACAACACAACACTATAAAGAGCAAAAATTTGCGTAAAACTTTCAGTTTATTACTCATTCACTTCAAAATGGTTGTTTAAAACTCATCTCTTCAGTTGTTTAAGAGGGGACTTAATCAAATACCTGCATGAGGCAGACCTAGCTGCACTTTAATGTAGCAGACAAAGGCAGAAACCCTTCAAATGGTTGAAAGCTGAATTTTGACAAAAATAAGTTGGGCACGCTTTCTTAGGAATGAGAATAATTAACTACTGCAACAACATACCAAAAGATGTAGTAGATTCTCCATTCTAGAAGTCTTTAAATTGGTATGGAATTATTTTTTTTTTTAAAGAACGCTGGTTGTCAAAACAATTGCTGACTAAATGCATGAATTTTGATGTTCTTTAGCCTATGTTACATACAAAGTCAGACTAGATTATATTAATAGCCCCTCCTGGGCTTAGAATCTATTAATTCGTACATCTTGGCCTACTGCAGAGGGAAGTTTTATTAAATACAGCTTTTCTCTGTTAATTTTTAATATTTAATTAGAACCCCATCATTCTAGGCCACTGGATACTGGTGAACTGGCTAGTGATAAATTACTTGCCACTGACTAAATTAGCTGTGGCACACGCTTCTGGAAGTCAGTAAATTTACCACCGGTCAAAAATGTCTCATCAAAGACTCCTTTCACAAAACAGCAGCATGTCTAACTACTTTGTGCAGATCTAGAACAGATAAACTTGAATTCTTTTATATCTCACTACCTAATTGTGGCACCTAAATTATGTGTAAGAGTGTATTTCTGCAGTCAGTGGCGGAAGATAAGATTTGAATGAACTTCGGTTTTCTCTATCTCTATGGGTTTAGACCAATCTTAGATATGCTTCTTACTGGATATATGAATTAGGATTAAATTAAGACTTGAAGACATCACTGGCTGTGGAATGGGAATCAAGTAGGAAATAGATAAAGTGCTCCATCAAACATTTTCTTAAGCATACACAACTAGTCTTCCTCATGCTTTTTCCTCTAACAAAATAGAATCTGTGAAATGAGGGAGATGCTGCTTTCATATTTATTACAGAATAATCTTTTACCTAAAATGATCATCCAGTCAAGCAGATGGCAAAGAAAGGTTCTTGATCTTTGCAAAATGTGCACACTTGAAGATAAATATGATGACCACATTTTCAAACTAGGAGTTTCAGTAGGAATGAGAGATTCTCATGGTTTTATACAGTAAATTCCCCAGCCACGTGCTCTTTGCCAGGTCCCTCTTTGGCATGTCTTGGCTGCCAGGGTATGGTGGACAGTGCTGGGGCTAGTGAAATCTTTCCCATTGGGCAAGAAAAACGGTTTTTCATTGAGTAATACAGATATTTTTTTTGATTGCCAAAACCTATGATCAAATGAGGTCCCAACCCTGAGCATCTTGCAGAACAGATCAGTGTTTTGAATGCTTATATACCAAGTTAGGCATAAGACCCAGCCAAAGATATTTTATTTCCTCCTTTTTACTCTCATTATAAAATGGGAGAATTCTAGAAGTTATATTTCTGCTTTGGAATGGACACAACTAATTTGTCACAGAATGTGCCAGAGAGGGCATCTCCAGTGCAAGGTGCAAGATGTATTTTGAATTAATGCTGCAGCAAAGTATCCAGCGTTCCGTCCTTAAGAAGAGATTAATTAGGTTGGTTGTTTCTGAAAACTCATCTGTTAAGTGAAAATGCACACGAACATGAAAAGAACCTTCAAGAGGAAGTTTGCCGTCTTACAGGATTTTTAGATTAAAAGATATAATTGAAGAAATATTTTTAGGTAATATGAAAGATAAATCCTAAAACCATTCATCACAAATCATTTTCATGTATTGCTGCTCCCGTTGGTACATGATAGAAGGACCCCTTTATGGAGAAGTAACTTGTATTGGAGATAGTATTTATAACTGCCTATTGATGACATACGGTGTTCTATAATGACGGTGCTAAAATTGGCTTTTAGTTCCTTAAACCATCATTGTATCGAACCATGTAACCAGAAAATCACAATGCAGTGATCTTTCTGTGCGCTAATCCTTCTATGAGAGCTTAATGACTTGTCTGCTCATCTTGGAGATAATAAACTCCACAATGGAAGCAATAGCTGTCTTGGTGACTTTGCATAAATCATTATTTGTGAAAGTGAAAGAAAACCTATACATAGAAGGTAAGCAATGAGATTGCTCACCTTTTTTGGTATTAACTCCAATAATTGGCTTTAAAGCATCTGTAGTGCAGTGAATAAATAGATAAAGCAAAAAATATAAATATTATCCCAAAGTATAATCAATAAGATCTCCTACGTAGTCTGTAAAATCATTGAATATCTTAGAATGATTGACCTTTCCTAAGAAAAAAACATAATATAGGCTTGTAAATATCAGCATCTTTTTCAAGGACCCGAGATAACACAACACATGGAAGAAAAAACCATGGAGTTAATTGTTCAATAACTGAAAACTGCGGTACTTGTTAAACTATTTTTACAAGAAAACGTGAGAGATCTGAGCCTTAAGTCGGAGAGCTGAACACTGTGGGCTATAGGTTTGTGATTTACAAACTGTCTGCAGAACATAGTGTTTAGGATATTTCCCAGGGAAAACACATCTGTAATTAATTGAACAAATGCAGCAGAAAGAGCACCTACTCTGCCTGTTAGTAAGAAAGCACAGCCTGTAGAGAAAATTACTCTGGCATATCTGAGTTGCCAGTGCTTGAACACCCATTCAGCCTGAATTTGAACAGCAGAATAAATAAAATTAGTCTGTAACTTTATTTCCAAACCCAAAGAATGAGAAGGAGAGTGAAAGGCCCTGTTTTTTTTTTCTTGTGCTGTTGGCTGATTTGCTTTTGCAAATCTTTGTATAAAGATATCCCAATTTTGCTCCTGTGCATCTTTGTTCTTTAAAAGGAGAGAGGCAGGTATCCATCAAACTGTGCTCAGAGACAGGAATACTTATGTGTGTTTAGTCAGGGTCTTGCTTTAGCCTTTGCTTCCCTCTCATTGTCTGGTATTCTCTTGTTGGAGTTCATCTTAAATTAGAATAGAAACTCCTCAGGACCAGGGCTGTATCTTTATTAGTGATTACACGGAGCTGAGGCTTTAACCAGAAGATGAAGGACCAGGAAATGCAGACAAGAATAAAAAAGAGCCAGGGGTGAAATAATAGAAAATGGGCCCTTTTGCTACTCTACTGGTTAATGCTTGAGATAACTAAACAGCAAATTTGATTTTTATTGGCATGTTTACAACTCTTTTGTCCTCTGTCAAAGATATCAAGATGTCAAAGAAGATAGGTGGAGGAAATATTAATACAATTCTAAATTATGCAATGAATTTACTTTGGATCCCTTTGTAAAATAGCCTCTCTTCCTATCCATCCCCACACATTCTTCTCTTGTGTAAAAATAATTAGGAAATCATTTTTTCTCAGGCGCTGTAGGTGATTTGCTTCACTTCATATAAATGTATAACTTACAGGCTGCTCCTTGTTAATAGCTTGAGTGAAATTACTTTTTATTAAAAATGGTGAGTTAATCTTAAGCAGAGTCACTCGACTGATGATGTAAAAATGATGCAGAGGAGCTCAGCTGCCGAAGTCAAAGCAGTTCCCTGGGTGGGTGAACGCTTTAGCCTGTGTGGGAAGGGCAGGTAGCCCTGCGGTGGGGTGAGCCAGCTCAGGTGAAGCGCTTTGGAGAGGTAGACCATCCCACCCACTACTCTTTGAGCCACTGCTCTGGAGTAGTAAGTCTTATGAGACTTATGGGTCTGGAGAGTAAGTCTTATGAGGAAAGGCTGAGGGAGCTGGGGTTGTTCAGTCTGAGGAAGAGGAGGCTGAGGGGAGACCTTATCATGCTTTTCAACTACCTGAAGGGGGGGGGGTGTAGAGAGGCGGGGGTCAGGCTTGTCTCCCAAGTCACCGGAGACAGGACAAGGGGCAACGGCCTCAAGTTGCACCAGGGGAGGTTTAAATTGGATATTAGGAAACATTTCTTCACGTAGAGGGTTATCGGGCATTGGAATGGGCTGCCCAGGGAAGTGTTTGAGGCACCAACCCTGGAGGTGTTCAAAAGATGGTTGACATAGTCCTTAGGAATATGGTTTAGTGATTTTTGTCAGGGTGAGGTTGACGGTTGGACTAGATGATCTTTAAGGTCCCTTCCAACCTAGACAATTCTATGATTCTATAAGCAAGTTGCTCTTTTCAACTGAAGCTTCCGTCGGTAGTCCAGGTTTTAGTATGCTATATGCAGCACGCTAACACACCCTTGTTCTGAGGAACGTTAAATATGCTCCAGGAAACCAAAAATACGCTATCTCCAAATGGAGAGCATGTATCCTGACACAAAGACCTGAAATTTTCTTTCTTTTGTAACTGCTGCTGTGCATGAAGCACCACAGGTTTAGTGGCAGAACAGAAAAGCCTGACTGATGTATATCATTAAAAGGGAGAGGATCTCATCTGAATTTTGAAATAATGAATAAACAGTCTTTATTTTCCTCTCAATATATCTGCATAGTTCCAATTTCTGTTAGTATACTTTGCACATAGGCTGAACAAACTCCTTAGTGTACAAACCAGCTGCTCTTCTCTTCAGTAACAAGTTGTAATCCACGCTATGAGTATTTCTGGAGAACCTGCTTAAAAAGGTAGGTATGTATCACACTGGACATTCTGTGTTACCTCTGAGTTTATTAAAGGTTATTTTACACTTTGAGTAATGGTTTAAAAAAAGTCTTTCTTGCTTAACTAATTGCTGTGTGCGATGGATAATCTAAAGGTTGAATAATTCCTGTGGATACTCGCGCCACACTTCTTCTGGCATCCATTTTAGTTTCGTGCGTTCACAATATCCAAAGGCGAAATTTATACTCAAAGAATTTAGTTTCCCAAAATGCCTTTGATTTATTTTCCTCATTTATATTGCCGTAACGTTTGAAGTGTGCCAGGCTGTTATCAAAGTGCTATGGAGGAAATATTCTCTCTATAAAATGCACAATCAAAAGCATCTATCCTGCGAGCTGCTCTTCATGGGAGGACCTTTGTCGCCGAGTGAGCTCTTTTGAAACACATCCCAGGAATAAGAATCCATCTCTGCAGGACAGGTGGGTGTTGGGTTTGTTTTTTTTTAAATGAAGAAGTCTGGGGAAGCAGTCAACATAAATAAGAAAGATTTTATTATTCAGTGATCCTCTACCATTCATCACTACGCTATGAAATGCAAGACAGATGATAAATATCTTCAAATAGCTGATAAATGCATAAAAATGCAACCACCTAATTCTAGTTACTATGATCACCACAAAAATCCCGTATTTACAAAGAAGTTATCTGTGGTGCAAAACGGGGCAGCCAGGCAATGCCAGACATGTAAAATCATCCACGTGATGTTAATTCTACTCCTCCTCTGTGCGGACACAGGGCTAAAAGAGGCAGTTCTTTGCATGTCATAGCACAGGTGTAAGGCCTGCATCAAGGATGCTTGGCCACCATGAATTTGGCATTCCTTCTAGGCCTTGGCTTCTATAAACAAATAGCAGCCTGTTAACACAACATTTTCATTTTACTGGTAAGAAATTATTTTAATTCTCATTAGATGCAGTTACAATGCCTCTCCCATAGCTCCTTAACCGTTGCAACAGAGATTTGAAAGATGGGAAGCTACTATATTGGTGTTAAGTCAATCAGTTGCCTATGGAAAGTGACTTCTAGCCCAATGGTGTCAGATAAGGTGATCAGAAAACACAAACCTAGCCAAATTCCTGTGCGTTCTGCTCATTCCTAAACAGTTTAAATACCGCTTCTGCTATTTCATCTGCCGTTGTGTTGGTAACAGTCTGGGTCTAGACCTTTAAAATGTTCACCGTCAAATAACACTTTTGCAAAACGCTAACTTTTCCCTTAAAAAACAAGTGATGAAAAAATGGAAACTGATACCTCAACTAAACATGAATGGAATTTTAAGAGACAAAAAAAAAAACCACCAAAAAGGCAATTCCACAGCTTGAGAACTTTTTTATTGCTATATTTCAAATACTTGCTGCAAACAACACAGGCTTTCTAAGATAGTTTTCTTAGGAAAGCTTCTTTTCCTTAGCAAAAATCTTTTATAATAAAAATGCTGAGAAATAAATATGAGTTACTACTACCTTTCAAAGATACTGGACTTTGCAACCCAGGTAACACTTTTTGCAATATATAGGCTTTGTGGTAACCTTAATAAGCAGTCACATAAGGATTTGTAAAAATGTAGGCAATTCACACGTTTCTTAGCTATCTGAAGATACTTAACCTTTAGTTTTGTGTTTTACAACATATTCACAGCATCCATCTATTAACACATGAATTCTAGAAGCTTAGTGATTTATTCAATAATAGAAAAACAGCTGGGTTTATTTCCAGCAGCAGTCATAATTCAGGCCTTGCTCTAGCTGCTTTTCTCTAAGCCTCATTTTTTTTCCCAAATGCAAAGTGACATACAAAGCTTCCTGTAGAGATCCCTCTAATGGGGAACTGTACAGGTGAGAATGTTTGATTTTTGTGATGCGATTTTCAGTTTCTTATTTTTTGGCTCCCATTGTCCTCTCCTTACTCATAGCTGCTCCGAGCAATCCTCCCACCACACTGGTGACAGGGGCAGACAACAACCTTCTTTCAGCTTCCTTTTATTTTTTTTTTTTAGGTGTAAAATAAGATGATTAGTATTTCTTTAGGAAAATGCCTTGCCCTTTCACATAGCATTTTTTTTGTTCCCCTGACAAATTTCTATGACTACAAGACCTCAAGTGCGAGCTCTTCAAGATTTTCAAGTTACTATTTGGGAAAAAAAAAAAAAAAAGTTAATTCTGACTGAACATTGGTCACAAAGTGCTGCTCTAACAATAGGAATCCACGAAAAACACAAAAAAAAACCCCACAAACCAAAACCACAAGCAATCCAGGAAGACCCTGTAGCCGCCAGTGAGCAGAGCAACTGATGCTCAATAAATTCAGTGTAGGCACATTTTCAGTAACCATCTATAGGAACCACATCATAAGGTGCATTTACCTGCATTTGTTTTTACACTAACAATTCCTCAAAACATTAGTGAGGTGGATTAAGAAAATATAAATAGAATTACTTATTTTCTTGGGCCTTATTAAATCAATTTTAGAAACAGATTGTGAAGTATTGAATACCTAAATTTACTGAGGTTTGTTGTTTCCAAGCTATAATCCAGTATCTCTTCACAAGTTTCTGAGAGAGTGTTGCTGAAGCTGGACCAAAGTGGCCTGGGGGCTAAGATGTTTCATGGCATTGCTCAGGGACCCTCAGCCGGGAAGGGAAGGTGATGGAGGCAGCTGAGGATATATTCATTCCCAGTGCAGGTAGTTACATTTTCAAGGACTTCAGGTTGCAGCACCCAGCAATTATTCTCTAAAACTTGACAAAATATGGTAAAGGCTGAGTATGTTGTACCTCTTCCAAAAATAAGTTGAAAAGAGGTCTTAAAATGTATACTAAATGCCCTTTTCCACTCAACCCTAAGAAAAAGGTTTGCATTTAAGATTCATGCATTCACTTCCACATTATAAAATGCCAATATACCACTCTGAAAAGTACAGCTCATGCCAATTATTTTGGGTGTTTTGATCACTGAATTTATTTTTTTTCCTAATGCCCAAGAATACCTGTGTACGATTATTAAGAAATATAAAAGAAAGCCTAAGTTACAGCAAGCCTGAATTAGGTCCACATTTTCCAAGATGAGCTTAAAACATAAGATTAATGGCTGTACAAATCTGTTAAATGGTCCTTTGCATTTCTGTATGGATCCCATTATTCCTAGAAAATTTTTCAGGACATTTCAGTTTTTGTCGGGACTAACACAACCTCTCTTATCTATGGAGCTGGGGTTCCCAGCTGCTGGATGGAGGACGTGCTTTTCTTATTACTCTCATCTGGAACTAAATGATAAGAAGGACAACAACACTCCATTTTAAAACTAGCTGTTGCAAAGAAAAGCTCCTATTGTCACACGGGGTGCTGTCAGTTGTTAATATTAATCTCTAAGAATCTAATAACCTAATGAAATCATTTGCATCATGGCTTATTTTGTATGCTGTTGCTTGCAGTCCATTGCCAGTAACGTGAAGAAAGGGCTTATTTTTCACAATTTAAACATCTTGTAGCATGGGAGTATTCAGCAGATGCAAATGAATTGCTTTAAACAATGAGAAATACTGTGCCTCCTGCAAATGAATTGATTCAAAACAATGAGATATACAGCACTTCTTGAATGAATCAATTTGCAGAGTACTGCAAAATTCTCAAGTGCTAGTATTTTTAATGAGTCTCCCATTGTTTAAACAGGAATGTCTAGAAGATGAAGCAAACCAATCCCCGCGGCATTTTTTTCCTTTTTTTTCCCCCTCACTTTTTAATAAATACTCAATACTTATTGTCAACAGAACTCTCAGTCCATCATTGTTAATGCTGGTTTAGAAAAGTGATGGGTTTGATAAACCCAGACACTCACAGGAATCTGTTGTCTCTAATGCTGACTTTAGTCCTGTCCTCACTCCTCTCCATAAAAAGTCCTACCTTCCACCTGAGGCAAGTGTGACTATTTGCTAACCAGATGTGGTTAGGGCACAGTTCTTCTACAGACTTGCATGGATATGTCCTGCTCTCCAAATTACCATAGGCACCTGTTGCTCCTGCAATCTGGCCACCCAAGTCTTTCATTTAAATTTCTGCTAGTTTAACTAATTAAAAGTATTTTTTAAAATCTCTCATTTAATCACAACAAAAATAACAGGATCAGGAAAAAAAATTATGGGAAACTATCAGACATTAAAATGTCAGTTTTGACCAGATATTGAAGTAAAACAACATGTTAAAAAGCAATAGATTCTCAAATCCAGTAGTTAAAAATGTGTTTCTGGGAAAAAATAGAAGTGGAAAGTGGGGTTCCAGGAACCACCCTATGAAGCCTTTTGCAACTGTTAGGGGTAATGGCAGGTACAGTCATAGAATCATACACTCATAGAATAGTTTGGGTTGGGAGGGAAATTTAAAGGTCATCTAGTCCAAACCCCTGCAATGAGCAGGGACATCTTCAATTAGAGCTGGGTGCTCAGAGCCCTGTCCAACCTGACCTTGAATGTTTCCAGAGATGGGGCATCTATCACCTCCCTGGGCAACCTGTTCCACTGTTTCACCAACCTCAGCGTAAAAAATGTCTTCCTTATGTCTAGTCTAAATTTTCCCTCTTTTCCTTTAAAACCATTACCCCTTGACCTATTGCTACAAGGACTGCTAAAAAAGTTTGTCTCCATCTTTCTTATAAAACTCCTTTGACGGCTGAAAGGCCCCAATAAGGTCTGCCTGAAGCCTTCATTGGGATTATTCCAGAAAGGCAGTTCCTGAGTCCCCATATTGAGCAGTTAATGATGTTTGACTGAGAATTGCACAGTCATAGTTTTCCTGCTTCTTTTATAGTCCAAGACCCTAAAAAATGTTATTGCTTCTCTGCATTGGATCTCACTGTTCCTCAGTGGAAATTCAGCCTCCATCTGTACTCATCAATTAGTGTGTCACCACCACTCACTTCAAGTACAGGGCTTGATCTTGAAAGACATGAAGGCCTGTCTTAATCTTATCTGGTGAAGTATAATCCTTTGTATAAATCATGTGCATTGCCAGAAGAAGGAGGATTCCATCTCCCTCAGAATACATAGATACAATATGTAAGTAAATATTGTAAGATGGCTATGCATTTAAATCTCTTGAAAACCTATGGTTTCACTTGTTCTGAAGAAAGTTTGTTTTTAAATGTCTCCAAGGATGAAGAGTCTGGGCACCCTCTTCCAGTGCCTGAGCCCCATCGCAGTAAAAAAAAAAAAAAAGCTTTTACATTTAAATAGGATTTCCTGTACTTCAGTTTGTGCCCGTTTCCCCTTGGACCTTCACGACACACCTCTAAGAGTCAGTCTGTCTTCTATCCTTTCAGGTGTTTATAAACACTGACAAGATGCCCCTGAGCCATCTCCTTTCAAGGCTGAGCCGTTCCAGCTCTTGCAGCCTCTTCCCATAAGTCAGATGCTCCAGTCCCTTGGTCATCTCTGTTGCCCTTCCCAGGACTAGCTCCACCAAGCCCAGCTCTGTGTTGCAGTTGGGGGATCCCAGAAGTAGACCCAGCCTTCCAGATGTGTCTCGCCAAGGCTGAGCAGAGGGGAAGGATCATCTCTTTCCCAGCTGGCAACGTTCTGCCTAATGCAGCCCAGGAGGCTGTTGGCCACCTTTGCCTCAAGGGCACTTTGCTGGCTCAGGTTTCTGGAATTGGGGTATTTTGTGGTTTTGTTGTGTTTTTTTTTTCTATATCCATGAAAGCGCTTGCAAAAACTGGAACCTGAATGCTGTAATAAAACATTTATCTATAAAAGATACTCACTAGCACCAACTGCTATACAAAGGGACCTGGAGGATTTCAGGGCATATGGGTTTTTTTCTCTAGATAGTGAGAAACTGTCCCATCGATTGAACTGATCCACTTGAACGTTCACGCACAGTCGTTCCACGGTGAGCCTCATCCATGGGGAAACGTCCAGGTGCTAGTGCACAGGCTCAGGTGCAAGTCCTAGATTTCAAGGACTACCCTCAGAGGCTGTAATTTGGAGGTTACCACACTGGCTTAGCTCTTTGGTCAGGTCTCAGACCTGCTCTCCTTGATATAAGGATCAGGTGCTGTGCTTTTGTTGATGTTGATAGATAATTTGTAAATTGTGTTGTCAACACAACATTTAATCTGCTCCAAACAGCTCATAAACAAACCTTTGATTAATTCTTCCAGTCTGTGTCTTCTGGACAGGATTTACAGCGTTCTACTTGTTTGGATGAAAAATAGAGAGAGACAAGCTGTCACCACTGAGAAAAAGAGTATTTTTTTCCTTCACTTTGTAGCTTAAGAATCATTTTATCATGACTTTACTGTATGAAAATGGCAGAAGATTTAAATTTGTGACTGATGATGCAGAAGCTGTAAAACTTGATGGAATCAAGAGTGTTCATACCAAATTACCACAAGCTACACGCATTTTAGGCCAGGAACATCCAGTTCACAATGCAATAGAAACTTGGAAGCATTATTCCATGATCAATGCATAGGATGATGTTAGCCAATGACATTTGAAAGAGCTGTTTATTTATAGCTTCAGTTGAACATTGCAACACAGCTGGAGGAAAAAAAATGAGTAATTTCAAAGACAAATAATTCAGAAGGAGATCTGCTGGCGGTGGGGGCACTGGGTTTTCTGTGTCCGGATACTTAATAGCATTAAAACAAAGAATCTGAAGGAGTGAGGCTTACTTTACTGACCTTGTCTTTTGTTATCACATTAAATTTAACTCACAGCTCAGAGGACCACCATTAGTTTGGCTTTGAAATATTTTTCATTTATGTGTGCCTTTGAATCAGCACTCTACTACCTCTGTTGATTTAGTCCAGTCAAGATGTATGTATAGTTCTGAAGCACTGTTTATGCAAGGTTCTTATATCACCCTCAAGCACAGCTACCATCCAAAAGCTTAGAAACTGAATGCCACAAGAATAAAATTCAATTCCTATCAAAATGATTAGGATACAACACATACAAGCAGTTTGTGGCTGATATGAAAAGATTAAAGCAAATAGCTATCTATTAATTTCAGGAGTATCAGAAATGTAAATAAGAACCTGACACACCAATTCCTTTTTGAATGCTAGCTAGTTTCTGCCATCCAGCTCTCTCTTGGATAAAATACACATTTGCAATCTGCATTTCTGAGTTTGCATATTTGCAGCTTTAAAGACAATTTTGCTCTGCTTTTTTCTTTTTCTTTAGTTTTTAAACTGCACCTTCTGGGCTTAAAAAAAAATACAACAAAACTTTTTTCTTTGTAATTTCTTATTTTGGCACACGCATTAAACTTCATAACGTGAAAGTCTGTTCCTAAGGAAGGATAGCAATAGATTGATGCTTGTAGATAGTTTGTATATAACACCCAGGGTAATACTAATCCAAATATAGAAAGTAATTACACTGACCTTGATATCTGTCATCATTATCTTGCTTATAGCACAAATGTTTTGCTAAGAATGTCATCAAAACCATAGTTTTAGATCCATTTCCAGTAAGAAACTCCTTCTAATCATTGCTCTACAAATATTGTGGTTCTAAGCATACAAAAGTATCAGTGTATCTAATCGCCATAATTGTTCCAAGAGAGAATTAAGATAAACCTCCTTCATAGGCTTCGTTCCAATGGCTTTCATGTACTTCTTGCAGTGTCAAAGCATTTCAAAGCACTGTTTTGTAGAAGATTATCTCGTACCTGGGGAAAAAAAGAAAGGAGAAAAAAAAAAATTATTTTAGGGAGTTAAAACACCTGAAGTGCACTTCATTCTTTTGTAGGAAAAGATGTCAGAAATTGACAAAACACCCTAATGTTTCCCAAATTGTAGGAAACATTTCTGGTATACAAGGTACATACCAGCAGCGTGGCTAAATGTAACACTAGCCCCTGAGAAACAAGAGGCTCATAAATCCCCACAAAGAGAATAATACACAGTGATTTTCAATCTTCTGAGAACAGCAGTGGACTATTGGGCTTATTTCATGATTATAAAAGCCTCATAATCTATGATTGCTGCAAGCAGAAGTGATTTATTGGAGTACTCTCACATATCTGAGATAAACCTATAACTTGCTGGCAGCTATTTTTTTTAAAGGACGGTATTAAAGGAAAGGCCAACAGGTTGCTTACTTTGTAGCCTCAGAAAGCGATGATTTGCAGCTCCAAAATATCAGTTTTGATGAATAGTTGTGGTGAAATTATAACCGCTGTTGTACAATGAGATAAACTTTCACCTCCATGAGGAAAATATAGATTACAAAAACTGATTGTAAACAATCGATGCTTTATATTCTTCTTCCCTAACTGAGCAATTTTTGAATTTATGCCAGTCCGACAAATACATTAATAATGTTTAGCCACTAGGTATTTGTGAAAGAAATTGGAAATTGTTTTTAATTTGTTAGTCTGGTGAGCACACTGATTCAAGAAGCAGGAAGAAGTGGTATTACATGTTTGCTATTTTCATACATAAACATAGAAACACACATACAAATGTGTGTTCTTTTACATATCTACACGCTCTCCCACACAAAAGAAGGTAAGTATGGTGAATATAGAGAAGAAAACCATCATCAGTTTCTAAAAGATAAGGAGGGAAAGCAACACAAAAGCAAGAGAGTTTCCAGTGACTTGTGAAGCTCTTTTTCCAAGTATCACAGGCATTTTAAATATTCGTTTATATATCTTACCTAGTTTAAATTAGTCTTATTTTATGTTCTTATTGAGTTTTCTTCAGTTATCTCATCTGTAAAGTACAGTGTAAACCACACAGCTTATTTGCTCTGTATAATCCATGGGATGAGGTCTGGAAGGGAAATTATTTCAAATAACGTAGTGAGTTGGTTTTTTAAAAGCCTGAGGTTCTTCATTTTGATTTCAAAATCAGTGAAAGGCTCACACATTATGGGAATAAAGAAGTGCGTAATAAAGAGAAGAAAATCAGAAGAGCTACAGATAACTGCTTGACCATGACTCTCAGCTCTACCAAACATGAACACAAGACGTAACGTGTTACACTGCTCAGATGAGAGCCACAAAAGTTCTTCATGCAGAAAATGTAAAATGCTTCGAGATGCCTTCTTTTAGTGTTAATAAGTCTGTGGCCTCACATGTATGAGTTCTTACTGCCAATTTTAATTCCCCCATTAAAAAGGGGGGATACTGTGTAGTTGTAGAGTATAGGTAACTGGGGACTGAAATTAAACAAGGCATGTTTGAGAGCTAAGTAAGTCCCCAGAGATGGTCTCTTTGAAAGAAAGAGTGGTGGGTAGTGAAAAAAATCAAAAAGCCAGGCAAGAGCCTTAGATAAAATCTATGTATTGGGACGTAGTACCTAAATGATCATCTATACGGAGCAGAAGAGTTATATACATGGAAAAATTGAAGTAGAATGTGAGATGGCAACAAATTTTCTGTGTAGAAACAATGCTCGTTAGCTGTGAGACAGGTTTCACCAGTGCCAAGACTGGGCAAGTTTTGTTATCTTGTTAATAGGAAAAGGGAAAATAATTTTTTTTTCTTTTCTCTCCCTTTCCCCTTCACCAGTGTCCTTCAAGTTGTGCCTTACAGAGCATATGTTCATTTGACAAAAGATCTGTCACAATTCCTCTATAGACAAGTACAATGCAGAACACCTATTTATTCTTAGAATCTGCATTTCAAGTATATAGTGTTTGGAAGTGATTCAGCTACCTGAACAGAGGTCTCTAGTAGCTTTTGACACATCCTGGGTTACCTGCAGTACCTTCATGCAGATAGGACCCACGACTCGTGGAAGACCTGTGCCTTTCTGCACTGGCAGTTAGGTACCATCTTAAATATCACTGTATGCCTGTGTTTGCACAACTGGATTGGACCCCTAATAGTGAATTAATTCTATTCAAAACAATAAACCTTTTTTCTGGACTGTTCAAGTTGACCTGGTTTCACTATCCTTTTTTTTTACAATTCATTGAGAAAGGTCTTGGTGCTAACTCTTTTATGTAGAGTGATTGTTCTTAACATATATCAAGGAATGGGCATGTTTAGTTTGGAGAAGAGGAGGCTGAGGGGAGACCTTATTGCCCTCCACAACTACCTGAAAGGAAACTGT
>JAOTQQ010000032.1:57923561-57966277 GCA_026546715.1 Gallinago undulata
TGTTTTTTTTTTTATGTGGTTGGACTCGATGATCTCAAAGGTCCCTTCCAACCACTAAGATTCTGTGATTCTGTGAAATTTGAAAGCCCAGTTGCCCCTGCTATGTGATGAGTTTCAAATGCACCTCTTACTTCTCAGAGAACTTCTCAGCTGTAGACAATAACATATTTGGAATAGGAGACTCACAGGGCTTCTTTCCCTTCTTCACACAGAAACCTTGAGATTCAAAGCCCTACGTTGGGAGAGAGCAGGGAGAGAGTGGCTGAAGGTCCCAGGCTGAGGTGGGCAAACGGAGTCCTTCTTGCCAGTACAAAACACTGCAACTTGCCACTGCAAGATACAAAAAAGGTCCCAGGAGCGTGATCCTCCTCCACAGAGTTTCTGCTTCTCTCTGCACACCTGCTTCCAGTAGATATCGCTCTCCAGCTGCTCCCACTCGCACAGCCACTACGTCCCAAGGAGGAGAAAGCAGACCAGGCAAAATCAATATTAAAAGGTACGTTTACCACCTTTTTGTGAATCTCCTGATGAACTTTTTTTTTTTTTGGTCCGAAAAGTCTATTTCAGTGAAAATGCAACTTTTGCATGAATGTATTGGTTTCAGTGAAGCATTCTGTGTGAAAGCTTTCCTCAGACGCAATTTCCTCAGGTGTGAGCTAATGTGTCCTAGAATAGGCCATTACTTAGTGGAGACATAGTTAACTCTTAATTTGTGTTAATTGCAGGATGGATTGGAATCCCTGTATTGCTGTATGCAAGAAAGTACCTTAACCACAAAGCTAGTAATTCTTCTGATATTGGGGTTTTCAGTTTCTTCCAGCTGGCCCTGTTTCACTTGATATGACTTACTGGGTTTTCACTGTGACGGAAGGATTGTCTCTAGGTTTGAGTGTACAAAATTGGGGCTGATTGAACGTCCTCCTCAGCATCAGGAGGACTGAAGAATTACTGAAACTGAGATGTCCCATGTACGCTCCAGTAGGTTATTTGAGGGCAGCTTGGTCTGTGATGTTTTGAAAGACATTTGATGTCTTTTGTATCGTCTGAATGGAGAATTTGGCTATTGTTTCATTCTTGTTGATTTTTGGAGGGAAAAAAAACCCCGGTACATCTCAAATTGTTGACATAAATGAAAATTATTATCTTTCACACATGTTCTAAAACCTTCCGTTTACTCCACAAAAGAATTTACAGAGCTCTGCCTAAAACAAAATAACATTAATGAAAACAGAAATTTGGAATCTTATGTAATTTGATTAAAAGGTGAGAGTAAACAATTTCAAATCATTGAAGGTCTAGTTTGTACATAAGCCAAGAGAAAGCAACATATTTTACTGATAGGTCCAATCAAGAAAAGCATTAAACAGAAAAACAAGGTGAAAATTGAATGAAAAGTGGAGAGTGACTAACTTATATGTTTTCTAAAGATGTCATCAATTGTTATCTTCAGCCTGATTTGTTATTTGATGCAATTTAATTTTTTAAACTTTGTTTCTTACTGTAAACTGCATTGTTCTGTCATTTAATTTCAAAGCTTTTATGACTTCCAAATAAATTATTTTGAAATAATTTAAATCACAGGCAAGTTAAACAAAAAAAAATCTGTTAATTCTTTCTTGTTTTGTGCTCAGAGGCTTTGGCTGGATTTTTATCAAAGCACAGGATCGTATGCTATGAATAGACAGTCCCTCACAGCCATCAACTGCCCTTTTTTTTTTGGTCAGGAACCAAAAATACGATTAATTATGTAATCTTCCAAAGAGAGATTTCCAGTTACACTTTAAATGAAAATGCTCCCCCCTTAAAAGGATTTAACTCAGACTTAATGAGAAAGTTATTGTATGTTAATTAAATACACACTGATTACTATGAATATTTATCGAAGTGTAACAATAATTTGCATGAAGATAGATGTTGAACAACTGAATTTCAGTAAATATGTTCCTAATAATTATTTAACATTCAGTAAATTATGCAACTAAATGATTTTTTGGCAAAGATATTGAGTATTTATTATATATTATAGGCCCAATTGTATCATTACCTACACAGGTGCAATCCCATTTAATTAAAGGGGAAGTTGTTGTCACGTAACCGAGGGCAAGATGCAATCATATATACCAACTGATTACTAAGCATGTTTAATGACACTGAACAGCAGTTCTGAGATCTAAAGAAGCCAGTTTACTCGATTCCTTCAAAAACTTGTTGAAAACTAAGCTGAATGATCCAGCCAGAGTCTTTCCTTTCCAATAGGCAAGGCATCCTTCAACCAGTTCGCGTCTTAGGATCTTCCCTGTCCATGGAGCTTCTTGCCAGCTCACATTTGTATGCTGGTTTTTGAATTTTTGACAGCCTGTTAGGTTGTTCACGTATCCCAGCTGTACTGCAGCACCAAGCCCTGATAAAAAGTTTCAGGGAAAATCACCCTAACTCAGTTCTTTTCTATTGCTGCTCCTCTGTGAAGGAGGCCCTGTGTCCAAAGCGAATCTAATTTACCTGTGGAAGTAGTGAAATCTTATTTTGTATATTGCTAGTCTTCCTCCTCCTAGATGTGGTATAGATTAGCAAAAATATTGTGTGTGGCATCCTTAGCTTCTCTTTCGCTAGCATTTGGTATCTCACTGAGCTGGAGGAGTTTTGAGACAATTTCTACAATTTCTTAGGAGAAAGCAACAATCTCCAGGCTACTGTCAGGTCTAGCACTTTCTGTGCCTCTTGTTTAAGTCAGTCTAGTGAACAGTTCAGGAACTAAGAGTAAGGAAAGATTAAACGTAAGAGACAACCTGTTTCTGTAGGTCAGTGATGACAATATTCATTTGGGACCGGAGAGCATCCTGCCCTCAATCTATTTTTGAAATTCTCTCTAGTCTTCCCTTAAATGCTTATTCAGTCCTTGAATCAATTATCAGAACAGAGATTCTCCATCTTTAGGCGTGCTTGTAAACAACAGAGAGAGGAAGTGTCACAGATTTTGTTCTAGTAATAGCTTAATTTAGAGCAATTTGGGAGCTTGCTGCATCCCACTAATACTAAAAGTCTCGAAGAGACAGGACAGAGAGAATGGAGCCTGCAGTTATGCCTTTTGCACTTATTTGTCAGCCCGCTTCTATATTTACTTCTCATGCCACATCTTTTGAATCAGCACAATGTCACAAATTCTCTGCCTTCCATGTGACAGTGAAGCATTGGAATGGGTATTGGGATTTGCACGCTCACTGCACATCCAGTGCACTTCAGCCAGAGGTGGGAAGGATACTGAAAGGGAAGATGTACTTCTAAAGGAAAAATCTGTCAGTCATGGTGCAACGGTCGTCCATCTCATTCCTTTCTGTCTGTCAGCGCTACAAGATATGTGGAAATAGATTGTGTCTTTGAAATCTCAAGGTCTTTCTAAGAGCTATCGGAACACAAAAGGTTCCTATTCGTAGCCGGAAAGTCCATCTGGAATTTTCTTCTCCATCCACTGCCAAATTCTTCAAATGACTTATTCTCTAAGAGTAAAAAATTCAATACCATCATGCAATCTTATTTTAGTGTTTATATATGTCATGAAATCGCCTTGCTTTCTGGCCTTATTCTTAGTCTAATTTTTAGAAAGCCAAAAATGGAAAATGTAGGGGTAAGAAGTTTTCTTAGTACATCACTGAATTGTGGACGTGTAGGAATGACCCTGTTATTTAAAAAAGCTAATGGCATTATCAACTGGGTAGAAAGGAAAATAGAATTATGAAAAGGGTTGCATAAGAATATTACCTGTGTTTAATAAGCCTTCTAGAAGGTTAAGATTTAATTGTAATATGACCAATGTAGATGATAAATGCTGATATATCTGATGTATATTTAATGAGGGCCTTTTGTAAGCACTCAAAATTAGAAATCCTGAAGTTAACGAAATCCGAGTTAGGACTGCTTTGGGAAAATGAGTATCTAAGGCAAAAAAAAAAAAAGATAGAGCAAAATAAAGTATACTTAAAGGGGTATCTCTTTGGAGTGTTCTTATTTTTTGTTATCAGCACTAGGCTACTTTATTCTTCTTGGTAGTAATAAAAGCATAAACAAAATTTTAAGTATAAACACAGATAACAAGCTGAAGTAGGCCTTGTCTCCCACTGTGCTTTGATGAAAGATTTTAATAACAAAGAATGGTAGCCGTGAGCCAGAGTCAGTGGCTGACTGCTTTTGACTTTTTAAAATCAAATGGTTAGTGATAAACCTAGAAAAATAAGCAGGTCTTCAGTCAGATACTGCCTGACTGGGCAGCCAACAGCTTCCACTGGAGCTGTGCAATGAACGGGAGGAAGGCACGAGAAACCAGAAGGTCCATCAGACCCCTTGTATTTTCTACACGCCGTATCCAAACTCGAGTCATCACTGGCAGCCCCTCTTCAGACTTTACACCAATCTTAGCACTTCTTTTTGACACAAAGCAAAACCTTTCAAGCAAAACCTTTGATTGTTCGCTTCCTAGCCCAGGAGATGAAAAGTGTCATAGTTGCCATCCAAGACTTCTCAGAAGGGTTATTAGCTAATGTCCATCTCTATTAAAACCCCTAGCATTCCAAATCCTGCAAGTGTGAAACCTCTTTCAAACCAAGCTCACACAGCCTTTTTAGTCTTCATGAGATATCCCTGTTATTGATACACACTACATTAAAGGGTTTTCAGCTATATCATTTCTAAACTGAAAAGATACAGGACAGATTTCTGCTGCGAATTTGAGCAACCTGGTCTGGTGGGAGGTGACCCTGCCCATGGCAGGAGGGTTGGAACTCGATGATCTTTAAGGTCCCTTCCAACCCAAACAATTCTGTGATTCTGTATTATTTTGGGAGGGAAGTATTACTGTCAGTGCTCCAGCAAGGCATTGCCTCCTGCGGTCTCCAAGTGAAGAATGCAAAGAGAAAACAGAAAAGAGGACAGAAAGCTGTCAGAACTGAAGGGGTTTGAGCTGTGCTACCATCCTGCATGTCTCACCCTCTTTTTCTTTTTGCTTGGGATTCATGGACACAGCAGTCTCTTTGTACAACCTCTGCATGGTGGCTGGCAAAACGTCTCAGAGATAAATGAAGCCCTGGTGTGTAGAAGTCTGACCATATATCTCCTGCAGTGGGGCTTAGGACGAGGTCAGGCCTTCAAGCATAATTGCAGCAGGCACATGCTCCTGATTTTCCTAGTTTCAGGATACACACAACTTTACAAGTATTAACGGGTGTATCGGGTAGCTGCTGAATGGGTGCAAATGCAGTGGCCTTAAGTGGCATAGTGTCATATTGGACAGTATCCATCAGCAATGAGGGAAAGGAGGGACTAAGAACGTCTTAGGACTTCTCAGCAACAATTTTGCCACTTCAGTGGAAGAGAAACAAAGAAAAATATGATGAAAAATTATGGAAGCGGTGACTACAGGAGAGATTTAAACCTGTAGGTGCTATTTCCCTCTTGCTCTCCCCCCCTCTTCTTTTTTTAATCTTCTCGTTTTATTAGAATGTGGAGAGGGAACGGGAAGAATATTTCTCTGTCAACACCAATTCTTACTTGTGTTTTGGTTCAGGAAAGAACACTTGGCTTTGAATCCCAGTGGGGAGATGTGATTCTCTGTGGCTCTAAGCAAGGTTTTTGTGTCAAGAGCTGACTTTCTCCCCCGTGTAGTGAAGTCTACTGAAGAGGATCCAGACACATAAATCCTTTTATGGATTTGGCCTTAACCTTGTCAAGTTCTGCATCTTGCTTTTTGTCAGCTTCCAGACAAAGAGGACATGTTTAGATATGTTTATTCTCCCAATATCTGTTTTCCCTGTAAGGGTTTGGTTCTAAATCAGCCTGTTTCAGCCATCATTATTTTATGCTGTCATTTCCTGGAAGGAAGAGTGAAGGTGCTTACCTGACACTGGACTTGCTGAGTTGTCAAACTGGATGGAAAGATCCCAAGTACTTAGCAATTTTTGTCACTAGTCTGCAGAGAGGAGAGGAGAGATGTCTAGGGCAAGAGTGCTGGTCCCAGATGGTTGATGGCCAGGTGTCTAAGACTGATTGGAAAACCCTTACTGCAGTCAAAAATGAGGCCAAAGGTGCAATTAACTCAGAAACTGCTGTAATTTGTGTTTCATTATTAGTTGTAAATCAATACAAATAGTCTTGCCAGACACAGTCAATTGCTTTTTTAATAAAAGAAAATTAGTAATGAAAGAGAATGCAGTATGTGTGATAAATATATGTTATAGAAACTTTTTGCACTGTCTTACGAAACCTTAGCCTTACATGATTTACAGGGAGGGAATAAAAAAAACTTCCTTTACCTTTTCTATACTTAGTGCGACGCTCCCATACCAAGTAACCGATGTGTGTGCTGATTAGTATGGTTTAATTGTAACAAGATATTCCTAGTGTGCATCAGACATCATGAACATCTGGAGCAGAAAAGAGTCTGTACTGAGAGCAGCTATTAATAACAGACCCCAGAAGAGTCAGATCGTTGCAGGGATCTCCCAACCTCATAAAGTACACACTGAGGAAGAGGGAAGAAAAGGTCAGCAGCTGGAGGGACCATCCATTTAGACTCTGTTGGACTTCCTGGATCAGAACCTCATCAGACAGGAATCAGAGGGCACTTTTTCCTATGTTATGTGCTGTGATCAATCATTTTAGCCAAAAAGCTGCCGGTAATCAAGAAAATTCTCATAACGTTAGATTTTAAACTTCCACGTTTATGAAGTAGTGTTACACAACTAATTTCTTCTCATAAAACATACTGGGTTTTTATTCTTTTAAAATAGCCTTTTAAAAAATTAAATGAAGGAGATAAACATTTTTGTCACTTGCCATTTAAAGTCCTTGAGACATCAATCTCCATTGCCACAGTAGTGCATTGTTTCAAAAACGCTGCCCGGGCTGTTACATAGCCCAAGGCAGGACTGAGGTAAGACTGTTCCTCTGCTGAGATGCCCCCACGTAGGATTTGTGTTACAGAGGGAGAGCTGTCCCATTGACTGGGAGAAACCTTGATGTGGGCCCTGGGTAAACTGTGATCTGCACGTTCTAGAAAGCCCCAGGTCAGGGAACACATAAGTCCAACAAAAAGAAAGAATTTAAGGATGAGCTAGTGGAAGAGCCTGAGCAATGAGGCAGCTCTGGATGCTCTGTGAGGAGCCCTAACAGAGCCAGAGCAATTTAAAAGCACTTCTTTGTCTTCAAAAATTACAGAAGACATTTTGTGTTCTTCTATCCCTTGAGTCTCCATGCATAAAAGTAATTAAAAGCCACATTTGCCTTCTCTTTATCCGGTTCTGCCTTAGTCATTACAAGGGTTGGTTTTTTTTTTCCAGGATGTTGAAATAAGTTTGTGAATATAGTGTTGATGTTCATGAACATTGAAAAAACACCCACATTTTGTTACTACCTTTGTGAAAGATGTCTCACTCTTAGCTTTATGATATTATGTTTTGTGTGGGATGAGACGTTGTGCATATATTAAAAGAAACAAAGACAATAATTATCGAATCGTCACACCGAGAACGAGTGCTTCTTTAATCACACTCTATTCCATGAATACTGAACAGAATACTACAGTAAAAAACCCTGATATTTTGACTGAGACATAGCAGAGCTTTAGTGCTCATAATACTCTACTGTTATGGGGTCATATTTCTGCCTAAGATATATTAGTAGATTGTGCCAAGATTTAGGCTGCGCAGCTGCAGGAACTTGAAAAGTTGCCTCTAGTGTATCGGATACAAAACATGCAACATTAAATTTTGTGAACTATAACAGCTAGGTAAGTGTGATGTCTCTTTAAGGACAGAGATTCAAATCACATTTCTTCTAGGACCCATTGAAACAAATGTGGATTTTGCTTGTAAAATGACCAGAGCTCCAAGTCCTTACCAGAAAAATGACAACAACTTTGATCATTTGATATCATTTCCCAGCTGCTCCTTGGAGGAAGGCAGTGCCAACAAAATGCTGACCTCTATCCAAAGGGAATTAACAGGATACAAACCTATTAAGGTTCCAGATATCAGCTGTTGATATCAGTTCTATGCCATATAGTAAAAGGGATTATTAAGAAGGAAAGAAAGAAAAGGATTAGGTGGAGTTTTAATGGGATATTTAAAAAATCTGATTTAACTCAACTTTGCATTTTGTATTTTTATTCCCATATCTGTTGATAGCTAATTTGTGATCCCAACAGAGATGTGCTATGATGCAGAATTTAAAATGCCAATGCACTTATTGTGCTTGTTTGCTTCTAAGTTGAGATCAAGGAGTCTAGAAATTATCTGGGTATGTTATAGACAGTCACAGAATCATAGAATCATTTAGATCATCTTTGAGATCACCTTTGAGATCATCGTGTTGAACCACCAACACTGCCAAGTTCACCACTAAGCCATGTTCCTAGGTGCCATGTCTTTCAAATGCCTTTCAAATAACTCCAGGGATGGTGACTCAACCACTTCCCTGGGCAGCCTGTTTCAGTAGTTGATAATCCTTTTGGTGAAGGAATTTTTCCCAATATGCAATCTGAACCACCCCTGGCACAATTTGAGACCATTTCCTCTTGTCCTTTTTCTTGTTACCTAGGAAAAGAGTCATTCAACTATTTTAAGGTTTTACTAATAGCACACATTACTACTCTTTGTAATGATGCCAGCTGTATGCTTGGATAGTAACACACACAGGAAAGGCATTTCTATTTTCAAAAAAGTTTACAAAAGTTAAGTAATCAGGTCCCAGTGGTATCTGAGGACCTTAAACTGTTTTAAAAGTAGGCATCTAGAATCTTATAGAAAATCTGATATAATTATTACTGACATTATATGGTTGATACCCAGGGCCAAATGTGTTCAGTCTAGAGGGCTATATCATTTTGCTTTCCTAATGCAGGCTGTAGACTGTGTATTAATTCCTTTTGCCTAGAATCACTTAGACAAAACCTTCCTCTTGCATCCGTCGTGTGCAGAAGATACGAGCACGTAGCATTTTGCTTTCCATGGTTTTGCTGATTCCCAATAAATTGCTGGAGCCAGAAAATCCAAAAAAGCTGAGTAAAAAAACCCTAAGAAACAGGACAAGACACAAAAGGGTTGATCAGTTAAGAAGAATATACATTTAGGGGAATAATAAATAATTTTATCTAGATGCAACCCCATTCTCCAGCAAGCTTATGTTAAATTGCTCAATAGAAGATGTTATCTGGGGTACAGATCATCAGTGAAGGTTGCCTTGTTGTGCTGTTGGTTGGATGGATTGTAACTGAAACTGGAGAGTGTAAGAATGTGTCCTATTTATTAAGATAAATGAAAAAAAAAAAGTAGTTAATATCATTCATGAAGGAGCCAACACCCAGAGCACAGATCTTATGAAAAACTCAAAGCTGATCAATGAGGACAGAAGCAAACACAAAAAGGTGGAGTTTTATTTTGCGTTTTGTAGCCAAGGAGTGGCAGCACCTGGCTGCAGCTGTAGATTTCAGAAGAAAAGTCTAGAGACAAGACCATCAGGAGCCATGAAGCTTGAGGTGACCCTTCTGCCAGGGTCCTGCTGGAAAGTGATCTGGAGAATCCTGAGGAAGGAACTAGCTTTGCTTCATTCTTGCTGTCTTTAGGGGAATCAGAGGGAAGATAAATTGCTTGTAAATAACAGGATCAATTTTTTAAAAGTCCTGATTCTTCAATCCAATTTCATTTCTTCTACTACAAACAGTATGTGTGCCTTCAAATTTTGTCCAACTGTTCTGGGCAAAGCAGATAAAATGGTTGAGAACACACTACACAATTGCTGTGTGCTCCAGAGAGCAATGGTATCTCTGAATCTTGTAAATAATGCAGAAAGGGCATAAGATGTAGAGAGGAGGTAAATATTTAGTCTGAGATTGTCAAAGAAGCATGAGGGAATTAGACTCCTAAATCCTAATAAAATTCAACAGGAGCTGGAAACCATAATTCCCTTAGGCTCCTTGAAAATCCCATTTGTAATTTCATATTAAGGTAGAACACTGGTTCTACATAATATCAATTTCACTAAGAAGTTCTCACTAAGAAATTCACCAGTCTGTGTTCCACACTTTTCATTTCAAAAGGCTTGATTTTCAGCATTGTAAATCCATCCAGCTGGTCAGTGAGCCAAAATTAGACTCAGTGTGTGGGGTTACTTTCTGTACTGATTTATACAGCGAATACTCATACTATTTTTCATTTTCCTTTCGTTAACTAACAGCTATACTACTGTATTTAGCCTATTCCCCTGGTGTTTCCCACTCAAGCACTTTAATTATGAGATAAGGACTTACTGTTTCCTGCTTTGATAGGAATTGCTCACCTCTCAAGTAAGTTGGAGTTAACCATGGTTTTCCCTTTTTTCTCATTAGACTTCCTTTATTAATTCCTTGGTTTAGTGCATTTCAGAGCACTGGAAAAACTAAAATGAAATAAAATAAACAAAAATGAACTTTACTAAACCAAACTAAACCAGAACCAAAAAACTTTCAGTATTATGTAGCACGTCCATGAATTTTTTTCTATCCTTAAAATTAATATTTTTAGTGCAGTATTTACTGCATTTTCCTTCGCTTTTCTGATTTATTAAGTAAGTAGTTATGTTTTTGGTGTTAGCTAAAAATTTTAGCAAATATAAATTCTTGTATAAAGGAGAACTAGGTCTACCCTCTCCCACCTTCCAGGTTTACTTTCATTTCAGTTTTTGCTGGGTTGTTTTGCTCAACATCATGTACCAAACTGGGAAAGAAGTATTTTATACTTATTTGGCCCTGGTGTACGTGAATACAACCCGTCAGGCTGTGCACAATCAAGCTCTCTGTATTTTTTTACACATCACTGCGAGACAAAGCCCAGTTCTATTAGACAATACTATTGGGGATGCAGCTGTGTACTAATTACCTTTCCAGCCTACCAGCAGAAAAATGAAAGCAATATAGTGTAGTCCATTAATTTTGCAAACATTGGGGCAGATCTTCAACTGATGTAAGTGGACAGAGCTGCAATGACTTTATCTGATGGATTAACTCCTGCTGGGGATAAGACCTCCTTTATTGACTTTTCAAAGCATTTCCAGATTTCAGGCCAAGCTTTGCAGTACAGTTTGATTAATTTCTCTTAGCCCATGTAGATCTTGCCCATCTTGTCTGCTGTGCAGATTATACTCGTCCTGTATCTGAAGTGTAAGGTTACTATTGTATTTTATTTGCTGTGTTTTGTTAAAGCTCCTCACTGCTTTTTAATCCTTGGATCGTTCTTATTCAGCATTACAAGTAGATTTAGAGGATCTTAACACAATAACTCCAAAAAAATGAACTGCTGTCAGCTGCAAGCTTTTCAGTTTAATAGTAAAATAATTCTATATTATTTGTATTTCAAACAATACTGAATAACCTTAGATTTTGTTATGATGGAAAGCATGCTATTCTTTTTAATGTCATTTTGGGGACTGCTGAGAATATTGAACAGTTATTGGATACGTTCAAATAATTTCTTTTTCCTTTTCTCTTTCTCTTGGCTGTAATGAGCTAATCTACCTACAGTAAGGGCTGAATACAAAGTATGAAGAGGAATGTCCATGGAAAGAAAAGGACCGATATTCATTGTTGATGTTTGCTAATTTGGAGTTGAATTAAATCCATAACTTGAAAGTACCTTTTAAGCAATGTTAAATTGAGTGTGTTTCTAAGAAAGAAACTGAAATTGAAAGGATCCTAGACCAGCAGGCATCCTGCCTTGCTGAGAAGAATTCGATAAGCCCATCCTGAAAAGACTCTGCCATGAAAGCCCAGACCATCATACATACAGTGCCATGTAGGCACCTCCACTCAACCTGAGTTAAAACAGAGGGATGGGGGGGGGGGTTGTATCAGGCCACATCAAGGATGATCTTAGAAAGGACTTTTCAGGCCCTGTCACCAGAAGAGGCAGTGACACAGCTGGAGGTGACACACAATGGCAGCCTGTGTGCATGGCTGTCCATAAACATTCTTTGCTCTGAAATGGAGATGATCCAAAATGAAGAGGATTCCTTGAAGGAGTCCCAGGAAAATCGCATGAATCCTTCCCAAGCTGGCCACAAGGGCACTTCTTTAATTTAGCAGCATGGGCCAATATCTCATCCGGTCTAAAGAGAAGCCTGGAAAAAAGATGATAGAAAAATTCTTGATGAAGGAAGATAGGAATCACCAAAAGAAATATAAAGTAACTGCTTTATTATAAAAAAGATCTCCTATTTCATATCCCAAAAGGTTGAGAACAGGAGAATTTATGCCTAGTACAGATATATAGAGTGATTGAAGGAGCTGGGACTGTTTAGTTTGAGTAAGAGGAGACTGAGGGGTGATCTCATCACTCTCTACAACTACTTGAAAGGACACTGTAGAGAGCTTGGTGCTGGTCCCTTCTCACAGGTAATTAGTGATAGAACGAGAAGGAATGGATTCAAGCTGCAACAGGGTAAGTTTAAGCTGGACATTATCACAGAAAGAGTGGTCAGACACTGGAATAGGCTGCCCAGGGAGGTGGCTGAATCACCATCCCTGAACGTGTTTGAGTCGTTTAGATGTGGTGTTGGGGGATATGGTGTAGGGGAGAACTTTGCAGAGTAGGGTAGATGGTTGGACTCGACGATCCCAAGGGTCTTTTCCAACGGAAATGATTCTATGATTATTGAGTTTGTACCTTTAAGTGCCATAGAAATGGCAAAACTTAGGTTGTTCATAAGAAAAAAAAAAAAGAAAGAGATTCATTCAAACTGATAACATTCATTAAATATCCATGGAAATCCAAAACAAATACATTGTCTAATCAAGATGAAAGAACAAGACTACTTCTGATGTTTTAATCTGAAAAATAAATAGTTTGGTATATTGATAGGACTTAATTATGTCCTTTCTTACTTAAATGACTTTCTGTATTAAAATTGTAGATATTAAATTATGCTAAAGTAAAAAATTCTTTATCATTATTTAACATTTCTTTTGTACTTGTGAAACTTTTGTGAGGTTAGTCCATAAATCCACATCAAGCATTTTAATACAAAGGATGTTGACTTAAACTCATCATCTGCTTAATCAACAGTTTTAGTTTATTATCAGAAAGCATCAGTAACCTTGATGCTCTTTATCTTAATTTATGCTTTCGTCAAATAGCGAAATAAATAATAAGTGATCGCATTAGAAATGCATTGCAAAATGTGCACCAGGAAAATAATTCAACTACATTTGGCAGCAAATATTATCTTCCTGCAACTAAACACTGACAATATAGTAACACACTCCTTATCAGAGCATATTTCTGTGGCAGGGCTGTAAACATCTACTCCATCTCAACTTATGATTATAGTTGTACCTACAGTACCACCAGGTCATACTTTACTCCCAAAGTCAGTACTATCATCCAGATGTATCTTTTCTTGAAGATAGACATCCTTTCCAGATTCTTCCCCAAGTCCTTGTATGTGGTGACTGTGAGGCAGTCCTTGAGGTGTTTCCAAGCATTTCAATCAGATGAGCTTGAGAGCAAACTCAAGTTTATATTGGCACGTCTGAGAAAAACACTCCTGTGCCAGCAGCGGGCAGGTGCTGAATGCAAAGAATCCCTCCTACCATGTAATGCTTTCATGTAATAAAGAAGTATTGGATACTCACATGGGGTTTGGTTGGTTGGGGTTCTTTTAGATATTAGGAAATTTGGATATTTGGATATAAGAAAAATTTCTATGCCAAAATGATTATCAAACTTTGGAACAGGTTGCCCAGAGAAGTGGTGGAATCACCATCCCTGGAGCTATTTAAAAGACAGGTAGATGTGACTCTGAGGGACATGGTTTAGTGGTGGTTTGGTCAGTGTTAGGATGATGGTTGGACTCGATGATCTGAATTGTAGACTTGTCTAGGTTGGAAGGGACAATTCTGTGATTTTATGATTTAAATAAATATATGGAGAAAGGGTGAATTTTTTCCAAAAGTATCATATATGAATAAATTCTTCCAAGGTTGGACATTTTCTAAAACTCATGACGTTTTTTTCTGCTATTCTATAATTGGCTAGAATTCTTTACCAAAAATAAATGTCCTTAGTTTTGCCTATCATACTTCTTTCTGCTTTCTATTTCCCTACTGTATTTCTGTTTTCCCTTATCAAATGCTGTGATGAAAAGCAAAGAGCCATTTACTACAATAAAATATAAAAAATCATTAATATGATTACAGAGTAGGAAGAAAGGTCAGACCTTGTGCTGCACTCAAGCTAGACTAATAGTTCCTTTGTGAGAGTCAGGTACGATGTCTGCTTTGAGTAAAATCAATTTCCAGACAGAGAAACGTAGCATATCGCTAATCTTTTCAGGCAGAAGTGTGCTTCTCAAGGCTTGTTTGGTAGAACAGCTTTTTGGGGCCCGTGGAAGTTCCTACTCATCTAAGCCAAAGTAGCTTGTAGGTAATATAAATTCATATTACCATCACATGGCAATAAATAATTAGATGCTTTCAAGAACCTTCCAGAAAGACTGCTTATGCTTTTTACAGGACAAAAGCCGAATGAAGAATTGAGCCAAAAATAAGCAATAGATTTCAATTTACCCCTGTGTGAGCCTTACAAAATCACAGCCAAGGGCCAAAGGAGACAGAAGGGAAAAAAAGATAGGGTGGAAGAAACAAATGGAAACAAATATGTAGGCTGAACTTTTGGATGTCCAGCTCTTTTAGAAGTAAGAGGCTTCTGTTTTGAAGTTAAATGAGAAAGCTGATTATCTTCTGCTGTGAAATGAATTGTATGGCCTCCTCATGCCTATGATATTTGCATAATGTAGTCTTTGCCTTTACAGTACCTTTTGCATCCTTGGATAGCGAACTCTGTGGCAAGGAACAGATTGTTAACTTTTTTGTGTCTTTCCCAGAAGAATGAAGTGAGGTCCTGGGTTTTGTGTGTTGTACTTGATGAATGTGTTTTCCTCCACGTTATTATCTTTTTGCACTGAGAATATTTTCAGTAAAAATCTTGTTTAGGAACCACATGAAACTGACACAAAGCATATGCATCCCCAGATTTATTTGTCTTTTTGCAAAGTGAGTTTCTATTACCATGTGTACCCTTTTAAAAGCTGCTGAAGTATAAAAGCTTTTACCATTTGGTGAGTAGCTATTTTGCATTACTACTTTATGGAGTCACATCATAATCTGTCAAACTCCCCTTTATAATTATTAGTGAATCCTAGGTGACAGAGTTTGTTCCTTGACACCTTGTATGACAGTGAAAAATAAGATTTTTCACGTAAGTTGCTTGCAATATGGACTAATTGGCATACTAATTGACTTTTACTATAATTTAAGTTTATTGTTTATTGGTTTTAGATTGTTAGCTGACATTCATTTTTCTACTAGAACACAGTAGATATTATTTTTGTAAAGACAAATGTGCTTTAGTTTCACTACACCAGTGAGATGTTTGGGTTTTACATTTCAACAACTTGTGTACCTAAGGTGATTTTTTTTTCCATGGGTTTTATCTCCAGTAAAGATCAAATTGTATTTTAATCTGGTCTGTGAGCAAAAGAGCATATTGCCATTGTATAGGCATTGTATAGGTAAAGAAATCAGTATAGAGCAGATCTCACACATTCTGCAGAAAGTCCAGTCTAACCTGAACTAATATTATTCAAGTGGCAAGAGCCTTTACTTTCCAACTGTTTTAGGTCAGCCAATTGTCTGTGTGCTGGGACGCTTTATTGTCCTTCAGATCGTACTTACCAGGTTGCTTAGGTCCAGTAGATACAAAAGTGAGTTTAAGTAACATTAAGGACCTGTTCTAGGCCAAGAGACAAAAAAAAAAAAAATACTAAATCAAGTTTGGAGCAGTCCTTCATAGACACACACAAGAGAGAAAGAGACTTGATAGCACGACTAACAAACGCGGTATCAGGTTTACATCTACATTTCTGTATTTTATAATACTGATGTCAGTCACCGGAGGCATTGTACTAAAATCAATTTAATAGTTGTGATTTATGCACATACTATGTCAAGGGATCTACCTGATACATTCAAAAAACTAGCACAGATTTTTGGGTGACGTATTAAATTTCAGGATACACTACGGACCATTGCCTGGGCTCTATTCAGATTTTTCATCAAGAAAGACATCCATTTCTTTGACACCATCAATAAAATTAGTCTATCTCATTTAAGGCATGTTTTATTCTATAGTGGATACAAATATTACATCATCTTTATTTTTAAACATCTATTTTACAGTAATGTTATTACCCATAATAAGTTTCATACTGATAGTGCTGACAGCACTGAAAATTGTCCTCTCTTGTTGCACGCAGGCAAGTAAAGTTAATTTTCTCATGCTGCAGTCCAATTTTAGTGCCATGCAGATAGGCTCCATGATCTGTATCTCATTTATACATACATGCCAAGTATCCAGCCCAGTGAATTACAGTGATTGCCATTATCTGGTACAAGTAGCTCTTGTTCTAAGGCTCTGCTACCGCTGCTCTTAAACTTTGCTTAAGAAACTGTTTTGTCCTTATTATTGACTGAGGAGATGAGATAGATACAGGTTCATTTTTCCTTGGGATTAACTGAGGAGCACAAAATGACCTGCCAGAAGTTGCACAAGTGTGGCAGAGCTGGGAGTAAGACTCAAATTCTTCCAGAAATAAAACATCACTGTTTCTTGTGGACAACATGTATTTTTCGTGAATGATTTCACAAGTTGTGTGACAAATTGAAGTGCACATGTAACCTCAGAGCATGATAAATAAAAAAATAATACATGTAACTTCTCTATTTAGATTATGAAACTGGAACCAAGAAACATTCATTCCAACTTGGGAACATTTATCTTGCTATGCATTTTTTTGAGCATGAACATTCAAAGTTTTTAAATTGGAAAAAGAGTTGAGGCATTGATAGGCAGAGTACTTTTTAGAGATGTTAAATGGACCGTCACTTCAAGAAATGATTGACATTGACAAAGAAATTAGATGCTCAGAACTAGACAGTTTATCTTCTAGTTAAACTTGGTAAAGCAGCAGGCAAAAGGGTGTCACCAGGGAAATGTTGAAAACTAGTTCTGATAAGACTCCCATTAAAATTCCCCAAATTGCCAGTGAAGGAAGGAACCAAAAGAAAGCTCAGAACATGGTGAAAGCCTGGCTGCAGTGGGTGCCGAGGTATTACTTGTCTTTCAATGACAGGCAAAGTTTTCTGTAGAGTCGTATTAAGCAGAATAAAGACTATGACTGGGGAAAAATCCAGGAGAAATAGAACAAAGATATGAACGATTCATTCAATAAACTAATTCATAACCAATGCTGAGATTTGCAAAGGCTGTGCAAAACAGACGATACAAACAAGTCTGGCAAGTGTCAAGTATCTGCCACAACAAACAAGTCATCAGGCAGCTGGTGAAACAGGGAGCAACTTACTGAAAGAGTCAACCCACGGAATGGTTCTGAAAGGGAAGATGTGAGTCTAGTTTCTGAAGTACTCCTGTAGGGAAGAGACATACACAGAAACCATTACTGCAACAGTATCATTAACAATTCCATTCAACATATCATTAAGTGTCCATACGTTTAATTTCTTTATGGCACTCAAGATGTTTCGTCAGCCTTATAAGCTCAAGAGGGATGAAAACCTCCCATTGTGGTTGAGTTCAGTGGAGCGTCTTTCAAGAAGATGTTTTACATTACGTTGAAGTTAGTAGGATAAATCAGCCTTTAAATTTGACTGACTAATCAATGAGTTGGGATCACTTATAAAACTGCGCAGACCAGAAACAAATATTTTTCTCTTTGCTACTTCAAACTAAAAAAAAAAGTAATAAAAGGTGCCTTCTTGTATTCAAAGATATGTAGAACTTCAGAAATTCCAAATGCAATGAGGTATTATCCATAGAATTTTCTGTTCTGCCAAAACATACATAGGATCAGAGAAAGTAAGAGTTTGGTATAACACATATTTTACATTACCTATGCATGGGAGTCACTGTTTTCCCCTCTACGATGTCATATTTCACTGTGAAAACCTTAACTGTGACCCAGGATGAATAGTTTTCCCACCACAGCATAGAAGGAGAGGAGCCTGCCCTAGGAGGTAGGGTGCAAAGTTGTTGGGGAGCAGAAAGATGCTGGCACACAGAAACAGCTCCTGGTTCTCCAATGATACATAACAGCTCCTGGAAGTCCCAGTGAGTGTGAGAGGCAGCAACACTGCACAGATGAAGCACCTCCTGGCAGTGGAGAAACTGAAGCAAGCAGAGGGTTGGCTGATAGGTCCCATCAGAGGTCATTGGGGTGAGGAAGACCAAATGTGGAGGACAGCTCTGAGCAAGAGGTCACAGGCAAGGAAATCTCACCAAGAGAGAAGCAGTGGAACCAGGAAACAGAAAGAGAAAAAGAGACGTCCCCAAAGAGGAGAGATGAAGAACTTCAGAGTCCTGGAAGACAAAGCCACAGAGTGGATGGGAGGCAGTGTGGTGGGAGGGCAGAGAAAGAGATGAGAGGCAGTTTCACAGGACAGCAGACTGTGGCACACAGAGGATGAAAATGAGAGCCAGGAAACACTGAATAGCAGGACAGGAGGATAATCAGAGCAAAGCTGGGGTTGATGATGACTTTCTAGGAGAAGGGATATGTACTTGTCCAACAATTTGGAAAATATATATCGTGGACATATTCTAAGTTCAGTAAAGGTAATTCGCTTGCGGCTTTCTGTCCAGGGTGGGTGGGGAAATCTCCCAGTTGTCCATGACCCTAACAAAATCAGAGCTGGAACCTCATAAGAATTCATTCCCTCCAAACTTAACACCTTAGTTACCCACTTAATCTGGCTGTTCTTTACACTCCTAGCTTGTCCAATTGCAGAAGCCTGTGTCAGGATTTAAAATTCACCTCTTAAAACTGCATTTTGGCTTAATGACATAGGTCTTGTTAATGTTAATTGAAGTTTTCTATCTGAGTCCTTGGAAAACCACTTCAAATTTTGCTCTCAGCTTTCAGTCTGTATCCTGACTTATCTTTAAACTCACTGTGAAAGGTACTTCTGGTCGTCAGGCAAATACAGTTTCTAATTAATTAAACTTTAAAAATTCTCTTTCTTGTATAAGCAGAGGAGTATTTAGTTAGTGTAATGCCCCCCTTTGTCTATAGGATATATGAACCACTGAGTATCAGCTGCAGAGTAACTCCACTCTGAGACAGCATTCATGAGTGGTCTGTGTGTCAACTTACCTTTATTAATCCTTCATTAACCTTTTAACATCCCCTTTTCAATTCCCAGCATCACAGAGCAGACATCAGCTATGTGGACTAATCAATAGTTCCTCCTGCCACAGGACACTAATACAAAAACAAGACCACATGGGGTTTTTTTCCTTCCTTTTAGACCACGCACATTTGCTTACGATGACAACTGAAATTCTTTGAGTACTGCTATGTTATTTTGAAATTAATTCTTCCCCCAAACATGACACATGCATACTTTGTCAAGTATTTTTGATGCTAATTCTGTTTTCCTCAAGGAGAAGCTATATGCCTACAACTTTTCAGCACTTGCAGCGTGCAACATGTTAAAATTCTTGTGACTTTGGATATTTCTTTTTATAATTTTTCATCTAGCTTGTACAATTTCTCTCACGTTGCTTTCTTTAATCCTACTCGTGATATCCTGAATTTTGGATTTTTCAGTCCTTTTTACCCTTAACACCCTTGCCATTGAATGAACTTCTTACAGGCTTTATGGAGGACTCCATTGTCAACTGAAAGGCTTCCCTGAATTGCCAGGTACTGACTACTTTCAAAAATTGGTTTTAAATTTATTTTTGTCACGTTTATGTTTGCCCTCATTAGTCATAGCTCAGGATTTCCATGTTCTCTCTTCTGAGCTGCAATTTCCTCTCTGTCATGCTCTGATTTCTGAATCATCTTCCTTGGTCTTAATTATTTTGCACTTTTGTCCTAATCATGCTTCTTAAAAGAACAATTACTTAGCTGGGCCAGCTCCTGCTGCAGAGCTAACACACGTAGATAATATACTAAATTGATCACCTTTTGGATGTAATGCTTTAGTACCACGCTCTGAGTGGCTTACATTAACTGTATAAATAGTGTGCTTGCTCTCAAAAAATTTCACTTGACTGCCAGGCTAGTCACGGCAGCATTTTAGTGGTCACCAAAATGTATCAGAGTGTTCTAACAGAGTCTCCAATTTTACTAAAAATACTTACCGAATTGAATCGGTACAAATGTCTCCTAATTTTCACTGACTAAAAATGGTGAGCCATGGGTCACAAATGCCTATCCGGGCATTCTGCACTCTGCTCACATAACGTGGCATGTAAAATAAGTATTTCAAATACTTGGCATACGTAGTCCAAAAGCAAAAGGCTAAAGAAAATAATAATACTATGATATCCAGCATAAAATGACTTTCTCATTGGTTCCATTATGTTATTAATATTTCTAGCTGATATTCATGGCTTATTTTCTTCTTTATTGCCTTCTATGCATTTCTTTATAGTCCACCTCAATGATATTCAGTTTCTGCAGTACCCAAAGTCTTGAATATGCCAGACTCAAAATGTCTGCTCTTAGTTTTCAAGGTCCTGCCAACAGAATAATTTAACCTAGACATTCATTTCGCACCGTTGAGCCCTGGGTTTGCAGCTTCATTTGCAGTCACTCTTCTGTCTGAATACATCTCCCCAGCTCCACCATTTCATCATTTTCTTCTCCTTGTCCCACTTCATCTGTGCTCATTTCATGAGGCATAACAGATCTTGTAATGCAGTATATATTCTTCTGCCCTGACTTGTTTGGCGGTAAGCATGCAAATGCCCTGGGTTTGGTGAGCCTTCTTGGTACCTTTTCTGAAGCGATTGGTGTCGTTGCAATCCTAGTCATTTTCTATTTCCAGAAATTAAAACGTTAAAGAAGGCAAAGCTGTCGGTTATTTTTTTAATTTAATTGAAACCAGTGTTTTTACAGAAACTGATGTGTCTCAATACTAACACAAATAACGTTTTATTTCCTGAATAGAGGCAGCCATTTCTTACTGGTGTCTATTTTGCAGTCATGATTTTTTTGGCATACAAAGAGTTCCCTAATGCCACAGAGAGTATTTGTAATAACCCGTTTTTAAACAGATATCAAATTATATTTATTTTAGTACATTTGCTTAAAATTACCTAATTTTTTTGTCAGCGATAGGAAAGTGTGTGCACTTTCTTAATGTTAAGAATATGAGTCCTTTAAAATCCTGCTGGTGTGATTTAGACTTATGGAGGCTCAATTATTAGCTGAGCACTGACTTTTGACTAAAGTATGGTAAGGGTTACATACAGAAAAAATGGGTATTTTGCTCTCTTCCTTCAGTTAACATATGCATTCTTCCACATATTCTTTCTTTTTGTTTTAATAGCTTATTTTTTACACATTTTTTTCTATGCTACCACAGCACCAGCCATCTTGCTTTCTCCCCAGGTTCTATTCCATTTCCTTCTCGTCCCCCCCAAGCTAGAAACTTCCAAACACTGTTTTTAACAAACCTGTAACAAACTTCTCTAAAGGTTTACTTGTCCCACAGGAATTTAGCTTTCATTTTACTTTCTCTAATACACATTGCATACCTTGTCACTTCAGTTCCATTATGTCCTGTCATTTATATTATAATAAGTCATTCCTGAGTTAATCAACATCCCTACTTACGATGCTTATTAATGTTACACATTGTGGTGTTCCTTCTTCTGTGACCACCAAATTTTAAAAGCATATTCCTACTCCTTTCGTGCCTCTCCCTCGTTGAAATTGTGGTTTTAATTTCCTTATTTCCTTTATCTTACATACCCTTGTCAAATGATTTTAATATTATGGTGCTTGTTTGCTATTTTTCTTTCTTTCTTTCTTTCTTTCTTTTTTTTAAATTTCTTTGGAAATAATTTCCTCATATGCCTCAAAGATCATTTAGCCTAATAGTAACAATAATTATTTGTATGAAGGTAAAGCTCGTGGGACCCAGTCAGGTGAGCTGCTATTATCCTGAGTGCTCTACGCGGTCGTTGCCAGAGGTCAACAGGACACAAAGTCACAGATTTGGTTGCATATTTGAATTAAGAAAAGATGCGGCAAAGGATCACAGCAAAGAGCAATATAAGGAGATTGAAGAGTAGAAGAAACACTTCAGCCTGAAATCATACTAATTTTGAACATCTAGCTGGGATATTTAGTTGTGCCTTGTTACCTCAAGCCTCTGCAGAGTCTACAGGGAAAAACATCTGGAATGAAGTGCTGTGGGAGGTGGTAGCCTCCACACCAGGCTCCTATTGCCAACATCACTAGACATCTTACTTCAGTCCCTTAGAAGACCCAAAAATCCTACAAATTTACACTCCGACTTGACATAACTTGGTATCTCTGTACAGGAAAATACTTGCCCTGAGCCAGTGTCAGAATTTCCTTCCTATGACTAGTGTCCATTGCTATCTGTAAAGCCTCTTTGTCCATATAGGTCCAACAAATCTGGCATGAGGATGGGAAACCCCAGTTACTCAGCACTTCCAAACTCAACTGGGATATGAGATGAGTGGGTTTTGTTATGTTTTCCTCATCCTTTCAACAAACGATTGCATGCAACTTACAGTTTAGACTTAGTTTTAAAGGCAAATCACGGGTCTTTTTATCATTTCTTGTGGAGGCTCATTGTCTCCATATTGCCTGCTATGTCTCTCATATTGCCTGGTACTGAGATTAAACATTTGCCTGAATTATCTTGGGAAGAATTATAACTATGAAGTTTACCACTTAAAATAGATCTTCCACCTTTTTCTTCTACCAGTGTTTTTCAAATATGGGCAGAAAGTCAACACATCTCTACGCTTTACTGCTGTAGCTGAGTATGATACTTTATGAAGTGGCATAAGAAGATATTTATTTTTGTTTCAGTTTCCATTCAGCCTCCCTCTTTCAAAGACCACCAATACACCAACTTGAAAGCTCCATTAGCTGGGGAGTGAAATACCATTGCATACCTACCTAGTTCTTTCTTCACAGGTCAGCTGATTCACATTATTGGTATCTTGTTACTGCCAGCAACTTAATGACATCATTTTTATAGTGCAGTGCTTACATATAAATATCACATTTTGGTGTTATTGCATCAGCATCCAACCCACAAAGACTACAGTTGCATTTGCCTTCTCACTGACTTGTAGGGTTGTATCTACAGGTCAGGTCTACCCTTGAAAGTTATATTGCTACAATTTGGGTGATGACCTTGTTATTTAAAAATAGTGGGTACCTTAATGCGAAGATATAAGTATAGATGTACTTTAGATAGAGATTGCTTAACTCCATTACTCTGTGGAATATCTATACCATTACATAGCACCTTTATATCTGTATGATCTTGAGCACACAAAGAAGATTGTACAACTTTCATTGTATACCTTAAAGTGGAAGAACTTGTTGTTTAAGGTGAGTTTCTTTGGTTCCTCTAATCACAAGGACTTTTTCAAGCCAAAAAACTTCCAAATTTTCTCTTCTAGTTAAATATTTGAGCTGCGGATCATTTTTTTCCTGAGGTGAATTAGCTTTCATTTTTCCCACGTTAAATCTCATGGGCAGTTAGCCAGCTTCTCTATTACTCCTATGATCTTTTAAGCCTCCCTTTGTTTTCTGCGTTCTGAACCCTTTATGCTAGAACCAAAATGAAGTCTGGAACACACATACATACAGCTACATATATTTTAAATCACTAAATGTACCTTTTTTTTTTCCTGAATTTGCTTTTTTCATAGTTTTACACTGATGTACTGTCACTGGGTTCTATAAATTGCTTAACGTGAGAGGAGAGTCAGGCAGCAAGGTCCTGATTTGAAGTCTACTGTTGAAAAGACCCTTATTGACTTCAGTAGGCTTGGGATTTGGCCATAAATCTGTAAAACCAAATGATAGGGTCAATGGTTTAGTACTCTATAAATTTCATTTAATAAATGAATGCAAAAGTTGATCCAAAATGTCCCCATAAATTTATACCTCTCTTTTCTCATTCTTTAAATCAATATAGATGCCACACAAGGAATGTATCCGTGTCAAGCTATCAATAGCTCTGCCACGGTTGTGTCTTGTTTTATGTGCTTTTCCCTTTAAAGCTAGGAATACAAATATCTCTACATTGTTCATTTTTTTATAACTATATAAATTCAAATTCAGAATGACTTTTCTGTTTTTCTTTCAATTATAGCTTTAAAAAAAAAAAGATACAAATTCAAAATCACTCACTGAGAGAAAAAAAAATCTATCTGCAAAATTTTAACCCCATGCAATAAGTCTTAAGGAAACAACAGCTCTAGAAATACAGGGAAAGGAAGCTCTGTAAGAGCAGCGATGACTGCTAATGGTGCTCCTGCATCATGCAGAGCCTGCAGAGGGCATATAGGCCTTCTTTAGAAAGATATGGAAGGATGTTGATGTATCTCATAAAGCTGACAGGTCATTGCTATCCATTGTCTCACAGAACAGATTAAGAGATTCATTGGTTCTTACTAGACAAAACTGTTCACAGCAGATAGAACTTGTGCTGAAAAGTTGCTGCAATCTGCTTGCTGGTACAAAATGCTCTTCAGCTTTCCATCTTTCAGTTGTTGGCAGGTACTTAAACAAGAAACACAGAGAACCCGTTTACAGTTATGGGTCTCTGTCCTCACTCATAATTATAGTTTTTAGATAGATTTTAAAAGCTCTTTTTGTCCAGAATAGAACATTACATAGACCCCAGGGGCACAATTAATCACCCTCCAGATATGTCAGCAGCATGATACAAGAGTTGGTAAATTTAATAGTATTTTTTTGTGTTGGATAGAAATCAAAAATGAACCATTTGGCAATATGCCTCAGATCATTACAAAGTTGTCTACTGTGGCACTCCAACCTTGACAGCCACAGATCAGCTCTGGAGGAAACTTGCAGAGCCAAAGGGGACTTGTAAAACCAAACTGATGCTCATTCTGTTATCCTAAATAGTTTCACCTGAGGCACTCTGATGTATTTGTTATAATAAAGGAGGGGGGGAAAGGAGGAGAAAAAAAAAAAAAGAAAAGCCTTTTATATCACTGAAACAAATAAAAGAGTAGTTTGATGCTAACATATCAGTGAGCTGCTAGCATTTGTGTGAGTATTCCCTTTGATGGGACTGGGCAATGGCTCATCAAGGGCAAGCATAAGGTTCACAACCTGGCTCTGTATCTTCTCAAAACTAATCTAACAACTGTTTCATCATACTCTCTGTGTCCACTACCTTTCAAACCATGTGCAAAAAAAATTACAAAATCCAAAAATAAGATAGCAAACATGCCTACTTTATACCCTGCAGTTAAAAAACAGGTAAATGTACGTGGGCTCACAAGTTGATGTTTTTTACAACTGTGACTTTGTATTCTATCACTCATTCCAGAATACTGGGAAATGTTTTGCAATAACTCTCACACAGTATTACCAGCCTCACAGTGTCATTTGAGATAATGCCTCGAGCAGGCTTGATTACTATGATTGCCTCTTGTTCTTTTCTTTGTACTGTATGTCCGACTTCTTTCATTTAACTGAAGTGTGTTTGCAAGTTAAAGTCTAATACTGCTTCACCATTTAGGTTTTTTGACCCTTGACTAGCAGGGGGACTGGTGTTGGCTTAAATCACCTCTTTTCAAGTCTTTAGGGGAATCCCCTTGAGTGTGAAAACAGATCTTCCTTGATTAAAGAGCAACCAAAACAGTGCCAGCTGAATTTCATTGGCTTCCCCAAGGTGAAGGAGAAACAAGCAGATATTTGCTAAGGCAAAATAGTGAACTGGTTGCAGGACTTTATTGCCCACAAAAAGGACATCCATAAACATCCTCCAGGAAAGCTGGATCTTGTGTAGATTGTGGCAAATGAAAAGCCTTTGTCACAAAAGTATTGCTTCAAAAACTGGTGAGTCTATGGATTTTTTTTAAAAAAAAAAAACATTCATCCTAAATTCTCCTAAGGCTATTGAGAGGTGATGAGCTAAGAGATTGTAAACCAGGGTGAAAAATGGCTTCTGTGGAAGTAGAAGGTACTGTTGATGTACTTTCTCTCTCTTGAACAGTTCAGTTTTGATGCTTAAGAGTGACACAGCAATTTTTAAATGCTACCTCTGTTTGGGTGAGAGATCATGGTCAAACTAAGACCACGCATCGATGAATAAGAGTACAGTCCACTAAATTTATGAAGACAAAAACTTCTCAGGCTGCCTTCTGCTATTATTCTCCTAGATGGTGGGTGTGAAGAGAATAAGATGTCCTCAGTTGTAAGGTGTTTGGATAGAGATTAGAGTATCATGACTGTGTAGCTTCTATATCATGTCACATTGTGCCTGTGTATCTGCTATGAAAACTGGGATGAGAGGATCCTTCTGATGCATGGCTGTATTTCAAGATGAAATTATGATACTCTAACTCACTGAAATGCTCTAGATAGGGGCCAAATGAATGGTAATATGATGCAACTTTGTGCTTTAGGTCAGGCAGGCTCCAGTACTTACACACTCGCCCTCCAATCTGCCAGTTCTGACCAGTGTGCATTCTCCCCATCAAAATACTCAGAGCTGTGGACAGTCAGAGCTTCTGGGGCTTACCTTAGGCTCTAGTGCTATTTTTTACTTCCAGTGCTGCATCTTGCTCTCTGCCTTTAGGAAAAGTGAATATATGATAATCAGTTTGCTGTTTCAGAATTACAGGGAAAAAGGGGAGGGACAGCTATATCTTGAGGCTTCTTTAGTTCCTTCTCCTACACAGAAACACTCCAGTCTTTTAAACAAATACAAAAATCTGAGTTTCTAATCACTGAGGGCAGCAGCTCTCAAGAGGTCTTTTGCTGTCCAAACAAAAATTTTAGACCAAATATCTACATTTAAAAAAGAAATTTCAAATCTCCTTCTCCCTGCACTCTACCCTTAAAATTACTGTAAATTAGCTCAATTCCATGTAACTGCTCTAGGTCCTTTATAGGAGTCTAAGTGCTCTTTGGAGCAGCCTGCCCATCAGCAGGGCTAAATTCCTCGACCTTGGTAAATCCAGGTACAGGGAACGCAGAGCAGCTCATTCTTCAGATTTGACTAGGTTTCTGGCTCTTCAGTCTGTGCCTGATTGATATCTCCAAAAGGTGTAAGTAGAGGCACACTCTGTAAAATATCTGCTAGGGGAAGGCTTTTAGTGATCCCAGCTTGTCCATCATAACTCTTCTGCAACAAATATTCCCCTTGGAGTCACTTCTTATGACGCTCTCCCTAACCCATTTCAGTCACTGCAGGTCAGATAAGTGAGCCCTGTGATTTAAATAGCGTGAACCAACCTGGCTCATCTTCACAGAAGCATGTAGGAAATGATTCTATGAGCAAGAGTTAGGAGACATTAAGGTTGAGTTGCGGGAGTGGGAGGAAGAGGAATAATCTCTAACAGAAGGTCAGAAGTGAATAGCTGTGGACACACTGGAGAAGGGAATAGGCTGTGCTGGCACAGCTGGAGATGGATGGTAGCAGCCATCCAGTCCTCAGACACTACTGTACTGGGGGCTGAGGCTAAGGTAGGTCCCTCTCCATCTCTCCTGTAGGCCCTGTTGAAAATAGTTAACAACATCCCTAGCTTTGGCACCAGGTAACTCTGGAAAGGTCCTGGAGCGTGCTTCCACGTGGCTGGTAGAACATGCCGTGAGAGGGACTGGTGCCCGCTGTGGAACACGAAGAGGCAGCTTCAGCTGCTTCCTCCCCTGCCCTCTTTCCTCAGCCACCTCCTCTCAGAGCTCGGGCAGAAAGTCCAGTTATGCTTACAATACTCCGAAGGGAAAAGATTTATGCATATTACTGATGCACTTCACCAGAAAACGACATTTAAACCAAATTGGTTGACTTTGCAACTGAAGCACATAAGAAATGCTCATGCGTTAGATCTGCTGCCTCTGTTATGGGGGCTGCATTCTCCTGTAGCTGTGTAATAACAGGAGGTGACATTTTAAATGCCCTGGCTGTTCTTTTTTTTTTTTTTTTTTTTTTTTTTCAGTGAGCAGCTGACTAAAGCCTGACCCATTTATTTCTAAACTGCTTCCCTGCCACTGATGCAGTTACAAAGAGATCAGCTCGTTGGTGCAGACAAAACCTGAACTGATCTTTTGGGCTTTTTTTACTGCTGCACTTCAAAGTCGACTCTTTCTAGAAAGAACTGGAAGGCAACTTGGGATGGCTGGCAGATCTGCCAATGTCATGCAAAATATGCTTTTGCAGAGGGTGATACGAAATGAAAACATTTACTCAGAGAAGTTGTATTTTGGTTTTCTGTCTTTCCTAGTGCCAAAAGGTGAGCAAACATATTGCAGGCTTTTGCCTGGTTCTAATGCCAGGCAGGTGGAGGCTGTGGGATGATCCTCTGGTTGAGTCACAACAGTCTTCCATCATGAACATTGCAATATTGCAGTGCCAGGAGGCTGATGACAGTGGGCCAATGGTTGAGATTTCATCTTCTTTAAAGACTGAATTGAAAGAAATATAAGCTCTTTCATTCTCTCGGTGTCTCCCTCACTTTTTTTCTTTCAAGAATAGAAAAAAAAAAAAAACAGCAGCATTGCGACAGTATTAAAATATTTGCATTTTTTATCTCATTTTCTTCAAACTTTCTTTTAGCTGTATCTATGCCCTCTTATTAGCATCCCCTTTGCTTCCTAATTTTGTTTCATAAGCCCTTTTTCCCCTTTTCTTCCACTCTCCTTTGCTTGTCTCTGAAACATAATCTTTCTATCTTCCTTTTCCCTGCAATTTATGAAATTCTAGTTTTCCACAATATTTCTCATATTACAGGAGTGCTATCTAAATGCAAATATTTAAGGAAAACTACAAGAAGATAAAGAGAAGTACTTCATCATCGAAGTGTGTATTCAGCTGGCTTCAACCCTAAGAGAGTTAGCAGCTAGCAAAATACCTAATAGTAATCCTTAGGAAAAAGTTTTAAAAATTACTGAATTTTTCAAAAAGAGAGTTTTCCTTTGTGTATTCCTTATGAATTGTCTTTTTCTTATTGCTTGTGGGAATACACTTGAAAATAGTATTGTATGTATTCAAAAAGCGTCCAATGAGACAACAGTAAAATACAAATTGTGCATCTGTGAAGCCTCACTCAATCACTGCGTTTAGAGTAACAAAACTACCATTGTCTACTCCTCTGCAGAACCCTCTGCTCAGGAATTTCCTTGTATCACCTGCTTTTGAAATGCATTCAGAACAAAAACATCCTAATTAGGCTTTTATGCCAGAATTTGAAGAGAATTAAAATTCAACTCTTCCCTATAATTTTAATCTGGCTAAAATCAGAGTAATTGCAGAGCTGAATGAGGTGGGGTTTTTTGCTCCTAGGATCTGGTTTAGATGAACCCTTTGATAATATCATGTGAGACGAGTTGATATAAAGAGATTTCCAACACAAGACTGGTAGTGACAGTGATAGGCACCTGGAATTACCTATGATGGATGGACAGATAGGTGGGATAAGCAGTTTTAAATCAGTTTTTCTAGGAAATGAAATCTTCCACTCCTGAGATCTCCGGAGTAGTTTAATTTAGTTTCCACTGGGCAACTCATCTATAACGGCACCTTTTACTCCATGAGCTGTGATTTTAGGCAGCCAGACTTTCACAGGAAAAAGTGACTCCCTTCCTGCTTGCAGAAAGCCCTCCGAGACCCCGACTTATCTCCCTTTGGCTCTCCCTCCATCCCTACCCTGGCAGTCACCACCCCCGAGGCTCGGGATGCCTCGCTGCCCCACGGCACCCTCCCACCTCGCTGCCACATCTGATTTCTAGCTATGTGCATTGTCCCTTCAGGCAGAGTCATCCCTTTCGGGTGTTGGCAGGTGCTTGAGCGGCTTCCCAGGCTGCAGCAGGACCACAGCAGTGCCTGTGCCAGTGCAAATGTCACGCTGAGCTAGGAAAGGCAGGACCTGACCCAAGGGCTTTCTGCACTATTACAGTACAGCCGGGCTCCAAAAGTTCAGAGGGTGTATCAGTGATGATCGTCCCTAAAGGGAAAAATCTCTCATTTTTGTCTGAATCACCTCCACCTTTGTCTGAAGGACTTCTGTGTTTTCATGTGGCACTTCACAACGTTCCCATTTCCACGTTCCTGTGAGTCTGCAAAGTGTCGTGATTCTGTTTCGAAGATAAAGACCCGAGGCAAGGGTACGCCTTCTCAAGGACTACACCTACCCTGCTGAAGTCATCTGTCTTGGCCAATGGTCCCTTGGCCATAGGCTAAGTGGCAGGCTGGTTTTACATCTCACATTGCTCAGGTTTAGCTCCCGCTAGAACAGACTGGATAAATCCACACTGACTGGCCAACGACCCTGTGAGTTCTTTTGCACCTTAACGCGCTCATCTTTTTTGTGTGTGATTTACACTTAGAAGTCTGTAAACCTGAGGACTGTCACAGCTCACTAGAGTGATACTTTTGGCCTGCCCCCGAGGGTTCTGAACTTAGGCACCAAATAAAAGGATTAGGATTGCTTTAAAATATCCAAGGCAATGAATTTACAAAGATCTATTCAAAGGATTTTATAAAAAAGGATGTGCCAAAGCTGGTAGTCTTGTCTACAGTGCCTGCAGTGAATTGCCACTTGAGGAAAGCTCCCCCACATTTCAGCCAAATTAGATCTTGGAGAGAGCAAATTGAATTAGTCCCAAAGAGTAATCCAAGGGCAAAATAACACACACACGCAGCGTTGATGATCACTAGACCAGAACCTGGGAGTGAACTGGAAAGCCAAGTTATTTGAAAGCCTAGCTGCACTGCAGGTATTGAGACAATTTTGATCATTCTCAATGGAGACCTAAATCCACGGAAGGATATTGGTCTAACTAGCTTGTCTGAAGCAGTGGACAAGTTAACATACTCTCGGTCTCCAAAATATGACCTAAAGTCACTAGCTGAAAACATGTTTTATGCCTGTAGTCTATTTCATTGGAAATACTGGGTCAAAGCTCAGCATCAGAGTCCTGGTGTTTTGCATGATGCTTTGGAATCCTAAAGCTAGAACGTGAGTCCTGAGCCAAAACACCACCTGAGCATACTGCACTCACATGAAAGACTGAAAATAACAGTCTCTAAACAAAATATTCTCAAAAAGCAATTTCTCTTCAGATGAAACAGGGAGCCTGTCATGGAGTTAAGCATTTGTCCCATGTGCTACCATTACAGTTCCTGGCTTTAAAGGGCAGTAGAGGGGAAAATGAACTTCCAGTTTAGTCTTACTTCACCAGTTAGTCACTCAGAAGAATATATCACCAAAACATGTGCTTGAATTATGGTCACAAAGTGTTGGGAGTATTGTATCCAGCTATGGGCAGGATGGAAGCTAACAAATCTGCATTTTAAGCGTATCCTAAATCAATAAAAAGTGCCAGAAAAAGTACACGCGTAAGTGAAAAAAACCAAACATAAGTGGGCTGGCCTGAGGATATCATTATTTATTGAAACAGATTTTTCTTTTCCTTATGGTTTTAGAAACAAATGGCAGGTGCAAACAAAGAATAAAATTAGTCATAATTAGTACTGCAGACTATTTTGAATCACACAGCTGAGATCTGGATAAATAATTCAGATTTTACTCAGTAAATCTAAAACCACAATCCATTTATAAACTGAGAATGCTTATTAATCTGTAGCTCTCAGGTTAACAGTTTGTGTCAATTACCCAAGTAGTCTTGCATCACTGGTAACCTTAATCATATGCCATGTTTCTGTTCTTCAGTACAACAGTGAGGGTAAGAATTCACAATTTCTCTGTTTCATGTCAGTAAACTTCTTTATTTGAATATTTGTGGAAATGAGAAGCTGGGGGTTGAGTTGAGACAAGTTTCTTTTTAAGGTCAGCAAATCTTTAGAATTCTCCAGCGTGTCTTTCCTGATGCCTGTGCAGCCCTTATGGCTAACCAATGCGGCCAACCTTCCCGAATGCTGCCTTGGAAATCAGGACCCAGTTTTCAACATTTCAACAAACTTCTATTGTAATTTTTTCACAAATTCTCAAGGTTTAAATCCTCAAAGCATTTGGAGGTGTGGAGAGTTAAGTGCACTGTGTAGTCTTTGCTGAGTGAACCTGGAAGTCTTTGGAGATCATTGTGAGTAGCTAATACAGGGATTCTTGACTAGGCTTACCTTGATGTTGACATGATGTATTACGGGTGGGACATCCCGTGCTGGCCTTAACATTTCTTTCCTCCTCATTGTAATACATTCTTCCTTCATAAGTGATGAGGGGATGGGACAGGGATGCATCAAATAGAATAAACATTGGCCTCAGAGCCAGCCACATCCAAAGCACCCTTCCTGCACAGGTCTGGTGAGGACCACACATTCGCAGCAGGTCTCCTCCCACCACTCAAGTCTCTCCTCTTTCAGCTGCTTTCCCCAACTCCTAATGCTTTTACATAGATCAAGTTAAGCCTGAAGACAGGTTCCACTTTCCCAGCATAACTCACCTCTTCAGCTCCCTGGCAAACCAAGCTGATACACAAGCCACATTGTCCACAGGCACCTTAACAAACCAGTTCTCTGCTCCTTCATTGCCTTTCACTCTGTAGCCAGGAGTTCCCACTTGACCCAACCACGTTTTCTTACCATGCTAGGAAGGTGGCAGGAACTAGCCCGTTAAGCCATGCCTCATGAAGAAGCAGGGAATGGGGGAGGCATTGCTTAAGGTTACTCAGAATATTATCTTTCCCTCTAACAGTAGAGTTAGTCATGCTGGTTTTCCCGAGGGCAATTAGATGATTTGCTGAGCTATTTAAAGGAACCAAAATGAGTCGCTGAGCTGCTTAAAAAAAGCAAGCCAGTGACTGCTTGGAACCAATCAGCTGTGTGCTGGGTACAATAAGTAGTAGCTAATACTCATTTGTGTTAATAAATAGATCTATATGCCAACAATTTTGCTTGATAACTTCTGCGTGGAACCTGTAACTTCTTTTTCAACACATCTTTCACCAGGAAATTTACTCTTGGCTTTAAGACTTCAAGTGAGTGCAGTTCCACCAATTGGCAAATTATTCCACAGCCCACTAAGCATTGTGGTAAAAAAAAAAAAAAAAGAAGGATGTAGTAACTCTACTTTGAATCCCTTTTGCTGCCAGTCATGTTCAATGCCTCTTTGCATGACATTTTCTGCTCCATTTCCTAAGATCAAAAAAATTCTTCTCCTTTTAAATATTTGTGAAACACAATTAAGTCACCTGTTCATCTTAATATAGAAAATAGACCAAGCTTCTTTAATGCCCTGCTGTTTATTTTGTATTTCAGATCTTGGAATGCTTTTTTTCCCAAACCTTATCTAATATATCAATCTCTGTCTCAGCCTCTTTGTTTTCTGTGAAGTTTGGGCCCAGGTACCAAAGTATTCACAGTAACAGGATGAGTAAGGAATGCTACCTTCAGTAGTAATAGCACTTTTGTATTACAAGTTGCTTTTACCCTGCTCACCTACCCAAAATTCTTAGGTGTTTGTATTTCACCTCGTCAGTTTTACTTTCACCACCAAACCATCCCCTGGAAATTTCACCAGTAAAGATTTAGTACTAGCCGCAGATAATTGATAAATATACAGAAGAGCACTAGAACAAACACGGGAATGGTCTTTAAATAAGTGTGTCTTTAAATACTTATATATTTAAAGAGGTTCTGAGTGTTTGGGGGAATAATGGACGAGGGAGCCTTATGGGTGAACATAACAAATTAGTTGAAATAATAATTTAAAACCAAGTAGCAGAACACTTGGGAGATCGTGGCCAAATAGGGGCCAATCAGTACGGTTCCTGCAGAGGGAAATATTGTTGTGTTAATCTCCTAGAACTCCTTGAATACATTAATAAAGAAGAGCAGCTGCTGTAATTTATTCTAACCTCTCTGGGCCACTGACAAAATTCTTTGCAAGAAGCTACGAAGGAATCTAAGTAGTGATGGATCAAGAAGTGGTGGAGGGAAAAGAGGTGAAGGGCAGGATTAAATGGTCAATTTCATCATGTCAAAGGATAACAGCGGTGAGCCCCAAGGTTCCTGCTCGTCTACTTATTTATTAATCATCTAGGAAAAAGGGAATTGCTGTGTGGCAGCAAAATTTGCAAGGGATAAAAAATAGTTCAGCCTAAGTTCAGAGATGATCATGTGCAACTTCTGAAACAAACAAAACTGTGTGACCTGCTCACTCTGACAAATGAATTATCAACAAAAGCAAAGTAAGGTACACCAGGTGGAAAAAATATGAATTACTCAACACCTCACAGAGCTCCAAATTAGCGTACCAACTTTAGAAAGGGACCTAGTTATCCTTGTAAATTACTTCAGTAAAGACTTCTGCTTAATGTGCAGCTGTACCAGATAAGCAAATATATTAAGATGCATAAAGAATGGGAACTAATAGAGAAAGGATTAAACTGCCAATGCTATAGTGTGATCTGAAATACTGTGTGCAGTACCAGTGACTCCATCTTATAAACAATAATGCTGATTTAGAGAAGGTTCAGTGAAGGACAATGGGAATGATCAAGAGCATTAAAAAGTTCTTTTATGAAAAAAGATCGAAGACACTGGGGCTGTTGACCATGAAAAAAGTGATGTCAAATTTAGAAAGTGTAATGAAGGCTAAAGTGAGGAGTCTTACAACACACACGCACACACAAAGGGAGAGGCAAAGCAATTAGAACGAGTGAAATGGGAAAAACTACTATTTTGTCATATAAGGTGCAGTTAGATTCTGAAACTGAGGAAGTCATTGGGGCCAAGAATTGAAGGGGATTCACAAAGAGACTGCCAGACAGGCATAGGGGCACCCAGAATTTTCAGGGGTAACAACTGATAGAAGCAGGTCTTATTTGAGCCAAACTGAGTTAGGGAGAGCTACGGTGTTACAAATTATCCCAAATCACCTCCCTCTGAATCATCCAAAGTGCTGTAGAGGACAAAGTATTAAATAAGACTGATTTTAGATGATTTCAACAGTCCCTATGCCTCAGCTAAAAAGGCCTTTATTTTATACTGCATCCCACTTGCCATTCCTAATCGTGTTTTATTCATTAGCAGACTTTTAACCTATTTCATAATTTTTTTCCAGTGGTCTGCACTGAGTATATACAGTGCTGTTTTTTTTTTAAATGTGACATGGAAGTGGTAGAATTCCTCACAGATATTTAGGTATATTATGTCAACACTTTAATCTTTATCACCCAGACTTAGATGATCTTATGGAAAACTGATAACAAATTTTCTTGATAAGACCTATTTTCCATAAAACCATATTAACTGGCATTATTTATGCTAAAATCTCAATTTTTTTTTACTGATTGTGTCCCATACAAGCCCGTCCATGGTTTTAAGAGAAGCTGGTATCAGATTAAGTAGCCTGTAGCTCCTCATATCATCTCATATCTTTTTAAAATAGTAACGCTCTTTACTAGTTATCTGGAACTTTTTTCCCACAAGTCAAGATTTGTTCAAAATCAACATTAATATGCAGAGAGCTCCTAAGCCAATTCTTTAATACTACTGGGTGCAAGTTATCGGGCATAGTAGATTCTAAAATGCTTAATGTTTTTTGTTTCACATCCTCCCCAGTTACTAATGGAATAGAAAGTATTTAATTAATCACTGTAAGAGATGAATACAACATGCTAATGATGAATTCTTCTGTTTTTCCTGCATAGAAATTGACAATTTTGCAATCCTGGTCAAGTTCTGGATCTGTGCCACTTGTAGGATTTCATTCATTTCTGATTTAGTTAAAACATTCGCTCTCAAACCTATCAGTCAGAAATTCTTAAATGCCTTTTAGCTTTCCTTGTTAATTGTCTGCTTTTCCCGACTGCTGTCTTGGTCTCGCTTCAAGGAGGTTCCCTTCTTCTGTGTTCCCCTTCTTCTGCATGTGTTACTGCTCTCGTGGCAGCTGCTTTTACTTTTCTTGTAATTTCCCCATTATATTTACAAAGAGTTCTTCTGGCTACATGAAGGGAAACAGGTAGAGTGATACAGGTGGAACGATCTGTGAATAGAAGCAATGGGCACTCAGCATCCCTCATTCACACTGCGTTTCTCAGGAGTCTTTCCGTAGGACGAGCTCCAGTCAGGGCTCCTCTGCTGAATGGGACACAGCTGGGTTTAGTGACCACCAAAAGGTCCACCTCAGGAGCACACTGCTGACCTGACCTGATCTGCTAATGCCGACACATCTTAACAATAAATAAAATCCTGACTGGGTTTTTACAGGATCTGCCTGATTCTCATCTATCAAACAATTATTAAAAAATTTAGCTATTCTTCTTATTATTATTATTATTACTACTACGTGTGTTGTGGAAATATCTTACGACCATTTCTTCTCAAGAACCATACTTATTCTTGAAGAATGAACCTACGAACCACCACTTTTCTACCAAATCCAACATCAAGGCATCTACTGAAATAATGACAGACACATGGCCACAGACAATTGCAGAAAAAAATAACAGAAAAGTCTTTCAAAATTGCAGGTTTGGGTTTGGTTTCTTTCTTTTTTATTCAAGATGTCTGAAAATTATCACATGGATCTAAGTACAGGGAAAGTTGGAAGGGGTTATAATAGGCAGCTTTTGAGTTAGAGGTAGCAAAACATTAAATAAGTAAATTTCCAATGAGGGTAATTTCTAAATGACCTCTAAACCAAAAATAGTTTGATTATACACTGTTTGAAGAAAATTAATTATCCTTCTTTTCCTTCAAAGCATGGAAGTTTTCAGGCCAAACCAATTTCCAAGCCAAAGTTAAAGGGCAAAAGTAGGACTTTCAAAGCTGGTTGCAACCTCAACAATAGGGAGAATAATGTTTTTCCATAACAAAAGAAGGTAAACGTGACAAAACTGCTTGAGAGGGCCTCAGAGGTGATAATAAGAGGGAGTGAACCAAATCTTTTAAAAAAAGTAATCCAGTACTTACAGAATTTAGCTGAGACTTACTTCATGTGTGGCGATGGGTAGAGTCTGAAATGCAGCTAGCACAGGGAGCTGCTCCTGGGATGCACTGCCTCTCCAAAAGGAAACAGCAATGTGCAATGGTTAGCAAGGAAAATGGGCACCCCAAAGCAGGGCACTGCATTCCTTCCTCTCTGAGGCATTACTCTGTAAGTAGAACTGAAAACTGAATGTTTTCTGTTCCTATAAATTCAGCAATGCAAAGCTTTTTTCACACACTGCTTCTCGGTCCAGCATCTTAACTACTTCTTCTGTCAGTTGGTGGTGGACCTGTTGGATAAAGATAAGATGATGAAGATTCAGCCAAGGTGAAATAGCATGTTACAGCTTAACTAAGACTTCCCTGATACCATCAGGGCTGAACTTGACTGTTGGTTGCACTTTACTTTCTGGATGAAGTGATGAAATAGTCATTGAATTACCTTGAGTCACCCATTTGCTGGGCAGTTCAGGTTTCTAAAGAACCTGATTATATAGCTGAAATGCTGGAGAAAGTCATATATCAGCAACAGAGCTGGATGAATGAAAATTCCTTTGTGACAAGGAGCCTTTTGCTTCATTTTGTGTTTGCCACTTTTACGTGCAATTATTTGATTTTTTTGTTGTTGTTGTTGAATAACTTTTATAAATATTTTTCATATGCAGGTTATTGGAAGGCAGTTTAATCAAAGTATCTGATACTAGAAATTCAAAGGGGAATCCTTTGATTGGACATATCAGTCACATGGTTTTTCCCTAATTGGTTGAGGATATCTCTCAGAATCTGCCTGCTAGTAAAAATAATAATAATTACAAATGCAAAGTCATTGCTGCATTGATCATTTGTGCCAATAAACAGATATACTGGAATATTTGTGGAAAGCAAACACAAAGAGGATGTGAATAGTTAATTACAGCTCATTCATTTGAACAACTGTTTGCAAAAAATGCTTGGGAATATTCCACCAAACGGTAGTCACTGTTATCTTCTTCCCTCTCCTGTCTTTGAGCCTCATTGTCTGTTGAGGGACAGATGTTGGCATTCAGTTGTCTTTTCAGGACTTGTCACAAAGCCATACCCAATGTGAAACCTCAGGTTATAATATTTAAATAGAAATTTTTAATTTAGGATTCCCTGTCCCCAGTACCATACAGTGTAGAGTACAGAATAATGGTTTACATTGTCCTTTATATACTATCTGCTTATACAAAAGTATTTTAAAGGAATGTGAGATATTTCTTAACTTTTACAAGCTATGGATATTTAACTCTGCATGGATTTTCCCAAAAGTACATCCCTGGTGACTCCTTATATGAATGACAAAAATTGGAGCATGATTTATAACAACTGTCTCATAGTTTGGAATTCCCAGCAGAAGACATATATCCCTTTATTTCAATGCATAGATACATGGCTCCTCTGATCTTCTTTGCAGATGACTTCCAGTTAGCACATGGCCTAATTCAGAGAGTTATTCACTCGGCTTCAGTCATTAAAGTAGAACTGGAAGAAAAACTACTTGATCTCCATCCATACCCAAATGCTTCTGCCTCGCCAGCAAGAATTCACTGATTCCTTCTGGATAACTATATTATAGACCTGACTACATTGGGCATCAAAAAAGCTGAAGATACAATCTGCATAAAATTTACATATATTTGCATACATATGCCTGGCCAGAAAGTATAGCAATTCACATTTCCACATCATAAGAGGGCTAATGGAAGTATTCTCTGTTCCTTTGGTGTGCCTTTCACTTCTTTTTTTTTTTTTTTTCTTTTTCAAGCATCTGTTTTCCTCACAAACTTTCCAAGTCGTCCCTGTGCCCTAGCTTTGCCTTTGCTCAACCGTGTTCAGAGATTACACTTTCAATTGTTGTCCTTACTCTGACTTCACCCACTCTACACAACTTTCTCATCCCAGTGGGATTCTTTTAAAATGTCTTACTTTGCCATTATTAATCCATTTGAAACATTTCCACTGCTATCTTGCAGGATCTCTTCTCCAGTTCTTCCTCCACAGCTCCTCACATGTTTTATCACCACTGTGGAAGTGTAACAGAAGAGCAGGATGAGCAGAATGGTGCTGCACTCCCTGGACATAAGTTGGTGCCATTTAGATAATTTCAGCAGCTTCTCCACTAGATGATCTCTAGAGGTCCCTTCCAACTCTGACAATTCCATGATTCTGTGATTCCATGATTTTCTGTTGCTCTAACACCACTATCACAGCTGGAGCATGCAATGATATCCGACTTCCACCCCAGGTTTATTGGGCTGTGCATGAATTGTACAGAAATTATGAAATAGGTGCTGGAGAATGGAGATAGAGCTCCCAAGGGGTGGTAGTTACAAACATTCAGTACAGTCTTCACCTCTAAATTTTCTCAGTTACAGTCTAGTCAGATGAAGAGATTGCCTCAAGAGGAACGACCACAAGGACTAGTAAATGAAAGGGGAAAAAAATAGGGAAAGGTTCCTTCTCAAGAATAGTAAGAAAAAAGTCAGCATGTAGATATCTCCAAAATCTACCTCATGTGCAGTCTATACTAAAATAGGGAGAAAGTTGTTAATAGTTGACTGTGATCGCTATACCCATCATAGGAACAGGACGGCAAAAAAAAATAACCTCTTGTCCCTTGGACTCAAAATTACATTGCAAAGGATTGACTGATTTCTGTGAACTAACCACGGTGAGAGGTGTGCTCTGAGTTAGGCCAACAGCAGTTGGATTCTTTAAGGGAATCTGTTTCCTTATTCAGACTTTCAGCTGAGCCTACCTGCCAAAGCTAATCATGTTGTTTTTCCCCTAGAGCCCTGATTCAGTCAATTCTGGGGCAAAGATTTTGTATAGAATTTCTTCCCCAATTAGAGATTTCCACAGACTGGTTTCAAGTGGCTAATGAGAATGTACAGGGATTATAAACACACTTTCTTCTGGGTATTTTGGGTATGATTAATCCTGTTTCCTGACTTCAGAACACTAATATGTATATAATGAATTCTTTCTACTGTTGTTCTCATTTTCTTTGGACTTCAGGTATGAAAAAGGGGTAAAAAAAGAAGTTGATTAGAACTGCTTTTGGCATTAAACAATTGGGTTGGAGTTAGGAAAATGCTTTTGAAGGGATTTTTCTGCGACAGTTTGCAAGCTGCTTTAACTTACAAAATAGCCAATGAGGGCTTAAGAACCTTGTGGCAAATTTTCTGCTAAAAGCAGGTTTATATATTCCATTTCTCATACTGTCGCCAAAAGCAAATACGTGTATTCTTGCATTAACAGTTTAAAGGTAGATTGAAGCATAGATGCAGGAGAAGCACTTATCAAAGTTATAGTTAAGTAGTCCATTGCTGCTAGCTGTGCAAAAGAGGTTGTGCACAGAGTTTGTTCTGTTGTTTTGGGGGTTTTTTTTTTAAGTATTTCTTAATGAATTTATAATATGGAGTGTCCTGGGGAAATCTAGCAAAAGAATCCTTCATGTGACCTTCATACAGAGAAGTCAAACCACGTAAACTTGTTATTATTACTAGAGCAGAACCTCTGAGGGGAAAATTATTGTGGAAAGAACCAAACAGTGTATAATGGGTTAACCAAGTCAACAGAAGTATCGGGTGAGTGTAATACATCCTGATAGTGTTAAATGCCTCACCAAAGCATATACCTGCCTAGAAAAAGATTGAAAGAGACATTTTAAGTGCCTTTATACAGGCACATCTTCGGGGTGGTCAGCTTCCTCAAGAATAATATAGAAGGACATGTGTAGGATTAAAAAAGTTTTCCTTTGAGGAAATGCATCAGGAACCTTCCTTATATTCTTTTTGCTTTGGAAAAAACCATAGTTTTGGGTTGAGTGGATATGCTGCGTATTGAGCCAAAACAAGGGAAGATTTTCTGTCATCTGTTCTACCTGACTTTGTTTCCACCCAGACATGACATCAGTCAGTATCTTCTCCCAGTCTCTAGGCAGGACTACATGAAGGAGGAAAAGGTTGTAAAATGCCTCACTACCTATAGCTGTTGACTTTTGTTCAAGGGAACTGCTTTAGCAGATCTAAGCCTTCAATAACAACTGTTCAGTTTCTGTGCACATATGCTTCTATTTTTCTCTGTGTGCTACAATTATGATCCTCAATTACCGTCACTTTAAAAAGTTAAATAGAATCCATGGATGTACTCCAATTTTTCCAAGTCTAAAACTGTCATCCAGTGCCTAAATTGTAAGCTCTACCTTAAACGACTGCCTTTTTATGAGTTACATTACACAGTGGTTCACATCCATCTTTGGAGAAACAGCGTGAGAGAATTTAACTGATTGCAGAGGTTAATTTGGTCCATATACTTTGTCAATAGCAGGTCTGAGGAAAATTAGCACCGATAATTATAATACTGGTGTAAGTCATGAATCTTATTAGAGTGATTTTTAGCAATTTAGGGACTGAAGGATCACGAATGTCAGGACTTTGGTAATATCCCTGGCTTTTAATAAATGGCAAATGTTAGAATTTAGGCTCCCTTTGCTTGCAAGCTTAATCACTATCCAAGAATACAGAAGACACGATCCTTTTTAAAGCAGTGTTACAAAATTAAGAGATTCAAGCCAAATTGGACATGGATATTATTAGACTGTATTTATTGTTAAAGGCAAACAATTACTGATTTTCTCTACTAGCATCCATCAAAAATAATTTCCCTTATTTTTCTTTTGAAGGACTGTATGTGCTACCGAGGTACAGGGGTTGCTGTTTCTCATACAGGCCCATAGGCAGAAGAGTTCTGTTTTATTAATTATTTATTATTAACTATAACACACAAGCTGTTGGTGATTTAACAACCCAAGTATCTGTTGCAAAATAGTGTGTCAGAAAACAAGCTGTCCAGAAAGCCCACAAATGCATTGGTGAGACAACTTTTTACATGAAAGAATAGGAAAACAGTGGGATGGATGAGTTTTCTGAAAATGTCTTTAAACAACAGAGAATTGAGAAATGATCATTACCATGGGATTGTTGGCTTTAAAATGCTTGGGGTGGGATAGCACAAATACAACAAATAGATTTAAAAAAAAAAAATTACGGTGAGGTGTCCAGTGATGCTGGTCTCAGGCAATGATGCCAAGGAGAGCCATCATGTGCTTCAGACATTATATTGCAGAACAAATACAGAGGAAATCTAGAAAGCACACTACAACAACAATTTGACAGAAATATAAATTTGTACATGAGATAAGGTGAATTTAGGTTAGAAAGGAAGCATAAGTATAGAAGTGCAGGACAAGTTCAGGGCCAAAAACGAGAAGTGCATGGAAATAAATTGAAATGCACTTAGTAAGGAGCATGAGGTGTAAGAAGATAGAATTTCTTAAGAACTTGACTATTCAAAGGCAAACCAGGAAAAAAATGAGTCTCCCATTGAGCGTAATATAAGAGTGATTTATCAGATGTGCCAAGAAGACAGTAGGTTTAACACAGTTTTTTAGCTTCTTCTAGAAGCTAGAAAAGTGGCTCTTCTAGATATTTCCAGTGACCAAGGTGTTCATAGAATCTAGATAAAACTAATATTTTCGAGGAAGTCTCAGTAGCTTAATTGCCATATTTATGTTATATTTCCACAAGAGTTTGTCCTTAGTCCTGGATGTGTCAATATTTCTATCACTATTGGATGTCTAGAAAAATTATTATTATATTTATGT
>JAOTQQ010000032.1:57966377-57991429 GCA_026546715.1 Gallinago undulata
TATGTGGCACCAAGTGGGGAAGAACTTCCAGGATGCTGATGACCTGTTTAGGAGGAGAGGAGTGTTGTAAAATAAAGGGTTCTAAAATAAATTCTTGCAATAAGTAAAATGTTCTAGATAAATTTGAAGCCTTTTATGAAGTCTAGTTTCATAAAATTGGGGTGTTGGATTTTCCAGCACTGTAAATTTTCATGAACAGACTAGACTAACATCTACCCAAATCAACAGATAGATACCACTGATCCTCCCACACAGTGGCAAAATAGACTCATGAAGACTTTTTCAGGTATGCAATTTGTTTTAGTTTCAGTTATGGATTTATGAACACATGAATGGAGTAAAGATGCTGAATTCCTGCTCCTGTGCCAGCAGAATCCTTTCCGGCTTTGTAGAGTTCTGCTAAACATAGTAAACAACTTTAACTTTTCCAAATCGGTCCTTCAGGCACAAACGGTTCATTAGTATACTAGCATTTACCTTCATCAGATATCTATGGAGCCTGCCTCAGTCTCACAGCAGGGCCCTTGCATTTCTCCTACCCTGCCAGGATTTCAATCTGTTAGAGGCTAACAAAACTGATTTATTTTTATTCTGAGTTTCAGGCTTCTATCTTACTGGCTTCTCTAGCTTACTGTTCCAATTTATAAATGAATTTGCTGCTTCTAAATACGCAAGCAACACTACTGTAGACACATATGCCTAAAATTTACAGCTACATGTGATGTCAAACATTGGCTTTGATTTGTCCACAACAGATGGATTTCCTAGCTTCATTTTCATATACATGATTTACAATAGTATCTTGCCCTATCTATAATTTCTATATTCCTACTATTGTAAGATTGATTTAGTGTTATGCTTGAATTTCTTCTTGCTTTTCTTTTTTAAATACATCAACTCTTTGACTACACACTGAAGTCAAATCTGGCTAATGTTGTCTTACATGTGGTTGTGACTTTTATAATTTTTTTTTTGGTATACAGTACCCTACATTTTGGCTCTTGCCTTTGGATACCTCTTGCATTCTCTTAGTCTTACAGGATTTGGGCTTATCCAATTTACACCTGCCCTTCAAGGATTTGTATTTCTTTTATTTCCTGTTACAGATTTGATGTTACCACTAATTTAATCTTGGACTGATGTCAGATCTTTTCTCAACAGCTGTAAAATACATATACAGTCATTACAGTTCAGAGGTATCTCTTATAGGTAAGACATTGAATTCTTTAGCTCTGATTTGACTGGACTCAGGAGTGTTTCAATAACTACTAATATTAAGCTTTAGTGTGATTTCTTGAAACAAAAAGTAATCCTTAGAGAGGCAATCCCTTTTATGCGTATAAAAGCAGAATGCAGTGGTGTTCAGATATTTGATGCAGTTTTGAGAATTACAGAAGTAAAAACGGAGACAATGAATCATCTGGCTGGAATCCACCATGCAGCCAGTATCAGACAAATATATTTTAAATCCTCTCTTTTTCTATTTATTACTATTTTTCTTCCAAATAATATGATTTGTCCCAGACTTACAGATCTTTGTTTAAAGGGTTCCCTATCAGAGACCTGCACCTGTACTGGGAAGTCACCTTGCTCTGAAATTTTCTGTGAGTATTAATGCTCTGTTTTGGCAGATGTTACTGCAGTGACAAAAGTTATATGGGATAAGTGGAGTCCTAAGGTTTATGACTTAATGAAGAGGGAAGGGAAGGGAAGGGAAGGGAAGGGAAGGGAAGGGGAGAATGAGAGAGAGAGAAAGAAGGAAAGAAGGAAGAAAGAAGGAAAGAAAGAAAGGAGGAAGGAAAGAAAGAAGGACGGAAAGAAACGAACCTAAGGACATAAAGATATGCTCCTCTGACAGCATATCCTGCCAATGACACTGCCATTTAGATTTCCCAAAATACTTGTTAACATCACATACCATGACATCTTAAAAGGCATCATTACAGTCTATCATGTTGTGATTTGTAGAAAAATAGTGTGCGACAGACATCTCTATGGAGATCATAATGACCTTAGTGTCAATGGGAAAATCACAGATCTTTCATGTGTATATTCTCTGGCATAAACAAAACTTAAGGACAAAATAATACAAGGAAATATAGATGGTTAAGTGGATGAAGACATAAACCTGCACTAACATTTGAAATTTTTTATAACACCCTTCTTATTTGAGAACTCTTTCAAGGGTGGGTGGGTGTATGCGCGTTGTCCAACATCTGGGATAGACATGGCAAAATGGATTACTGAAGTCTGGGCTGAACCAGACCTGTTGGATCACTAAACTTGTGCCATTCCCTTGCCAAGGTGTTTACTCCTCTGTTCATTAAACCACATCCCTTTCTGCATTAATGTCACTCGTAAATTCTTTTTATTCGTATTCCACATTCACTGTCCTGCAAACCAAAAGTTTTCTCAGGGTAATTTGACAAATAACTGTCTTTAGTATCCCAGCTTTTACCCCTTGAGAAAGCTCCTGTATATAGAGCCAGATATGACGTGCTGTTGCTCCTGATGAGGCTCCCCAGTCGCATGCATCCTAACAGGATTGTAGGCATTTGGAGGTAAGTAATGAATTAATTGATCATTTTATGTTTATAGAATTCTACAAAAATTAAGAATCTCTTGCCTCCAGCTGCACCATGTCCTACTCTGAGTTCAGTGGAGGGAAACACAAAGTTTTATTCACAAACTGCATGTTACGAGACTGAGACAGACACTTTAATGAGTATTGACTGACTTCATTTTGTGTTTTCTGGAGTACAAAATTGGCTTTAGTACCAACACTCAGGGAATAATTTATTTCCCCTAAGCTTTGTCATAAGAGTAGATTCACTGCCCAATTTTGACATATCTCATACTCCTTAAAAAATGCTACAGTCTGAAGGAGCACCAATAGGACCAAAAAAGCACGAATGCCCAGTCGAAATGTGTCTTTCAGCCAGCCAACAAAACTGGCTTGGAACCCTATGGAGTATTTTACTGGTCAGTTAAAACAAGGCTTTGCATTTTGGAGATGGATGGGTGTGCTTGGGTCGATACAAGATTCTCCGTCACAAGCAAAGTTATTGCCTCTTTTTTTTTTTTTTTTTTTTTAACCTTTTTAGCTAGTGCTATTAGTGTCTCTAGGCTTTACCAAATGCCAGAGAAGATGTTGCAAGAAGACAAAATGAAAATCATGAGGTAGCAATTGAAATGCTGAAGGATGTGGGCAAAGCCAGTGGTGACAGGTAAACAAAGGAGGAGTTCCAGGAAGGAACCGAATGAAAGAGCTTTTTGAAAAATAGGCAGGGGTGTGTGTGCACTCTGCACATGATTTGCACTTCCTTGCTTCATTCTATTCGTATCCATATTTTCCATTTCTTCTATGGAAAAGTACTCTGAACACACTGCCATAGACAGTAACCTTTGTAAAAAACTTTCATGCAATTATCCTTTATTATTTTAAATTCCACTAAATACTTTTTAATCATTCCCTGGTCATTAACTATAGGAATCCAAACAATCTGTGTGGTAAAATGTAAACAAGGGATTTTCAACCCACAGCCTGCTCCTAAAGGGGCTCAGAAAATGTAACTAAAAAAGTCAAGCATGTTGCCAAAGGGGTCAATTTTGTCATTGCAACCTCCACTTGAAAATATTTAAGCACCTGTGTGCAGAAAAAAAAAAAAAGATGAAAATCATTTATATAAATGATACCAGGAGAAGAATTAGCCTTTTTGCATGGTTAGAGGCATATATCCTTTTTACTTATTATTCCAGGCTCTTTGTGAAGTGCCAATAGCCGTCCTCGGCATTGTACAATATTCATACAGCCTCTAGAGAAAAGAACAGGCCTTGAAAGGAGACAGTTGCAAAATAGACACTGTGCCTTGAGAAGCACAAAGGAAGTTATAAGTAGGAGGGTTGACATTTTTTTTCCCCCCTCTTCTTTTATCTTTTCTGGACATCGTCAAAAAAAAAGGAGGCTTTCGTTTTGAAGATTTACAATAAGGCGTTTTAGAAAAGATCGCTTTAGGTCTGTGGCACTCTGCGAGGGAGTCACCATGGCATGGCCCTCGCGAAAAATACCCCAAACCTGTGGCTCAATTTGCGTTGCTAATTGTTAAGTAATCACAAACACACAATTGCAGTGCGTTGTTGGTTCCACTAGAGGGGTCAATTGTTCCTGCATGATAAATGCTCGGCGGGAGGACGGCTAAGTGGATAGCCTCTTAAGAGTACCGGCTAGGTGCCACTTTTTTTCCTCTTTTTAACAAACAAACAAACAAACAAAAAAAAATATTTGCCTTAGTAGCAAATGAACAAGAAGCCACTGGACTTGCCTGCGCTGTGTGTTGCACAAAGTCCATAGGAAGGTTCTAAACCTCATGGCTTGAGCTGCCATTCGGAGGCGGCAACTACCTCTTGGCTTCGGGGTACGCTACAAGCTTCGACTCGCTTCCTCTGGAGCCGAATTACTTATTCTTTCAGTAAATTGGAAGATCTGCTGAAAGAGCTGTCGTACTGAAGGCAGGGTTTGGAGGACGTCACTCTAAAGGGGATTTACCTGGGTCTAGAAGAGCCCTGCAGAGATCTTGGTGAATGAAGTCTGGAGGGAAATCTGCACCCCCAAAAGCTACTCAGGATATTGCAGTCGGAAAACACTTCTGGTCGCTTTTGACTTTGCAGGATTTTAAGTGGTGTTATTTGCCTTCAGAAAGCCATCAAGTAACCCCCAGTTTATAATTACAGTTTTGCTTTGAGAAGCCATCAGTTATAATGCAGACTGGTAGACAGAGACATGGCAAGTCTCCCCGTCTGTATTCGGGGAAGAGGTGGGATACGGGCCCAGATTTATTCCCTCTGTTTTTCCTAATTTGTTCTTAACTGGGCACCTGCTGCAGCAAGTGGGGAAGCGTTGGGGGAAGAGGAAATGGAAGTGCTGAGGTACAAAGTATGGTTAATAATATTTATTAATGCATGCAGAGAACTATTAAATTAAAAAAATTAATGGAGGTCAAAAGCCACCTTCTAATTCTCTTCAGGCAAAAGAAAGAATTTATTAAAAAGCAGAAAAGGTATCCACAGAGAAAGTTTCCCCATTTGCTTTATGTGCGTGAAATATAGACATCATCTTGACATTCAGTTGATGAAAGAGGAGAAAAGAAACTAAAATTAACACTCAGGCAGTTAACATTAGCCACGTTGGAGGTGGGGGGACACACACAAAAACTCAGCTCTGCACTGTTCTAGAGATCTGTTAAAGTTTGCAGAGCTCCATTCCGTAAGAAATCTTTTTACAGAACCAGCTTTCATCATACCATATCTTCAGTACAGATAATCTTGGCACGGCGTTATTTTACACACTGCAGCTAGCTGAAAAGGCGAAGAAAGGATACCCAGATCTTCTGGCTGTGTGGATCTGACACAAAAAATTGGAGCATAGAGGAAAAGAGTCAGAAGCATGCATCAAACATGCCTTTTGTTACTGGAGGCATTCTTCTCTGCTGACAAAAATATTTGTTTAAATTTTCACATCAAGACAAGATTCAGGTGTAGTTGATCAAATAACCGAAAGCTGTCTGATAACTAAAATAAATTCCCAGAAAGCACCTCAAGTATTTTTTAATTTTCTGTGTGCTGGTAACACGATTCTCAGTATGGTTCCCCTGCACAATCCGTATGAGGACAGAAAAAGGAAGATGATTTGAACCAGTTGCTACATTTTACAGAGAGAGATTGCAGGGGGTGAAAAAAAAAAAAAAGAAAACCAGCTTAAAAAATGTCACTGTTCTGCTGCCACTGAAGCCAATTGCAAACCTCCATAGTTTTCTTACTGGGATGTGCATAAGGAAAACATAAAGGCTGGGCACTGCTTGGATCTTCCGTAAGCTTTTGAAAGAAGGGATTTGGGAAGGACCCTCTGCACAGAGGTGAATTTCACTGACAATAAATCGTGACCCTTGTCTCTAACACAAGCATTTATTTTTTTTATTTTATTTTTACATGTAGCCTTCCTGCATTAAACTGTTTGTGCTTCATCAGCCTTGTTAAAATCTGACATTATTTCCCCTGATATTAACCCCCAATTTATCTTTTACTCAAGACTGCACAAGGTTCCGTCTTGGGAGTTGGTTTTTTCCTTTATCCATTTCCTTAAAAACATAATTATCCTTTTGTAGGAGTTTGCTGTGATCAGAGGTGTTCCTGGCTTCGTGAACACGCAGGAAGATGAGGATCTAACATTCTGATTATAATTACAAACAATTAAATGTGAGACGCGAGACTAGGAGCAGACCTTTAAGAGGCAAGAAACAATACCAGCAAAGAAGTTCCAAGTTCAGTCATGTATAAAATTTACAACGTGACTGAAGGGCAGGTCTATCATTTTCACTTTCTACTTTGGCTTGTATTATTTAAAAAAAAAATAAAGAATTTATGCTTTAAATCCAGAAGGATAAGGTCTGCATTCATCACTTTACATCATCCTTAGCAGGACCTTTTTGTCTCAAGCTGAGCACTGTGCGAGCACAGTTACGCTAATCTAGCTAATCATCGGCAAACAAAAGTTTTTTCCACCCCAAAAAAAAATTATCTGGAGAGGTATTCATAACAGGCAAATGTTCTAATCCAATCTGTTGTGTAAATATTACAGCTGGGGCCGAGAGCGAATGTGTGTGTGTTGTACACAGTGATAAAGGTGGAGCGTTGGGCTCTGCGCGCAATGGAAGCCTTGGAGAAGGGCAACAGGAAGCTGCTGGTGTCACCAGTGATGTCACAGACGTTCTGGGGGCGTGAGGAAGTGACCTGAAGTCATGTCTTTATGGTATGCATTAGAAAATCTGTAACTCTTGAGGCTTTTCTGCTTCCACGGCATTGTGTATCACAGAACCTCTAGATTATACTTAATTTGTATAAATCGAGTGCTGTTTCACAAATGAGGGAGTTTTGCACTCCCGTGTCTTATCAGTATTTGGAGATGTAGCATCAGGAGATGAACCATCCCAGTCAAGCTGTCTTTAGTTTGCGTCTGTCTTCCAACCTCTGACAATGGCCAGTGTCAGACAATGAGATGAGTACCATACATCCAAAAAATGAAATTCATTAATATTTTGTGAATATTTTGTTTGGCTTTTGTACAGTTTCAGGAAGCAACGGCAAAGTCCTGCAACCCTCTTTCCAGATAGACCCTCCCTGCAGGCAGACCTAAGTTGTAGGGGAAAATGGACTGTGTTCAGTCTTGGGCCCCTTGAGGAACCCATTGAGGTTCTGGAGTGAATCCAGAGAAGGGCAACAAAGCTGGTGAGGGGTCTGGAGAACAAGTCTTATGAGAAGAGGCTGAGGGAGCTGGAGGTGTTCAACCTGGAGAAAAGGAGGCTGAGGGGAGACCTTCTTGTTCTCTACAACCACCTGAAAGGAGGGTGTAGCCAGGGGTGTTAGTCTCTTCTCCTAAGTAACAAGCAATAGGACAAGAGGAAATGCCCTCAAATTATGTCAGGGGAGGTTTAGATTAGATATTAGAAAAAAAAAATTAACCAAAAGGGTTATCAAACATCAGAACAGACTGCCCAGAGAAATAATAGAATCACAATCCCTGAACATATTTAAAAGATGGGTAGATGTAGTGCTTAGAGACATGGTTTAGTGGTGGTTTTGGCAATGGTTGGATTTGATGATCTTAAAGGTCCCTTTTCCAACCTAGCCGATTCTATGGTCCAGGAACAAGAAATCAGGCAGAAAAAGAAGATGCTGTTTAAAGGGACTGTTTTCAGCCTGCATCCCAGTTAAGAGGATGGACCTTCCAAGGTGCACTCCAGAGACAGGATTCTCCTGCCCCAAGACCTGAAATATTAAGTGTATCTGACCTTTTGCATATGGCACCCAGAGCAAGAGGAACAGTTGCGTTGTACTGCCAGTGATACCGATAGAGGAGCCACTAAATGGGTCACCCCAGGGCCTGATAGTGCTGGTGACTTCAGAATTCCCAGTTATTTCAGTAGGCCCCTGTGGACTGAGGAAGCTCCAAAAGCTGAAAGCACATTCTAGCTTTGGAACTTATGAGAATACAAAACCTGAGATTCATTTCTGAAGGAGCCAAGGATGTCCCTGGTTTGGACAATGCGATACTGAAAATATAGAGAGACGGAGTAAAACACAGTTAGAAAATAATTAGGATTGCATGTACCTTGATTTTGTACGTGTGTGAATATGTGTACAAGCTCCCGTGATAAGCTGTAGGCTATTAAACCATCCCATCACGCTGGGATATTATTTTAGAGCCTTGCTCCAATTTTAAATTGTATAACTCTACCAACCAAATAAAAACAAGGAAGGCATTAACTGTACAAAGCATAAACGTAAGGAGATAATGTATTTAGTCATCTAACCCAAGATCTGCAAATGCAGTATTGACGAAGGGGGTTGTTGTTATGGCCCTTTCCCTCCTCTTCGTATGGGGGGAGAAGACATATGGGAGGCCGTGTCTGCCCTCAGATCTGCCACCACAGTTCGTTGCCTCCTCCTTTAGTTCTGCACCCTCTCAGCTGGTGGGGTTGTGTCTTTGGCAGTCCACCAACAAAGTCCCAAAAATTATTAGTATGGGAACAGTCCTATAGACCAGTACTACACCTAAACAGGGATTATTAAGGATTATTCCAGTGCAAAGCAGCTTCTGATAAAACAAACAGAGGACCCATTTCAAACCTCCTTAATGTACGAGTGCATTAACAGGTCACAAAAATCCTCATCAAACCTATAGTTTTGGATATTTGTTTTGTATTTAAGTTTTACCAAAGATTAAAATACTGTAGCCTAGCTACAGAGTGGGCGGGTTTGTTGCTGCTTTGGTTTGGTTTGGGTTTTTATACAGGCTGCTTTAAATTTTTGTCATTTCTCCCCATGCTAAAACTGCGTTCTCAGAAAGGTAAAGTGTAAATCACATGATTTTTTAAAATATTTCTCATTATATTCTTTGAGTAAAACACATTGAAACTATTAAGCATTCCAATAATGCTAAAGCTATTCCTCTGTAAAACTGGGGGAGGGGGGAGGAGGAAATTTATTCCAAACTAAAAGTAAGGTGTCCAAATTACTTTCTATTTCATAAATACCTTCCTTTTGTTTTGAGATTACGCTTATGAAGTAGTCTGTTACCTCTCAGGAAATTCACATTTTTCTTTCCAAAGTCCCCAGACTGTAGCTTCATTCTTTTCTCAGCCGAGGCAGGTGCCCATAATGTTTCCTTGGCAGTTCCCTTCCATCCTGGAGGGCAGGTTCCTTCTGCGGGCACATCCCAACCGTCCTTGGTCACGGGAAGGGTCACATCAACAACCTTCTTCAAGGTTCTAGGTGAACACCCCTGAAACACTTATGCACACCCCAGTCTGTCTGTGTAGACCTGTTCTTTTAATCCGTCTAGTGCTGGCAAGACTAGGAAGAGTTCCCCAATCAGAACAAAAAGTCCTTTAATTTTGTCTTTAATTCCCTACCTCCCCTGGTATATATATATTTGATTATATAGTTTTGTAATCTTATAGTCTTAAAAGTTCTGTTTACTGTCTAATACTTACAAGGAATTCCAGCATTTTTTAATTATGTCCAAGTTTGATATTCTTCCTTGGCATCCTTTGGGATGGCCATTTATGTGGGGTTCTAAGCTACGCTCACTTTTTGACTCTAAGCCTTCCCACTTCATAATTAATCCCATGTCTCTGAGCCCACTGCCCACGCATGCAAACACACACCCCCCTTACCTTCAATCATTTCTTCATGTCTTGAGGTCCCAAATGGTTTGTTTTGCTTTGGCTTGGAGTGTTTTTTTTTCTTCTTGGTGGTGGTGGTGGTTTGGGTTTTCTTCCAATCAGCTACTGGCAAATGAATGTTATTAATGTCAGATAACATTAACTCTCTCTTTCTAAATTGGATTGCACATGACAATAGGCTCATGGAAATTTCATCTGTTTAATTTCTTTTTTCATGGTACACTCCTTTATCGCATTAACACCTCTCAACATACAGGGAATGAATTACAGGTTAATTAGATATTTCAGTTGTGACAGCTTGGTTGTCTGCACCTGGATTTTGGCATTGCCTGATGAATGGTATAAATTTCCTCCTTTCGTTCTCCAGGATTAGACTTCTAGGGTTTTCTCATGTGTCAATTTGCTTTTCTTGAACTTGGCAGGTAGACAGCACCTGAGAAGGGCAAGTGTCCAGAAATAAAGTGATTTTGTGATATTCTTTCCATCCTTTTGCAAAAATGGCTGCCCAGAGTTACTTGCCAGCCCTGCACCCTACTAGTTACATAAACGGCCTAATTTGAAAAATAGTAATTACTACTGTTGCGTATCTAACATCTCCCACTAAATGGAATGAACTCTAAATGCTCAGATCAAACAGAATTACATAAAAACTCCAAGGTAAAAGCTAGAATATATAACTGAATCTAAGCAGAAATCTAAGATATACCTTTGAATTAACATCTCTATATTGAGTTCTGTTATTTTTACTTCATGCAAAATCCTATTTCATGAATGGATTTAAATACTTATACCTCCAACAGTGGTATGTTAATGCAAACTATGGCTAAATAACAGCCACCAAAATATGCACATCCATCCCAAGTGAATTATAAGATGCTGGAGCTTCAGCCTTTGTCTGCATCCTTTTGCAATGATTCATAATTCCACTCAGTACGTTGAGATTTGTTAAATAAAATTGAAATTATTTCCATTTATAAGAAATAATAACAGTGTTTCAATTAGCTTCTTTTTTTAATTATTTATTTATTAGGACTGTCTTCAATGGGTAATTTTTCAATTACATTCCCAGCTCTGCTTCAGATTAGAAAAAAAACTTTTAATCAGGAATACAACTTGCCTGACACACTATAGCAAAAGAGGCAGACACATCAGTAAGAGTATAAGTAATGGTGAAAAATAAACTATAGGATGTTTTCCCTATATACCTGTTTAATGAAACATTTGTTGAATTATGTTTGTTTAGCCTGTTGGATTTGTTTATACCTTTTTTTTTTTCGTAGAAAGTGGCTAAAATTTCAGTAGGAAAAATAAGAACAGAGATTTTAATAAATTGCATTGTTCAAATGTAATCTTACAGGCAAAGTCCTCTAAGGTATTTAATAAAGTAGGCCAGAGAACTCTCCTTTGTGGATAAAACTCTGTTGCAAGTTCCAAGTTGTTGGTGAGATAGATCTATTACATTATTAGCTCTGGGGTAAGGTTTCCCAGTGCTGCTAAAATATGCTCAATTTAAATTCTATATTATATCACCCCATCTGAATAATTTTATATCTATATTTTACTTTTAAATGCTTAGCTGACTCATGTATTTTAAAGAATTATAAACATCTTTTAAAAAAAAAAAAAAAAGAATATACATCTTTATGTTACCTTTCTTTTTTTGTTACATTTAACTAGAATATGAGGAGGATCAAGGCCAAGGTTAAAACCGGAGGTTGCACTATATTTACATTTTGTTCAATACTAGCACTTAAGAACAGAGGCCAAGCATTTAAAAATAGGCTGAAGGGGATGAAGAGATTTAGAGGGGAATGCCTGGCTGTCTCAGAAACTGTCTCAGAAAACTACCAGGTGAGTCATAGCGCTGCCACTACAGCCAGCTCTGGGCAGGGAAATTGGTACCGTTTAGCTCAGGGAAGGGAGACAGCCAAATAGAGAGGCAGAGCAGGGCTGTATTTCCTTTATTTGGGCGTTGAGAAGTCCTCCCCGCTGGGAGCTGCATCTACAGAGCCTCCCAGGACCTCTGCAGAGCAATGCAGGCACCAGCGTGCAGGTTTCTGGGGCAGCGCTAGGGCTGCCAAGGGCAGAACTGGGCAGTAGCTCAGGACGCTGCCTCCAAGTCATCCATCCACACCTCTTCTGTACCTCCCCGGGTAGGGATAAGGCAAATTGTTCTATCTTACCCCGTTCCCATACTCATGCAGAGAACTTAACACTAGTACGTACTCTGAGAAGTCACGTGGTAAGAGATTTATGTCACTTATCCCCAAGAAGGCAACAGGGGAAGGCACATAGAGTAGTTGTGCCAAAGAGCCTTAACTTTAAGGCAATCTCATCAATTCATAGGGTGGGATTTAGATTTTAATTTTAAAATTTTAATTTTGAAAAGTGAAATATTTTTCTTTGCTTTTCAATATAAATGGATTTGGTGTTGATGGAAGTGACGCTGGTTCTGACAGGGGAAACTTTCTTCCTTCAATACTTTCAATGTGAAGTACTCCCACAGAGACCATTTTCTTCAGGTAAAACTCCAATCTGTGTAGGGTAAACTAAGCAAACCATGGTATTTCTCATAAGAAAACGCTATATATAAATTTAGCATCCTGCCCAAAGCTGAGCTTAGGTAAGAATACTGCTACCTTACCCAAGCTAACTCTTACTCTCAAAGAATACACTTCATCTCTTGTTCTGTACTAAACTATCCCAGACTGGTGCCCAAAGATGGCTAGATATTTGCTTAAAACAAAAAGCTAACAGCTAAAACACATGCTCATATTGGGCCAGGTAAAATGAAATCTGACAAAAAAAGCCAAACAAACAAACAAACAAACAAACAAAATACCCAACAACAAAACCAACCTCCTCGAAATCTCACCCAAATCTTGTTTTAAATCTCAGCAGCTTGTTAAACAGCTGCCTCCATCCAGGCTCTTGACTCATGATAAATGTGAGTTCCTTCAGGATTGCCACTAACCTTCAAGTCCAAAATGACCCTTGCTTTCTAAGTCTACATCAAATGGAATTAAAGGGCGTCTTATACTTCAGTAAAACTGATATAAGTTCTCTCTGTGCCTCATACTTCATGTTGTTATCACATAATAATTTTTCACTTCCTGGGGCTGCTAGTGGCTAGTTCTAATTTTTTTTTCCATCTCTTTTTCTTTTTTCCCTTTGTTTCAAGGGGCTCATTCCCCACAGGCAGTGCCAGTATTGAGTCAAAGTGGCATTCAAGCCCACAAAGTCACACGTTTTCAGCTGGGAGGTGGGTCTGATTATCTAATTACCTTTTGACACTTCCATCGTCTCCTTTTGCACCTGGGCACAATAAGTCAGGCATTTCAATATCTGCTCATCCTCAATTTAGACCTGTTTTCAAAATACAAAAGAACCTTAAGTGATCTGTCCACAGCATTGAAATACCAACCTTAGTGGATACTTTGAAAACTCAAAGGCTTTACAAGATGAATAGCAAACTGTGGATGACAGCTCCCGTGGAGCCATTATTGAATTGCAGCAGTGATGACTGCATTGCTTTGGATTTAGATAAAAGACTCCATACAAGACAAATGGTAGGAGGACATCAAACAAGACTGTGTCCATGCAGTGACAGAAGCAATCCAATTGAAGAAGCTGTTGATTTCCCCAAGGTAACTTACTATTTCTTCTTGAGTAATTTATATTAAGGAACTAAAGATTGTATATTCATCTTCTATTTACACTTTTCTCTAAAAATACTGCTTCTAGTTGTCAAATATAAGACTTGCTTAAACTACTTGCCGGAAAGGAAATACCAGTATCGGAACTTGTTAATTATTTTGCATCTGTGTTTTATTTATCCACAATATCACTATGTCTAAAGGTTATAGACTGAGAGTTACAATCAATACTGATCAGATAAAGAGATTAGTCAGCAAATCAATAACATTCGTACCAACAGGAAGCACTGTGCACTCAAGACAACAGTGAACACAAAGGGTACTGATAAACATCGTCACCTTTATTTAGATGAAAGCTGATTCTAGAGCACTTCCACTATCTCGTTAATAATGCACAAACCTTGCGGAGTCTTAGTTTGCTATACAAGCATAATGTAGATCTCGAATAAGTTTCAAGACATGACGTAAAACAGGTTTGCGCAAAACCACTGGACGTGGGGTTTACGTTTATCCCTGTTCCGTGGAAGGGATACAGAATATTTATTTAACTTCTTGCAGAAGGTCTACATTAGCATTTGAGTCTTCCTGTCATTCTTACTTACTGTGCCTTACTGGTTTACAGTAGTCAGCAGACCTCGGTCACTCGGACTGACTGGCTTCCTAACAAGCTGGGGAGGGAGATATACCCTGTAAGCACACATCATGTGCTCCAGCTGGGAATGGCCACTGAGCCCACAGGGCTGGACTACAACTTTTCCTGAGCAGAACCACCTGAAGCACATATAATGCTGTCAATGGGTCCCTATTACACACTGGTCCACTCTCTGCAGGTCCACTTTTATTTGTCCATCATAACTGATAAAGAGATTAAACATATACACACACATATGTGTGCATAGAAGCATATAAAATTTCTGCTAATTCAGATTTTTTTTCTATCTACCCTCCTTGTATCCTATTTTGTACCACTTTGCAACTTGCTATGCTACCTTCTATTTTGTCTCAGGTCTGGTTGCCATCCTCGTATTTTCCACTCTTCCCTAGCATGTCTTAGCACATTTTTCTGTCTGCCTGACTTTCTCTTCCCCCCTTCTAACATCTTTTCTTTCCCAAATCCTTTATGTTAAACCTAGAGTAGGCTAAACTGAGATTAAAACAAATAACCTTTCAAATAATACATCCCTCTTTTTCTGATCCTTCTACTTCCCCCTCCCACAAAATCTGCCTGACAGACAGACCATGGTCAGCTGTCAGGAAAAATTTTACCTGGGATGCCACCTTGCCAGGAGGCAGGGTTCAAAGTCCCTCCTCAACCTGATGCAGCATTTGCTGTTCTTGATGAAACTTTAATCTAAATGCCCAGGGATGTGATTCCCTAAAACCATGCCCAGTTTCAAATGACATTAGAGCAGAAGAAGCCTTTAGCCTGTCATCCCCTCACACTGAGAAAAGTCCTCCCAAATCCAAAGAGTTTTGGGAAAAAGCCCTGAGCAGCAAATTTTTTGCATAATCAAGAAACAGATCCCCTCCACCCCACCTTCAAATGCTTGACTAATTTAATGTGTGCATGTGAGTCTCTGAACTCCTTGCAATGATCTTCGTCCCGGGAGGAATTATCCACATCTGCTCCTTTCCTTTCAGGATACTATGAGCAATATACTGGAGAACCTAAAAGCTAAGTTTGTTCTGAGCAGCTTCATTGAAAAGAACAGGTTTCAATAAGCTAAACTTAAAAATAGCTTCAATAGTGTCTAATCTGTGATTCCTGCTTGCCACTGATAATTAGGACTGAAAAAAAAAAAAAAGGCAGAAAACTAACATGATTGATCTCGGTGAAAAGAGTTTTGTTTTGTTCTCTTGAAGTTACCCTCAGAATTCTATTTTGCATGATTATTTGCAGTATTTTTCCATCTTTGTTTTCACTTTTTAGCATTGGTGAGTTTGTCCAAGACCCAAGTAACGAGCAAGTGCAATGGCCAGCCAAGGGATAAGACCCAAATGAGATTATTCTCATTTCTCTTTTTCACCAAGGTCCTAATGGGAGCAACCTTTCTCATTACAGAGTTTTTACTTTTACTTAGCTCCTTCTTCTTGCTGACATGGGCAGTACTTTGCCCCTGGTTGGGAGGATGGAGCGCTCGGCACCTTCCCAGCTCTTCTTCCTTTGGTAAAGAACCAGTTGGAGAACAAGGAGCTGTACATCTGAAGATGTAACATTAATACGTATGGCTCCCCCAACTTCTATGGCTGCTCAGCATCTCAGGAAAGACGACCACAACAGCAAACTTTCTGCCTTGTAGTCAAAACCAAAGACCTTCAGGCTCAAGCTGTTTCCTCCCCTGTAGGTAACTGTACATGCAGAACATGATCTGCGTGGAACCACATGGTTTTCCTTAACATCCATACGTGTCCTGCTCCTTGAACGTGAACAAGTGTAAAAAGAGTAAAAACAGTTACTCTTCGAATCCTTTTTCAGATAATAATTTGGAAAGTAAAAAATTGTTTTATTTCCTACTTCAGAGGAATCCACCTCTTTGCCCTCCCCTTTTTATTGCTCATATTGTCGGCAAAATTACTTTTCCTCTTAAATTTCTGATGTGCCTTTTGCCTTTTGGATTTTTCCTTCCCGCGGAGTCTTACCTGATGGAGTTTCTCTGATCCGAAGAACTGAGTAGGAGCTCCCCGATGGTGATAGGCTGCAGTTCCTATGCAGCTTCCTCTGGAAAAAAAAAACAAAAAACAAAAAACAAAAACCAAAACCAACATAAAAAACCCACAAAACAAAACCAAAAGAACTCCAAACCCCAAGCACAAAAATATCCCCCATACTCCAAAAAAAATAAAAAAAAAAAAAGAGAAGAAACAAACCACCTCAAAGGCAGTGTCAAACGCACGTCTCAAAAGCATGTGTTGATTCCACAGTACAAAGTCACTTTAGATCCCCTAGTCCCTGGTTTCCACTCCCCAAGGGGAATCAAACCAAACAGAGAGCAGCTTACATTGTCAAGACCTGGGAGCTTGTTGTAAGAATAACTGGTTCTTGACATTTGAAATTACTCTGGTTCAAACATTTTGTGATCTTTCTTATTAACCCTGTGTCTTGAGAAATAAAAATATGATAATCAGAAAGTACATAATTGGGTTCATGGTATTCTGTGGTCACCCTGCCTGGCTCTGGAGATAAAGGCACTTTGAAAGATTACGCGCGGATATCTGGAATTTATTCTGCACAGTCTGTGAAATGACAGATCTTTTTTCTTAATTACACCAGCTATCAGTCTAACACCTGGAGTTAACCATTCTGTCCCGAGGAATCTCTTCCGTGCCTTTTACTGTTCCACCAGACCCGTGGCAGCAAACTGGACGCTACCGTTTTACAAGGTATTTGGAGAGAAATACGTGTGCGTTGGCCAACATCTCTAATGAGATGTTTTCGGGATCATCCCTGGAGCGGGGCTGGTTGCCCACAGCCAACCGACAGTAGCCCCCACTCCCTGCCTCCCATCCCACCACCCCCTCATCTTTAAACCTCCAGCAAGACCCTCGCTGCAGCAGTGAATCAGGTGCAGAGAGCTTTCCACAAGCTGGGTTTATTGAGCTGTATTACAGGAAAATATAGCTCAGGCAGCCCCACTGCAGCCAAAACAATCTGTCATTTTTAATTCTTCCTATCACCTCATTAGGTGTATAGCTAGAGTGACAGTAAAAAAAAAAAAAAAAAACAAAAAAAAAAAAAACAACCAAAAACCAACAGCAACCCCCAGAACACAATTTTTCCACAACACCTGATCAGACCTAAACAAAAATATCAAGGCAGCAAAAGATTCATTGACCAAACATATGTGACTCGGTGCTGTATATAACAAAGTGACATGCATAGTGGTCTCAATAGGCATATAAAGCAATTAAAAATAACTGTGCTTCAAAGCATTGTACTATAACATAAAAGGTCATCCCTATAAACATGAAAAAGATGATTGTATTTTTTTCCTACAAACAGACACACAAATACTCGGTTAGAGGTTCCAGTCTCTAAAGGCAATCTTTAAAAACCTCAGAAAATATGCCATGTCCCCTGTCCTTCTCCCTCAGACTGTGTTTTTTCATCAACAGTTATTATTTTAAGTGAACACAATAGGAAACGTAATCAAGGCCAACTGCGTGTCAGAAGACAATACTGTACTAAATGCAAAAAATTTACCCTGTGCATACACACGATAGTGAAGGAAACCCTGGGTAACCTTCTGTGAAAATGAAAAGCCTATTTTTTTTTCCTTGCTAAAGCTTGCTTGTTTTGACATTAGCGCATTAAAGTTGTACTCCAATGGAAGCTGCAGAGTGCGCATTTTGAGGACTCTGATAATTTTTGCAGTAACACTCTGAGTTTGTGATAATAATGTTTATGCACAGATGTAAAGAATGTGCTGACAGATTAAAAAGGAGTCAGCCGGTGTTTGCACAGAGTTCATTTTTATTTAAGGGGAAGGAGGGGGGAAGAAAAAAAAAAAGAAAAGAAAACAAAAAAACAAGTTGTACTACACCTGGTTATGAACAAACAGCTTTTGCATAAGTGGAAGTAGTTTGGTGTATCTCAGCTCCCTAACACCCCTCTGGATTAATTGAAAAATTCAGGTTATGGGCACTTGAGAATCACAAGCTTTTATTTTTACTGCAATTAGAGACTTCACTTTAAATGTCTGTCCTACTAATAGTAAAACAAATCTTAGCTCAGACAGCAGTATCAAGTAAGAATGTGTTCAAAAAAATGTTCATTTATTGCAGAGATGATCTTTGCTATGGAGAGCCTTCTTCCTTATGTATTTAGTCTATACTCACATTCCCACTGTACTTGGAATGCTGCGGTGCCCCCAGGGGTGTCCTGAAGGGTAGGGAAGGTACAAACGTAGCATATGGCAATAGGTATCTGCTGTTTCTTGATAGAGAGTTACGGATTTTAAAGCTAATTGATGCACCTCATATTTTACAGTGCCACAGCATGGGAAGAGAATACAGGTAATGTTACTTGTTCTCCAACTGATCAGAGAGACCACTCTGATCAATACCCACGGAAGTATGCAGCAGCTGCAGTTGGAAGAAACATCTAGATTGGGGTAGGAAAAAAAGAAAACACTCATGAAGACAGAAGGAGAAGCAGTGAAATATTCAGTTGGAAGAAACATTCGTTTGGAAAGCTGAATCATGCACAAACCTGCAACTTCACAACAGACTCCACAAGTTCAATGGGGAACCTCGAGCCATGCCTCCCTTTTTTGACAGATTTGCCTTTCAACCTAATTGGAGCAGGGGCAGAGAGATCAGATATTCCTTGCTCCTTTTGAAAAGTGCCTGGGAAAACTCCACATAATCAGGAGGTATTTATGATTTCCATTGACTTTCAATTTTCCTGGTTCATCTGTTCCCTTTCAGAACGTTTGATGCTAGTCTGTTCTAAACTGTATGTTGAATTTGCTTTAATCAGGTGTCTTTGTAACAGGCATTAGGTCATTTACTATTTGATTATTTTTTTGAGAAAATACAGGTTTTCTTAGTTTTAAAAGTGTCCTTTGAAGAAACCTGTCATATTCCAGACAGAAGAAAAAAAAAAAAAACAAGGGAGAGAAGAGGATCAGGGAGGGAAGCAGGGAGCAAGGCAATGAATCTGAATTGTGCACAGTTGTGTGGGGCACTTTGTACCTATCATTGCCCATCCCCACCAAGTTCCTTTCTCCCGTGATCTGGGCTCAGGGACTGAAGCCAATTAGCATAAACAGAGCTTAATATTCAAGTAGACAATTACCTACGCTGGCAAGTGCTAGCTCAACCAAATGCTCTTCCTACTTTTACAGTTCATCACACTGGAGCGTCCTCGCACCTTTGCTGTCCTGGGGTTCTTAAGTCCCCTTTCTCCTGTGCCATACTTGTTCCTGTGTTTGGAGACCCAACCTTAATGTCACCTTACTTCCACCCCCAAATTTCAGCTCCTCATTCAACCCCTCTCTTGAGCTCTATCCATAAAACCAAAAGTCCTGCTTCTCACAAAGGTATTCTAAGTGCTGCATTCAGTGAAAAGCCACTTAATTGAGACTCTGTGGTGAGGACCAGGGTCTCGCATAGTTGGTGGGTATAGGTTGGCTCAAGTAGGATGAACTTCCCTTTGGAAGGGCAAGTCTTTCTCCATTGCCTGTAGAAGGAGCCCAGGGTGAGTATCGTCCTTATCTTCTAGCCCAGCGAGCCTCAATGAAGTGACTAAAGTCAAGTCCCTGTTTACTTAGCTTTAAAGCTTAGCTTCAAAAAGTATGTTCAACTAGAAAAGTTAGCTGGTATACTTGGCAGTAAGAACTTCTCTGGAAAGTATCTGTCAAAGAAAAATATAGTCACCTCTAATAGACATATGTCTGCTTTTTAGAGGGAGCTCTTCCATCTATTCGAGATTCAGTGATAGTAGTAGGTGCTGAACACCATTGAAAAACAAGCCATAAACCATCTTGAAAATCTATTTTAATTGTTCCTAATATACATTTTTAAGATTAATATCTCCTTACTTACATTACGAAGAGGGCTCCTTAGATGGCACTGTTTGGGACACGGGAAGAATAAATTGTGTAATGCCAACAGAAAAGGTGCTGAGGTAGCTGGTAATTGACAGAGTTAATGAAGTATGTTAAGCAGGTACAATATAGATGAAGTTGTCCCCTGCAGGGTGATTGGCCACTGGGGAAATAATGTGACAGTTGTCTTTGTGCTAAAATAATGTGGTACTCCCTCTTTGCCAGATCCCATCTGCAATGAGAGGTGAAAGAGATCTTGCAAGGATAGCCTGGGTCTTCCCACAGCAAATGCCACGCTGGAAGCTGCCAGGTAAAGGATGGGATAAAGAGAAGGGTAAGGAGTGTAATGGCTATAGGCAAAGCAGTCAGGCTATTTCATACAACCCACACACGAATTATCTGCTATTGAAAAGCAACAATTTGACACTGTTTTCTGTAATCCACTGTCACACGCCACAATACATTGTGGTGCTGCCTGGGAGTGAATGAGAGCAGAATTTGGCTCGCCAAATTTTTTTCTGGAAGTTGATTATTTTTAGATATTGTTTTAATAATTAGCTAACTAGCTCCCTAGCAGTACAATGGATTTAGACAGTGAAGGATGTTTTTGAGAGCAATGTAGGTTTTGTATTATTATCTCAGCCTATTGTATGTGAATATTACCATCGAAACAGCAGGGAAAATATCAAATGGAAATAGAGCTCAGCCTCTCAATTATACCAAGCTGTGTGGTCAGTATTGGTTCCAAAAGAGGCGTGTAGATTGTGGAGTAATGAAAAATCATTCATACCATCACTTTGGTATCTAAATAGTCTACCCCAGCATTGTTCTTATTAAAGAATCTCCTTCCTTGACCGCCAGATCTCAAAATATCCTGCAGCTTTCTTGACTCTTTCAGGTACTGACAGTGCTTTCATATTATGAACACATGAAAAATTATACATTTTCTGAATTATTGAAGTTGTGGCTGTTAACATTTTCTTGGTTGATATTTACCTGCTCATAATGAAATTGAGTTAGTTGCTATTGGAGGTTCAAGCTTTCTAATGTGATTTTATCCTCACCAACACCTTATAAATCCAAGAAAAAAAAAATAAAAGAGCTTTACCAACAAATATCTTTTAAAAGGTGTCCTTCAAACAGAGGCACCGAAGAAGATTAACCAAGAGTTGTTCTCAGGGTTCTTAAAGGTTCTTTGAGAGAGAAGCAATTCTTAGCAAACATCTGACAACATAAATTACGAAAATAGTTCCAAGCATCCCATGGCAAAAAAATCTTTCAATTTTCAAAATATTGAAAGTGGGAAAGATTAAATGGAAACACTTGTTCATTGCAGGATTTGGGCTTCAAATAATCATGATCTCTTTCTCCAGTCTTTCTTATGGCTGTAAGATCTGTATAGCCATTTGTTATTATGTTGTCAAGAACAACAGCCTGGACATGAGAACATTTTCAACAGAGCTTCTTACTATGGGAATTTTAAAATCACTCCCTTACAATTTATTATGGGCCACAGTTTAAAACATTTTTGTGCCCAAAGAAACTCAGGTGGTGCCATTAAGACAGCATAAAATACCACAAAATACCAGGAGATCAAACCAAGTAGCAATTATCTAAAGCATTTTTCTGGTATCTACCCATATTTGCCTTTTGGGAGTGCTAACTCAGTAAATAATCACTATACATAAACAAAGCACTGGCTATAACTCTCAAAAGAACTTCAAATCGTCTTCAAAGTGTTTTGCTTTGTTTGACAAAATACTCTTTGGGGATGTACTAATGGACAAAGCTAAAGATCCAAAGAAAGGGAACTTGATCTATTTGAAAGAGAATAAGAAGGCTGAAGGAAGCAAATGTTAAAATATGCTGGTATTCACTCAAAATCTGCTGACTTCCTCCTGTAGGTCATCTCACCAGCCCACCTTGTACCACAAAACAGTGCAATTAAAAAGTGCTGATGCTCTGTGCTAGCAAGACTTTTCTCTTTTCAACCCTTGCGTAGGACCAACCAACAAGACAGAACACGTTATATTCGGGGTTGTGAGTTTGTATCTCCCGGACTGCCTTAAAAATAGAAGATAGCATGAAACCCCACAAAATCAGATGAACCAGAGCACTCCTAATCTATTAGTAATAATTAATAAGCCCTGCAATTATATTTTATATCTCAAGGCTTTGTACAAATATCCTCATGATACCGCTATAATTAACTACTACAACTGAGACAATGGCAGATTACATGTGCACGAATGAGATACCCACATGCTCAGACTGACAGTGTATCCCATACAATCTAATGCATAAAATTGTCCAGTATAATAAGCATTTTACAAGGTCTAGCTGGGAAGAGACTAGTCACCTCTCCCTCCCTTTCATCTTCTTGTAAATATACTACCTTTTTCTAAATCTCCATGCAAGTATTTGAAGGGCAGCAAGTGTGGGCCAGTTGTGAGGAATTAATTGGACATACAAGCACATTGCGCTGTGTGCAACATCTCAATTAATTTCCTCATTAAGTAGGTAATGGCACTGGACTGCTAAGTTGTTCAGGAACCTGTTAAATAGATATTTCTACTTATTTAAAGGCTGTGGGTAAATAATGAGGATTCCAAAGTGTGCAGAAATCTAAACAGAGTATCGGGACATTGGATGGGCTCCTCTATGGTCCTTCCTTCTGGTTCAGATACATTCACCTATTTCACAGTATTTGAATGAGGAGACATGTTTTTTCAGATTTGAAGCACAACTGGCCACAAAAATACAGAGAAGGAGCCAAACTTATTCAGATAAAAAAAAAAAATCTGCAACTGTGATATTTTATGAAATATGGAAAAGGTTAGTTTTGGCTTGAGATTTCTTTGTGAGGTTTGTTGGTTTTTTTTCTTTTTCTCTTTCTCTGGTTAATAACCTTTCTGCTGAGCCGAGAACAGAGCTAAGATATCAAATATATTTCTCAAAAAAACTTCATGATCCTCCAAAAAGGTGTGCTTTTGTTTGTTCTTCCAACCCAAAACTTTCCCTTACATCAGTAGCTTCCTTAACAACAGGGATAACTGAGCTTGAAAGGGTTTTGCTCTGAAATGTCAGTGTTGGTTACTTGCTCTGCTCTTCATTTCAGCATTTTGGCCTGAATTTTCAGATCTTGGTCTGTGGGAATCATAAATCATGAGGAACAGATACATAGAAAATGAAATAGTATAGTCCATCTACTTGGTTTTCAAGGAACTTTGAGTCTATAGCTCCCCGGTTGTCAGCTCCAAGCTTTTGTCCAATTGATATTTTATTTTCAAAGGAAGCCAGACCAAAAAAAAACACCAAACCACTGCATATTTGGTTTTCCCCAAAGTTTGAAAAGAATATATTCAGATCTGGAGTTCTGCTTAGGAATGGGTTTAATTTTAATTAAAGCAAAGTATTACAGAAAGTAAAGGCTACGTGTTTCAGTTTGGTTCTCCCTTGGTACAGACCATCTTATAAATACAGTGGCATCTCTCTGAAAATGAGACAGACTCTCTAACCTCTTGCAGGATTCATAAAATCCAGCCCATATGTCATGTGGCTGCCACCTTACCTTCTCGTGGGACAGAAAGTCCTGGCAACCACTTCAGAACTTGAAAGAGTGGCTTTTATAAGAAGGTTTATCAAATAAAAACAAAGCTTTACATTGTTTAAGGCATCATCTGAGGTTCTTCTTAAAGAATAAATCCTTTCTTAGTGTTTAGCTCACAATTCTCAGCTGGATACAGGGAAACTAAGTGGAAGAAAAGGAAGAAGCACTTTCTCTTGCAGACTGTAAGAAATACATTGCTCCTGCTTAAGAAATGACATTGGTTTAGTGGTTTCTGCTCACTCTCTTCATGCAAAAAAAGATCAGGGAACAGGTTTGCAAAGTTATTGGAGCTGCTGCAGGAGTTTCTTCATCTGGAACTGGAAAATGCCTTTGGGGAAGATGGAGACTGCTTTTGAAAGGCTGTTCCCAATAGGTGATCCATTAACAGGAGGTCTGCATCCTATAATGTGATTCTGAAAGCAAAGGTGGGCCTTGGTACTGCACAGATTTCACTGAAGCCATCGGAGCTGCACCCAAGGCCAGGAACTCCCTGAGATCTGGTTGGAGGACTGATGGTTGCAGTTTGGCTGCTGGTTTTGCAATGGTCTGATGTACTCGTCTGTATGGCTTATGGTCATCTTATACATTTCTGCACGTGCAATCAACACAAGGGGAGTGGAAAAAGGAAATATCTCTGGAAACAGAGGCAAGCATTGCAAACACAGTGCATTTCAATAAGCCATAATTACACATACAAACTCATCAACTAAACTTGGGCATGCAATTAGTTGGCTAATTATGCTGTAATTGTAACTGAATACCAAAACAGATGACCATATGCCAGCCTCCATCCCACCCAGTTGTCTCTGGGCTGTAGCTCCTACGCACAGTGGTGTCTCAGCTCTGGTGTATCTTCTGCTGAAAATATGAAAGTACCAGATGGGTAAATGCCGTCGGTTTATCGCTTAAGCCATCAGTTCTTCCAATTCTATATTTACAATCAGCTTGCTGTTATAATAGCTGTGACTGAGGCCCTGTTGTGATGTGTTGTCTCAGTAGATAGTCAGAGATGACAAAAGCTTACAGTCAAAGATAAGATTTGGAGAACCACTGTGTCCTTGTTCCACCTACAAGAACCTGAGCTATGGATAGAAAAGAAGTATGCTGATTTCCACGGATATCAAGGTGCTTAATTCTCCCTTACATTGATGGATTTTGCAATAACAGCCACTAATGACAGCTTTCATCAAACTTGAGAAACTTTGTTGAAATGGCCATGATGTCTATAAGCTCCCAGCATAATCAATGTGCAGAGTCACCTTCACCAGGTGATTGCACAGAGAGCACAACTGAGGAGAGAGGTGTCTTGCTTGCCTTCCTGATGTCAGCTGGGAGGAATCCCAGGCTAAATTAGAATTATAGAATCATAGAATGATGATAGAATTTGGGTTGATCTTAAAGACCATTGAGTTCCAACCCCTCTACCCTGGGCAGGGACACCTCCCACCAGACCAGGTTGCTCAAAGCCCCATCCAGCCTGGCCTTGAACCCCTCCAGG
>JAOTQQ010000032.1:57991529-58003014 GCA_026546715.1 Gallinago undulata
AAGCCCCATCCAGCCTGGCCTTGAACCCCTCCAGGGATGGGGCAGCCACAGCTTCTCTGGGCAACCTGTTCCAGTGCGTCACCACCCTCACAGGAAAGAATTTCTTTCTGGTATTTAATCTAAAATTTAAAAATTTAAATTTAAAGCAAATACCTCTTGTCCTATCACTACATACTACCTGCTAAAGAGTCCATCCATATCTCTCCTGTAGCTTCTTTAGGGACTGGAAGAGGCTTTGAGGTCTCCCCAGAGCCTTCTCTTCTCCAGCCTGAAAAACCCCAACTCTCAACTCTCAAATTAGTCCTCTAAGTACTTTACCCAAGTAAAGATGAATAGTTTGTAGGAGAGAGAAGAAATCAACCCACACCCCTCTTTTTCTTCACTTCCATGAAATTAGCTCTTTGTGTTGTATGGCTTCTTTGTGTAAGTTTGCCTAGAGCCTTCTAAATGTACTGGTGCCATCAGCCATGTCTAAATATCAGTATTATGATTACTGTTAATATGCATATGTTTCAATAAAATGCATTTAGCTAAGAATAAAAATACCTTTTATACAAGATATAGCAATTTTTAGCAATCTATTGATTTAATGTACTTAGTTCAGTGAAAAATCTGTTGGTTTAAGCTATCTGCCATTAGTTTCAATTAAAATATATTGATCTGAGTAAATGTTGGTTAGATTAAGTGTTGCCTGACTGTGAAAAAAATATTCGCTTAAGCAAAAATTGTATGAGTATTTAGGCATGCATTTTAGGTTGGGGACTCTTCTAGCATCAGTAGAACTGTTTAGGTATCAATAAATTTATTTCAACATAAATGAAAATACCCATTCTGAAATTAAAAAAGCTGATTATGGTAATATTGAGACTAGCATGCATGTTAATTCAAGTAAAACTATTTTTGAAATAGTAAGCACTTGGGAAGGTTTGTTGTAACTTTAAAACACTCTTAACTCAAGCCGTCTGTGAGGGAAACTAGGCTTTCCCCTGGAAAGGCTTCTTTCTTTAACCACAAAGCTAAGATTTCCTGGTATCCTCTGAAACTAATTTTTTTGAATAATAAAATAATCTTGATAGCCTTAGATAGTAGGACAACACAGCTGCAGGCTAGGTCGTGCAGCTATTTTGAAGTACCGTATGCACATTATTCATGGGATTAATTTTAATTCAAAGCATCAAAAATATATACCTAGAAATAAAAAGCATGCAAGCAATAAGGCTGGCACACCGGTCCTTTATTAGTTCTATAAAGAGTGGAAGCCCTTGGGACCCTGATCCGCAAGCAGTGGAGTACCCTCACCTGGAGATGAAAGATGGGCTTCCCTGCCTGACTCCGTCCTCAGCTACCCACGCTCACACCCCAACCATAACTCCCCAGCACACCCGCCCAGGCAACAGGAGGAATCCATCCCCCGGTGGTTTGCTTAGAGTCCCACAGCAATTCAGTTTGAGGGTTTGAGATTAAAATAAAACTCAGGAGATCTGGAATGGTAGTTGTACGCTTATTCTTCAAAGACGGGTACGCCGTCCATTTGTGCCGTTTACACTAGGGCTGGTTATTTTAGGCACGTTGTTTATTTCAATCTCATGTATTCAGTTTAAAAAATAAATAAATAAAATTAATTAAGATTATCCCTGAGTAGAAAATAGGGGGTTTTTTTATCTTCGTGGGTTTGTCTGGGGGAAATGTACTACCCAGTCTCCTTCGTCTTCTGTGGTTTGATGTGTACAGAGGAGAAATCTTGCATTCTTGGGTTTTTGTACCCGCCACCCATCCTGTATCACAATGGCACACTTTTTTTGGTAGAACTGCATTGACTATGATGTACATACACTCCATTCACAGGCACCAGGAGACTGAAAATTAAATGCACCGGCCCAGCAGTAATGCAGTTTCTGGATGGCAAAGAGGAGCAGCCGGTGCCACAACAGCACAAAGCTGAGGAGCAGTGTTCAAGGGGATCACGGTTCAGGCAGGCACACAGGATGGGATTCTGGGAGTCCCAGAGAAACAGAAATGTTCACACAGAGCATTTAGGGGCACGTTTTCAGTGCAATGTATGGGAAACACACAACCTCCAGTAGTTTTAGTAGCATTCGCAAAACCACATCCCCACATCTGCTACCACAAATGTCCCCCAACAGTCAAAAACACACAGCAATTAAACTATCCAGAGACGGGTGTTGAATTCTGAATTAAAAATGCAAGAAGTTATGACTGAAGTTACAAAGTGGTTCCCAAAACGCGAGGAATTACTAATGCCAACCTTTGAAACTCTTGAGGGATAAATAGGGGGGAAAAAAATGGTACTTTCTTTTCTATAGTTTCTGAGTCCCAGATTTTTAAACTAAACTCATATCATTACTTTCCATGATTACCTCTAGAACTGCTAAGATCAGAATGCTATTGAATTTTGTAGCTAAAGTTGAGATTTTCATGTTTCCAAGGTGTGTGACTTTAAAAGAAGGCACTAAATCTTGAAGTCTCATGATCTTTTTGTGAATACCGACAGTGATGCATACCTGAAATATCTATCCATCCTGTTAATGATCTGGGCAGATATCAAATTTTTACATTCAGCAGCAGATAATTTCCAGAAGAGAAGAAATAGATGAAGGCGCATGATGTTGAGTCTTTTTTCATATGATCCTAGGTGCAGAGAACTCTGAAAACAGTAGATTTTAAGCAGCCACGGGTAATTTATTTGATTGTAGCTTTACTTTCAGCCAGAACTTTACTGAGCAGCTCTTTGCTTTAAGCCATTACCTGTTTCAAACTGCTGTTGGGTCTACCAGTCACACGCAAGTAGTCCTTAGTTTTGCTGTTTCCTTTTTTTATAACAAACAAATACAGTTCCTGTTCTCATTCCCCCAATCTTTTTTATTATTAGTTAGAGATGTGAAAAAATACCTCTTTTGTTCCATTGGTCACAGGCATGCTTTGGGCGTATTCTACAGTTTCAAAGAATCATAGAACCATGGAATGGTTTGAGTTGGAAGGGACCTTAAAGATAATTGAGTTCCAGCCCCCCTGCCATGGTCAAGGACACCTCCCACCAGACCAGGTTGCTCAAAGCCCCATCCAGACTGCTCACGAACACTTCCAGGGATGGGGCAGCCACAGCTTCTCTGGGCAACCTGTTTCAGTACCTCACCATCCTCACAGGAAAGAATTTCCTTCTAGTATCTAATCTCAGTCTCCCCTCTTTCAGTTTAAAACTGTTACCTCTTGTCTTGTGGCTCCACTCCCTGATGAAGAGTCCCTCCCCATCTCTCCTGTAGCCCCCTTTGGGTACTGGAAGGGGCTCTAAGGTCTCCCCCGAGCCTTCTCTTCTCCAGGCTGAACAACCCCAACTCTCTCAGTCTGTCCTCATCAACATATTTTCAGCAGGCTGTTTCCATAAAGATGGAGTTTTACTCTCTTTCGTTAATGAAGAACTTCTACTTACTGGCTTCTACCAAGTTTTGTTTAAATCCTACAGCAACAATAGTTACACCCCACTCCTATGCCCTTGCATGGCAGAAAGACAAATTCATACCTGAAAATGTGATGTGTGTGAACTTTCACATTGGGACAGACCTCTCCGACTGTATGTCACATAGCAATAATAACAGCCATTATCATCCAAAAGGAAAAACTATGCAAGTGTGAAAATGAGAGATGAAATCCAGGTGCATTCCTACATAGGAAAGTATGGATCAGTGAGCAAGTCCTGGGGCAAGACAGGGCATGAAAATCAGTCACAGAACTGAGCAGTCGGCATCAGAGTACTTGATTATCAACTGTTAAGCAAAAGTAAGCTGTGAGCTTCATAAACAAAGAAAAGCACAGATAAAAGGCTGATCTCTGGCACCCTACAATCTAACACCTTTTCTAGGGCTGGGACATTAACATAACTTGATTTCCTTAAGTTCTAATTTGGAGGAATCAGCACGGAGTGGAAAAGAGAAGGAAGAATCAATTCTCTTCCTTGATGTTCATGTTTGCTTTTATTTATTAATGTTCTTACACATTGCCAGTCTTGCTAAACTGGCAGAGGGATTTGCAGCACCAGAACAAATCTCTGCTGGCTTTTTAACCCAAAAATGTTAAGAGATTGCTTTTTCCCCATCCGAAGTACGTATTTACCCAGAGTGAGTTAACACTGCAAAAACAGAAAACTATCTAACAAACAGGCATTTCTGATTTAAAATATGCAGGGACCTTTCCTCCTCCCCCCCCCCCCATATTCATCTCAGTGGGAGTTTCTGACTGAATAATTAAAGACAAAGTTATCTTCAGAGGTTGAAGAATTAAGTCTGCTTTTGAAGGAATGAGATAATGGGTACCCGAGAACTCAGAGAACAAAGCTGCTTACAGCATGATCCCAGTCACTTAGGGGGTAAGCCTCAGAGACCCAGAAGCTCCCGTAACCAAAGCCAGCCCCAGTAACCAAAACACAGATGACTGGGCAGAATACAGAAAAGCAAGAATACTTACATTATAGGATTTACTTTAATCCATATCATAAAACTAGGTCAGATGACTATCTAAGCAGGTAAGGATTAAATGAAGAACAATAAGTGCAACAAATAAGAAAGAAAGGAATCAGTAAGAGATAAGGTGAAAGAGCAAGGCAAACAAAACACTGAATTAGGCCTAAGCAGCAACACATGCACACAGAGTTTGATATGCAGCACTGCACAAGGGAGCATAAACTCGAGGATAGGATCCCAGAAGGTGACAGAGATATTTTCAATGTGACAAATTTAACGTGTTTATTTTTTTGATGTTCACAGTGATAATACTTTGATGACATCTACACTGGTTTCAGATCATGAACACCATGTTCCCTGACACTACTCCGAGTATTGAATGGATTGAATGCTTCTGTTTTGTCCCACAAGCTGAGGTGATGTAGAGTAGCCTAATGTCCCACTTGCTGAGCCCAGGTTAGGGCACGGTAGTCCTGCAAGGTAAATCAACCCTGGGATCATCCTGCCTGTGTTCAGGAAATACATGTATTTTACCAGATAGCAAGACATTATTCATTTGCATGCATTCTTTTATCTTTCCTAACATTTCAAATTCCAGAAAAGTTTTTCTGAAGATGAAGAGACCAGAGGGTGAACAAACATTCATGAGGAAGGAGAAAAGTTATTTACAGTGAAGCTGAACTCAGTCAGATAAGTGACTATTTTAATAAACGTTTGACTTTACTCCCCCACTTTCTGGAGAGAAATTCAGGCTTAAGAAATAAAGTGTCTAAATTAAGAAGCTTAATAATTTCTGCGTTTAAGCTGACTCGGTGACTTGAGGGAGCACTTAAGGTTTATACTAGAAATTCCCTTGCATCCCAGGGATCAGGAGTGGAAGCTGATAAGGTAACTCGAGGCACAGGAGCAGCACGTCTCACTCCACTGCCTCTGCCTTTGGAGAACGTTAGTAGCTGGCATGAGGATGAGTCTAGCTCTCTTTCAAAAGCACAGCAGAAACAAAGGCAGATAGCTACAGTATACTGCCTGTAGTTGCTACCACACACTCCCCTAAGCAGAGGAACTCATTTCCATTGCTCCAGTGGCCACCTTCAGATTTCTTCACCATGGTAGACTCATTGTCAGGCAAAAAAAGAAAAAAAAAAAAGGAAAAAAACCCTTTGTCTTCATTAGTATCAAGCTTCAAATAGCAACACACCAGTGATGGAATCACAGACCCCACACCATGAACTGGGGAAGTCCTGAAGGTGTGGAAGAAAGGGGATAAGTTCACATTTGGTCTTCCTGGCTTTCTCTGCTCACTCCCACCAACCAGGTGGCAGTGATTAGGAGGCAGTAATTGCTTTAAAACAACCTGGCTGTGACCAAGGGGAAGGATGATTGTGCTTTTCTTGTGCAAATCTCAGCCCCAACTTAAGAACCAGCCTTACTGAAAAGACCTTTTCTAAGAGGAAAATTCAACCATCCTGTGATGATATCTCAGTGCCGGGTCCTACACTTGGGCCACAACAACCCCCAGGCAACACTATTGGCTTGGGGAAGAATGGCTGGAGAGCTGCGTAGCAGAAAAGGACCTGGGGGTGTTGGTCGACTGTCAGCTGAACATGAGCCAGCAGTGTGCCCAGGTGGCCAAGAAGGCCAACAGCATCCTGGCCTGGATCAGGAACAGTGTGGTGAGTAGGACCCAGGAGGTGATTTTCCCCCTGTACTCGGCACTGGTGAGAGACTCGAGACCCCACCTGTGAGTACTGTGAGTACTGTGTCCAGTTTTGAGCCCCCTACCACAAGAAAGACATTGAGGTGCTGGAGCGGGTCCAGAGAAGGGCAATGAAGCTGGTGAAGGGTCTGGAGCACAAGCCCTATGAAGAGAGGCTGAGGGAGCTGGGGTTGTTCAGTCTGGGGGAGAGGAGACTGAGGGGAGACCTTCTCGCTCTCTCCAACTCCCTGAAAGGAGGGTGTAGAGAGGTGGGGGTCAGTCTCTTCTCCCAGGTCACAGATGATAGGACAAGGGGTAATGGCTTCAAGTTGCACCAGGGGAGGTTCAGTTTAGATACTAGGAAATATTTCTTTCCTGAAAGAGTTGTCAGGCATCGGAATGGGCTGCCCAGGGAGGTGGTTGAGGCACCATCCCTGGAGGTATTCAAGAGATGAGCTCACATGGTGCTCAGGGATATGGATTAGTGTTGGGTTGGTGTTGTTTTGGGTGTGGTGTGTGGTTTCTGTGGGTTTTTTTCGTTCGTTTGTGTTTGGTTGGTTTGGCGTTCTTTATTGTGTTTTTTTTTTGTTTGGTTGGTTTGGGGTTTGTTTTTGTTGGTTGGACTAGATGATCTTAAAAGGTCCCTTCCAACCTAGGTGATTCTGGGATTCATTTACATAATGTAACAACCTTGGCTTGTATTACACTTGTCATCCATTGTAACCCCTAAATCCTTTCTGAAAAGGCAAACAAACAAGAAACTCCCACAAATGCATCCCTTCTTGTTTAGGATTTCGGCTGAAGGTGGGGAGAAGAGGAGGGACGGATTTCAGAAGCTCCTTGTTCCTGTTAGCCCACCCTGCGCTGCACCCACGAAGCTGTTTTCATGCAGCCCCCCTGTGCACACGTGGAAGCCATATGGTAAGTGCCAAACTGCAATGTGCATCGTACAGCTCAGATACTCAGATATTGCATTTAACTGGGCCCATCAATTAAGGGCTGGCCAGTGTGACCAAACACCGCAAAATACTCTGCAAACGTTTGTTTCAATTCCTAGTCAGATTTGCCTGCAATCACATTCCTTCTGCCCACGTTTCTCACAAATGGGCTATTCATTAGTTTTATGCTAGGCCAGGAATATGTGCTGAAAATGGAGCTGCTCAAAACAATTTCCAGTTCAACGTTAAAAAAAGAAAAAATGAAAAAGGAAAGGAAAGGGCTGGAAATTTTGACTGTGTTCTCAGCTATGGAAAAAAAAAAAAAGAGTGAGAAATAAAAATTGGCAGTGAGTTTTGAATTTGCAGCTATGACAATGACAAGTCTCTAATGGGCAGAGACAGCCAGAGAGTAGCACTGTATGAATTCCTACGTATTCCACTGAGGTGGGGGCATCATCGCAGGTATTCGGCAAACTGGCCCCAAAAGGCATCTTGAGGCTGTCCAGGATATTCCAGGTTTAAGGCAATGGCTTGAAGTTCTAGGGTGAACTGCAGGCATGCCAAAAAGGAAGGACAGAAATTATGTTTCCTCTTGTCTTACATCCTCTCCTGTCTTCAGACTGCGAGTGCTGCAGGGCGAGACTGTACATATGCACATTTCCAGATAAAAGCAGCAGAGGCAGGCCAAAAATTATAGTGTGGGTGAAAGGAGTTGATCAAAATGGTTGAGCAAATACAATTACGAGTCTATTTTTAACTCCAAATTACTCATAAAGTGTCTGGGAAGGAGCTCTTGAGCATTGTTTCGGGGGGGTTATAACCAAAGCTTACTGTAAGCATTGTAAGGATGTGTCAAGAGGAAGAGATGAAGAGGAGAAGCAGGAGGAGGGTGGCAGCAGCCCAAGGGTTAAGGCAGCTGGAAAAAAAACCACCCAGCCAGGAAGAGGGTAACAAAGCAAACACCTACTCAGCAGAGTGTTTAATGCCAAAGATCAAGTTATGGCATGTAGCTGGTAATAGTGCTGAGGTCAAGAGGCTGCAAACCCTTTTATGATGGTTATCTCTGTCTCTCAGCTTCCCATATTTTGACTTTATGCTCCATTTTTCTTTCACGGGCCCCCCATGGTAAGTGCCCAGTTGATGGCTATTCTGCTCAGCCTTTAAGAAAGGGTGAGACCCAACCAGCATTTCTGTGGTTTCTCTCTCCCGTGTCAGCAAATAACTCTGGGTAACAAACCCATTCAGGAAAATCAGGGTCTGTTCGCGGACAAATCACAACCATAAGAAGATTCAGAAATTCAATGAATTTCTGGCTTGTTATGAATTATTATCTCCGCCTTGTCTGTTTGCAGCTCAGCAACTGTGTGTGGCCCATCAGGCCAGCACACACACACACACACACACACACCCCCCAAAAAAACATGAGACGAGTCTATTCTGACCTTGTTCTTCCTGCGACCTTACAGCACTGGCTGGCAGCAGGAATATGCGTATACAGATATCTTGGCGTGACTTCAAGAGCGGTTCAGTAAGTAGCTCACAACTGCTGACCATCTGGCTGTTAGATCTAAGAGGGATCTATTAACGCAAGAGCTACGGCATTGCCAAGCTGCAGCACAACCCGCGCGGCAGAAGGTGCGTGCTGGTCCTCTTCAAAACCCTGGGAGAAGTCATTGCCATTGCTGTATCCACCCATTCACTCAAGTAATGTGACGTGACTCCTGGTGCCATCGCATCCAGAGGCACCATCCTGGATGGAGCTCCGCTGTTTGACAGTATTGCGATGACAACGCGGCCCCAAAGGGCTTTAATTCTGAGTTTATGTCTCCATGATATGCTGGAAAAGACAACGTTTTGTGCATCCTCATGATCCTCCCTTGCCCTTTGAGGTGATGAAAAGTAACGGAATAGATAGACAGCCGCTGTTAACAGAATGCCAAGCCTGGGTGAGAGGTAACATAAATTAAATGGGGCCCAGCATTGTAGGATGGTTTTACACTGCTCTTGCTCATCTGAAAGCCTGGTAGAATAAGTTTGCATCATCCAGCAGTTTACTGCATTGACGGGATGTACAATAAGCAAAGAACAAAGAGCAGGGATGAGGAGGTACCTGAAGATATACAGTTTGTGGGTCAATTCATGCAGTGTCGTGGGGGCTGATATGCAAAATCTATACTCGGACATCCCTCCATGCCTTCGTTTTTCTTGGTGTCAGAGAAGAAATGATCCTGAAGGATTTGGCAGTAACAACATGTATCATCTTGCATGTCACTTCAGGAAGGTCTTTTCGTTCAGTGGGAGCAACAAGAAATAAAAGCTAGGAAAAGAACAAACGGCATTGTAGTTGAAATTGTTGTTACTAATTTTACAAAATGCTAAGTCATTTTGGAAACAATAAAATGTGATAATAAATTCTGCTGCTTCCCCTGAACAATATTTTGAAAACTGTCTAAACACCCATGCTTTCCCTTATAGATTCATTTCAATGTATTTAGGATGTGTATTGACTCTCGGGCCCAAGATTAAAATGCATTTTCTAAACATTTTCTCATTTTTCCCCAGTGGGCTGATTGGTCTAACTTAAAATACTGCCTCGAAGTATTTTTCCCTCTTATGTATGCTTCCAATGATCAGATCAGTCTATGAAATTTAGGGAGTTGATCTGAACTGAACCCAGTATAAAAACCTTTTGAGGTTTGCCCATCGCTGCTTACAATGCTGTTTTGAAAAATAACCTCAAGGCTATTTAATTAATCGTTCATTCTTTTAGTCTCCCAACCCAGGTAGATTAATACCTACGCTGCCCACAGATCAATGAGTTCTGGAGTCTCCTACAGATTAGCACATCTGTAGTTTAAAGCCATTTCGCCTTAGAAGGAAAGAAAGAATGAAAGAAAGAAAGAACAAACATATTCCCAGGAGGAACCTTCTGGGGATCAATTCATAAACAAAAGAAAACATGCTATTCTCAGCAAGGAAACAATGTAAATTTTTTTGTCTGCTGCAGTGATTAATAACATGCTATTGCAAGAGCCTATTTAAAGGGCTCCATCAATCCATTTAGGCCAAAAGCTGACCCACTTTAAATTCTTAAATTATGACGACAATTACCCCTAAGATATATATTTTTAAAAAAAAATTATAGAAACGAGTGAAAGCTGTAGAGTTGCCACCAACAATTTCCTCCACCAAGAAAACTGAATATTAGTGTTAGGAACACCAAGTGGTGGTGGCAGAAGTTTAGCAGTACCGCACTCTGAACAAAATCCCGGGGCCCTAGAGAAACCAGATTAAAAATTTCCAAAACTCAGGGTAGGTGGGAACTGCAAAGGATTCTGCTGCTGTTTTTTTTTATGCAACAATTTAGAAGAGGAAGGATTTTTTTTGCCACCCAAATGTCAAAATCCTAAGCCAGGTCCCGCTTGTGTTCTGGCTTCAAGGGCCATAAATACAGACCAAAAAGTGAGGTTTTGTCTGCCTTTTTCTGTCTAGCAGAGGTGGTACCATTTTTCTGGAACTGGTGAGATAAGGCTGATGTCTACAGGCATTCAGGAGCTCAGAGGTTACATTTTAGGTCACAGTCAGTAGAATCAGTCCTCAGCCTTGAACCTTCCCTCCTCCACATTAGGTAGAGATGAATATTTCTTGGCCCATGACCCTGAAAATGGCCAAATCCTTGCAAGTGGTGTTTACTCAGTAGCCTAGGTGGTGCTTGTTATCTTCAATGATCAGGCCCTTGAGCTCTCCTCCAGCAAAGCACACACATAGCTACTCAGATGGCAAGTAATCAGATGCCAGGACTACTCAGACACACAAAGTCACATTGGGATTTTAGTGGGCAGGGGACCTTCTGAATAAATAAATGCATAAATCCTCAAAGCACAAGAAGGCTGAAAAAATAAATTTTTAAAATATCATCAAAATCTTCAGTCAAAACAGATAAAAATCTCATTTTTCTTATCTGGTGAAAAAGTACATTTTATTGAAGACAAAACCTGAATTATTAATATACAGCCAATAGCCAAACATAAGATAGAGTATATGCTAATTTCAGAATTCAAATAGGCATTTATGATCCTAAATTTAGCCTCCCATTAAAAAAAAATGTCTTGGCCAAGCTGTTTAAAAACACATCAAACCCTTTAATAGCGAAGCACAAAATGCTAGGGCAGTGGCTTCAGTCTCAGACAACCAGGCAGTAAAAGGGCTAGCAAGCAATACTTCTACCCATACCATAGAATCATGGTTAGAGTTGGAAGGGACCTTAAAGGTCATCTAGTTCCAACCCCCCTGCCTTGAGCAGGGACACCTCCCACCAGACCAGATTGCTCAAGGCCCCATCCAGCCTGGCCTTGAACCCCTCCAGGGATGGGGCA
>JAOTQQ010000032.1:58003170-58030773 GCA_026546715.1 Gallinago undulata
GGCCTTGAACCCCTCCAGGGATGGGGCAGCCACAGCTTCTCTGGGCAACCTGTTCCAGTGCCTCACCACCCTCATAGCAAAGAAATTATTTCTAAGATCTAATCTAAATCTCCCCTCTTTCAATTTAAAACCATTACCCCTCATCCTGTGGCTCCACTGCCTGATCAAGAGTCCCTCCCCATCTCTCCTGTAGCCCCTTCAGATACCAGAAGGGCCTCTAAGGTCTTCCCAGAGCCTTCTTTTCTCCAGGCTGAACAACCCCAACTCTCTCAGCCTGTCCTCACAGGAGCGGTGCTCTAGCCCTCTGATGTACAGTGTGTGGTAGGAACAGCCAATTGCCCATCCCACCAGATGTAACAACAGCAAGGAAAAAATAAAAACACCAAAAAACAGAAACCAAAAAACATCAAAGTTAGCAGGACTGATGGCAAAATAAAATCCTTGCTCTACTATGCAATGGATAAATAATAGCGTAAATTCTTGGGGCCCAAAACCAGAGAACTGCATTAAAAACACCTTGCAATGAAAAAGGCTGCAAGCCCATGTGTGAGGAGGTGCACCCCAATTCCGCAACCTGCCTGGGGGCTATAGATCTTGCTGGGACCAAGGAGGAGCAGCGAGTGAGGCCACAAACACAGGCTGCCCCTTTCTCTGCTCCAACAGGCATCCGTCAGGTCCCTTTGCTCCTCAAGGGCCTCAAATTTGTCTTTTGTACCATCTTGTGAAGACCTCATGCTCCCTTTGCTCTCTTTGTCCTGGGAAACTCGTGCGGTGCTGTGGGACTCGAGCTGTCTTCAATGGATTTAGGGCAGTTTACAGCATCCCTAGACCAGCCTCCTATCACTTTGAAAAATGGGGAGCTATGAGCTTAAAGGGCTCCCCAGATCTGGTCCTACATTGGTAAAACACACTGGGTTGGTGTTATCTGCCTGTTGGACATAATGAAATTCATACTTGAATGGCAAGTACTTTAAGTGCTTTCTCGGAGTATATCACCAATGCATTTTCTCCCTCCAGTTATTTCTAAAGCCTTCATTACAGAAGCGGTTAAAAAAAAAAATAACTTTCTCCTTTTAAAATGTTGATTTGTTTTTCTCGCAGAGAATGGCCTGCAAAATGTCGAGGTAAGCATTAGTTAAAGGGCTACTACGCCAGGCCAGCAGGAGCAATTCACTTCTTATGCATATATTCCTGAGCGTTATTCCGTTCCCTTTCTCTTTGTGAATGGGAACCGCTTCCCTTCCAGCAGCCGGGTGCTTTCCTCCCCCCTTCTCCAGCCCTTTCTTCACCCGCTCAACGGCAGCGGCGTGTGGAGGGCATGGGCAGTGGAGGTGGGCATCGCGTTAATAGACGCACTTGCCCCAAATAAATGCACTCTACAGGCATCATTTCAGGCTGGAAAACTCAACGTTTTCCGCCTGTTAAAACTGTGTTAAGCCGTTTGTTTCGTGATTACCAGAGCGCTTACCTTGTGAGGATATTAATTATCCAGGCATAAAGAGAGCAAGTTTTTTCTGTAAAGAGAGAGCCATTCTTATTTTTTTAAGTTATTCAAGTTTCTTTTACTCATTCCAGCTAAATAGATCTTGCCCGGGAAAGAGGAAAAAAAAAAATGGGTCTAAATGCAAATTAACATTACTGTTTAAATATCACAGACCATTTTCTCTGAGCCCAGTTACAATAACTAGTAATTATAAAAATTGCTTGCCTTGGGCTTCTGGCTAAGCCAATGCTAAACTTGTCCTTTTATTAGATCTGTCAGACTGAGTTAATTATCTTTATGATAATAGATGTGCCTTACCTCAAACAAAACAAATACCCTTATAATTAGCTTTTTAGTTAGAATTTTAATTTATTTATAAAGACTGTTTGTTTTGTTTCTTTTTCTGCTTTACAAAGAAGTTTGAGTTTTAAAAGGTTACTAGTCAGCTTAGTTATGTTTAAGAGGAAAGAGACCCATTAGATTGACCAAAAGGTTACGTGGTTAAGGCTGTGTCTCATCCATCCACTGTGAAGTCTGGGAACGTGCCGGTTGTACATCTTGCGTGAGAGACAAGAGAGAGGGAGAGAGGAAGAAACAAGGCGTGTTCTTTTATTCCAGAAAGTTCTCTCCGAGCTGACTTTTGAACAGCACATTAACTGAATTTAATAGGGAAGCGTGCTAGCAAACACTAATCCCGGCTGCATGTTTTCTTTTGAATCCTTTTATTCTGAAGTCAGAGCTGAACTTTCCTTAGACTTCTGAAAATAGAAAGCATAGTCTGGTTTAATATATCTCTGTCTCCACAAAATCCCTTTCAATCTCTCTCTCTTTTGCTCCTATTTTTTCCGTCTTATCTTCCTCTCGTATTCTCTGAACCGATCCTGCAAGCCCTCCAAGCAGAGCTCCCAGGAAGAACTGAGGGCTTGCAGAATGGGGTCTGTGCTTTATTCAGGATTTCAGATGTGTTTCTTCCACTAAATAAATATAAAAAAGTGCTTTATGCATCAGGACCATCTCTGATTTTCCAAACAGGAAAAAAATAGTGTTTCAAATCCGGGGTTGGTGGAAAAAAGCAGTCTACAGATTAATGAATTAAAGAACGTGGTTAGGGAAAAAGTGCCTTGTGTGTTATTTTAGCTCTGTCACAGTGATAGGATCCAGATTGGGTTTGTCAGGTGAAGCCTGTTTAAATCAGGGTCATGGTGCAACTTCTCTAGATCTGAGTGTCCCCATGTGAGTAAAGCAGTCCTATCTGAAAACATCGTTAGGGACTCACTTCATTAATATTTCTATCAGCATTTGAGATCCAAGGATTAGATGAGGCTAACTAATACTGTTTTATCATCTTATTCCCTCTTTATCATATCCTATTCCCTCTTACTGAAGTAGTTGAACAGGCTTGATATGCAACAAATGTAAGGGGAATGTGGATAAAAATGTGGTAGCAATTACAGGAGGAGGAGACATTACTAATATTTACAAGTTTTTCAATTAATAAAGTAATTTCAAAAGTAAACAGCTTTGCAACCAAATGAACACAAATGCAGCTGTTTGGTAATGAAAAAAAAATACCCGTTGCTATGCACCTTGTGTAAGCATATGAATAGAAAAAAAAGACCCAGTTGAAATCAACACAGATATATCTTTCTACCCTCTATATACACAATAACATCTAAATTTACGAGCACCTCAGAAGTACAGGAAATAGCACTTAACCATGAAAATGTACTATTAAATTAAAATAGTGATAGCTAACGTTGAAACCAGCGCAATACAGATGTTTTTCTGTTTGCAATTAAAAATTTCTTCATTTATTTTTCATAAGTCAAAGCACTTTGGTGAAAACAAATATTTCTGTGGCAAATAATTAAAATTAATGTGATAGAAGGTTGTATTTTCCTAACTTTCTACAGTCTAATTGACTGCTCTAAGTCGTCATTAAAGAATGGATGTTTATTCTGTATTTTTGAGAGGTGGCAGGAGAAATGGGAAGAGAAGGAGAGAGTAAATCAAAATAGAAATGGAAATGTTTTAAATGTAAGAGAGAAAGAGTGAGTGAAATATAATGGACCTCCAACGTTCCCTCTTAGAAGAATGATTTCGTTGTGTGCCATATTTGCTTGCAGTTCTATAAATGGTGTAAAGTCTTTTAATTAGGAAGACCAAGTTTATAACCTTGTGGGTCCTTCTGTAGTCTTCCAGTAGTTCCTTTGTAATTGATAGGGCTGAGTCTTCACTTCTTTTTCTGGCCAGGGAGAGACAGTCAGGTTTTTGGTGGAGCCCCTGGAGCCCCGTGGGCAGCCTTTCCGCACACCGAAAGTCCTAGTGAGCACTGATGCAGGGATCCTCCTCAAAACCAAGGATTAGTTGTTTGCCAGCACGTATTCTCCAGCTAGAAAAACACATTTAGAATGATAGATAACCTCTCCTCTCGTTTCCCAATCATACCTAAATTTGGCATTTTGCTCTTGCCCATAGAGGAAAAGGACTCAGGTTTGGTGCTTCTCCTGGGGACCCAGAAAACCCTCTGCTGCTGGAAACAGAGATGGTGTCCAGTCAAGGTGCAGTATCTGAACAACGTTTGCCAAACTAAGCTGATGCTTCTTCAGTTTTCCCTCATTCCCAGCTCAGGGTCTCCTGGTCCTTTGCATCAGCCCCGGCGTCTGCCTGATCCCACGCCGAGCCACCTCAGGGAGCTGAACCAGCAGAAATTTTTTATTGCTGGGTTAGTTTTCTGCCAGCATCACTCTCTGACCCACCTCACTGTGGACTCAGATGAATGCTGGTGCTAGTACAGGTGGGAATATGAGGTTAGAGGTGGGTTTTCATGGCTTTTGCTCGCAGGACTGCAACCCCGGGCACTGATGCCACACGGCTACGCAGCAGCTGGGTGTTTTTCAGGGATTGCTGAAATTATCCAAACCAGTATTTTAACTTCTATTTCTTTGTCAAGGAACATAACAGGAAAAAAATAAATAAAAAGAAAAAAAAAAGAAAAGAAAAAAAAAAAGAAAACACAACACCACCACCCCACCCCCTCCCCCAATATAATCTAGATAGATCTCAACTTTTTATACCTTTTTTTTTCAGATGTTCTGGTTAAAATGGGAGATTCTAATAGAAGAAGATAAGGGAACTGGGGTTAAATCACTCTCTTACCATTATCGTTTATGCTTGTATTAGAGCAATATGGACATATTTATGCTTTCTTGTTCAGAACCATGCAATAACAGTTCCTGCTCAAGGAATTAATGTTTTACATGGAGATGCAATGCTCCAGTAGTATAGAAGCATACCTAAGGTGTAGGTATTCTATACGAAGCCCATAATATTAATAGAGATTATAATATGCAGCCTGTTTTTAATAGTCCTAGGGGACTCCACATAAATAGAAAAGTATGTTATGAACACTATTAAAGTAAACATTACCTTCTCCCTCGGCAGATTTTTCCAAAATTCACATTCGTCACGATCACATATACAGATTCCAATTGGGGAAAAAATAATTAAAAAAAAATTCATTTCTCTACAAACTAATGCAAAAGACCATAAATGTAGCTATCCTTAAAATTACATGACCAATTATATAAAAAAAGAATTTTTCTCACCATTGAGACGTCATCGTTAGGAAAGGTCAAAGTTGTACTTGACCCTGTTCTGCTCCGTTACAGCTCATACAGATCCTACCTATGCTCTGTCACTGTCCTGCGAGGACAAATACACCACAATATCACAACATGGACAAGGCAGTGATAGACCCTAAAAAAAACCTACTTGAGAGTGACACTTTCATGTTTTACTCTTTTAAAATAAACTTCAAAATGAAGCACAAAGATTTTTTGCATATTTGCTCTACAAAAATGTACCCTGTGCACCACCAAATATGGATCTTAACCAAACTGATGGGGAATGAGCATTACTAAGGTTGCAAAGTCAGATCTTCCCAAGTTAACAAATGTCACAGTTAAGGTTGCAACTTTAACTCAACTCTCTTGAGCGAATGCATTACGCTAGAAGTTTTAATTAGTTTCTGATCTCTTTTTCCATAGGACTATTGCTGGTTGCTCATAAAATTATGAAAAGCATTGTTACACAGGCTAAATATTTTTGAAACATCTCAGTGAAAGGTAGCTGATGTGTATAAATTCTTTGTATTTGTATATAGTGTACATTATTGTGAAAGTTTAGTCTCCTCGTGAGATTGATAGTGTCAATTAGGCTGTCAGGGATGAGCAAGCCTGTCATGTGGGCTTTGACAGAACTCTTGCGTTGATCAGCTACATGCAGATATCATAGCTTAATATTTACATCTGAGTAACAAATGTTTTACAACCACCCTTCGAATTTCTTCTGCTTACAGAACTGCATTCATAAATATGATTCGTCTTGCAAAAACCATCATAGCATACTGCACATCGCTTAAATATATTAGTTTGCATAGGCTTCAGACATAATTATCAAATCAGTAATAAGCCACCATCTTGCATTACTATATGAACAGGCAAAACCAAAGCAGTTGAGTGACTTTGTTCAGGCTTGTCAAAGACAAGCCCAGGTTTCTTGTTCCTGTATGCAGTTCCTAAGACTAGTCAAGGCTGAGTGATATTTAGTGTTTACACTGCTGGGGAAAGGAAAATATTCTACCTGTGGAGGAAATAAGGCAGATAGTGTCCTGTTGGCTAGACCACGTCAGGCCCAGCAGTTGGTCTAACCCTTATGAGCAAGGGAAGGAGCCCCAAATGCACCTCTTGGACACCACATCCTTCCTCTTCATCTGTCTTTCTCCGGTGGACCCTCTTTCCCAAACAGCAGTCTCCCAGCTTGGGAAGGGGACAGGAACTGCTCTTCCCCCTTCCTGCAACCAAAATGGAATGAGGTGAATGCATGAGGAGGTGTGTTCTTTACGGGAGCTGGCAGCGCAGCTCCTGCTTTGCTCTGCAATGCAAATGCAGAGCAGAGACCTGCAGGACTTGGAGTACGGGTTTTTTTCCAATTCATAAAAGAGAAATTAAATTTTTTAAATGATAGTACAATGTGTCAAAGGCAGATTTCCTTCAGAATGCTGTACATCGTTCTCAGCAGGGCTTTTAGTTTTCAATGATTTCTGTTATATATGCCATCTGCTTTCAGTTGTGCCCTGACCAAATCTCCTCTTGGATTCTATTTCAGGGCTGCATATCTTAGACATTGCAAGGTCAGAATTCCAGGCAAGGTACTATCACTCTGCCAAAAGATAAACACCTCCTCAAATTTTATTTGGTCTGTACTCAAATTAGCCTCTCATTGACTTCAAGTCAGGACTCTGGAATTTGGCCCAAAATAATAGTTCTAATAAAATGAATGAAAACCCAGCACGAAAATGGATTCACAAATAGAACCCCAAATGTATGCAGTGTTTTAGAACGCTGAATAAAATATATCTTATCCCAAGTACCTCCTCCATGGTGGCTAACACAGAGACTGGGTTTTCCATTTTGTAGCATGAGTTTTCCCTGTTCTGTTTCTGTTTGGGTGATGTGTGTTCTCCAGGGAGACTGCAGGGAAGCTGGGGAAGCTGGACGAAGGCTTGAGCACAGAACTGTCTCTATAATCTCTATAATCTTTAGTCTTTCCTTGCCTGCGTCTGCCCATAGCGTGGTTGAGAATAGCCAACGGGCTAATCTAAATCAAAGAGGTAATAGTCGTTCTCCCTCACACTGTGACATTGAAGGACATGTCACAGGCTCACTAAGGGAGGCAAGGAGAAGGCTAGTGGCTCCTATGTTGGCTTTTCACCACATCAAATCCTGCTGTGTCAGGGATACTAGATCACTGTTATGGGAATTAGTAACTATGTGGGAAAAGACAGGAAGGACTGTTCAGAGAAGCGTATTTTGAAAGAGGATTGGAAGAAACACCAAAAGAGCAAATGAATAAAACATGACAGAGGCAATCAGAGAGGTAAAGGAGACAAAGGGAGCATTAAAGTGAAAATATTAAGTGAACGATAGGGAGGAAAAGATGCATGGGAAGTAAAAATGGAGATGTGGGATAAGGCAAGATTGTCAGGGGCTTTGCCTGTTCAGGTCAATAGCTTGAATTTCTTCATTTATATACTTGCATGGCAGTCATGCCAGGAGCAAAGACAGTGCGCTGAGAGGTGGCACGCAGCAAAACATGGCATTTGGAAGTGAAAGGAAGGACAGACCTGGCTAGCACCTTTAGAAAATAAAAAAAAAACAAAACAGTCAGGAGAGTGCCTTTCAGACAAACTGTTCTTGAATACACTGCCAGAAATGTAAACATACCTGAGCTGAATTCCCTGTTTTTCACACAAAACCTCTTTCCAGTTCTCAGCTCTTTGGGTCACTAGAAAGATGGTGGAGGAGAGAGAGAAAGGCTCACGTTAATTATAGACTGACTATGTCAGCTCCATTATAATATGAAAGAACAAAAGCCAATGCTGTGAGACAGGGGGGAAGACTGTATATAAAAAGTGGAAAGGTCTGAGAAGGGGCCTCACAACTTCCACATCCCTTCAAAAAACAGTAACCAGGGCAAAGCTCCAGTGAACCAGAGGCTGTGGCTGGGAATAAGAAATTGAGGAATAGCGTTCTCTCTTCTCTTATTCCATGTTGTGAACCACAGAATCATAGAATCATCATCATAGAGTCATAGAATCATCATCATAGAATTGTATGGGGTTGGAAGGGACCTCTGGAGATCATCTAGTCCAACCCCCCCCGCCAAGCGGGTCTACCTAGAGCACGTTGCTCAGGAATGTGTCCAGGCACGTTTTGAATATCTCCAGAGAAGGAGACTCCACCACCTCTCTGGGCAGCCTCTTCCAGGGCTCTACCACTCTCACAGTAAAGAAGTTCCTCCTCATTATTAGGTGGAACTTCTTATACTCAAGTTTGTGCCCGTTTCCTCTTGTCCTGTCGCTGGACACCACTGAGAAAAGACCATACTAAAAGAGAAAGTAACCAGAAGAGGATCATTGAAAAGAACCATAGCTGCATTAAACTCACCCTTACTTTCTCAGGTCTGGCAATGCATGCAACCTGGTGTGGGTACAAGGAACCTATCAGTGGAAGGAAAGTTAAAGACATTTTAATACAAGATCTCCTTGTTCAATTCCCAAGCTGAAGAATCGTCTACAATTCATTTAGTTCAGCCCGTCTTTGCAGATTGAGGAAGTTTTCCAGGAAAAAAAAAAAAAAAAAGGAAGTCACTGGTTTATAGTTATTACACAGCCAGAGGGAAAAATTGCACAGTAAAGAAGTATATATCTACAGTACCACAGAGAGCAAACAAAACAAAATAAAAATAAAATACCCCTAAGCAGTCTAAATTGCATTGCAAATAAAACTTTATATTAAGAGATACATTTGCATACCCGGAAAATTAGATGTGAAACTTATAGTAACCACAGATCAAACCATTAAAAGTAAAAAGTGGCCTGTGGAAGTCTTGATGGAGTGGGAACTGAAAAAATACTTGGTAAGGACTTCGAAATTTGACCTAATAACAGGATTTGCATGTTCGATTTTAAAATGAAACCCCATGGAAGTAATTTTCTCTTGGTACATACACATACTTCAGCCTAACAGTAAAGGGAGAAACGTGAACACATTAAGGCTAGAATATACCATGTAAGTATCCCAGAAGGACTTAACTGAGTTTAATTTAGATTAATAGGATACTATATAAATACTTCTTGCTTGTTAAGCACTTTTTATTAAGATATAACTACTGTCTAATACTTTTCCATCATTCACACAGTAAAAGCATAGAGAGAATAACAATTTCAAAAGTAATGAAATTCCATTTTCAGAAACAACCAAGACATTCAAAGCTGGGTTTGTTTTTAAGAGTGTTGAAGCCGTATTCATCTCCGAGTTTTAGCTCTTCAAAGGACAGTTTAATCTTGTCATTTAATCTAGCCTTAACTAGCTGTCTAGATTTCCTCTGCAGTCAGGGAAGTGCGATAAATGCCTCCAGCAAACAGTTCATCCACTGTAAAAGAGACTAGAGTAGGTGGATGGTGTCACTCCCTGACAATGCTTATGAATGGCTCTTCATTAACATTGAAGTCACACAGATGACAACCTTAGGCCAGACTCAAACCTTTACACAGCTGAAATGGAGTTAGATGATCTGCAGCACACAGTGCTGTTTTCAAAACCTCCGCACTACCAACTATTTCAATATTATGGGTACGTTTGGATGGGACATTACTCCTGTTAAACCATTTAGTTCTTTTAGATTATATAATTCCTACTGTTTAGAAAAACTATTAAATGAGCATAAGACATGTTCGGGAAAGAAAACCAGGTCCTAACTTCATTGGTTTATGTTAAAAGAAAAATGTTAGCACAGGGTTTCATCAATTATAGTGACCAGACATCTGTCATTATTACTCTACAGAAAGAGTACACTCTAGTTCTTTTACCCTGACCCATGAGAAGGACCGACCACTTCCCCTTGAAGACAGAGAAAGGTACATGGAGTAGGACCTAATATATATATTTCAAATATGTGTTTCATGTACATTTGTGAAATACCTGCTATGAACTGGAGCAGCCAGGTGATGAAAGATAGAAGGCCAAACACAACTGTTTAAGTACAGAGAGAAGTGTAAAGGAAGGGCGCTTGCTACTGGCAGAGGAAATATTAACAAGTGCATATAATCACTTCAATAATTGTTACATCTGAATGTTCCTGCAAAATTAACAGGTATGTCTGCACAGCAGTATTCTGAGATAAAGAACTATTATTTGTATGGTGAAAACTGAGGTTCAGAGAGATTAAAGACTCCAGTCAGAAAAACATCCATTAGTGGGCTAGACTTTACTGTCGATGGGAACTTTAGGCTTAACACATGCTTGGAGCTTTGCTCAATCCAGACCATAATTCTCTTCTCATTTCTTCAAATTGTAGCTAGTAACTAAGATGGATATAAATTGCTATTTAATTGTGTACGTTTTATAGCATTTCCATAGGACCTGATTTATTATGCATATAACCCTATTGATTGCATCTTTATTTAACTCCATTAGAATGCTATTGAGAATGAATGAATTCAGAACCGGCTTACCCTTACATTTAAAATCCACACCAAACCAGAATATTTTTGATGCTTGTAAAATGCAAGATAAAGACTTAAAAATACACTTTATAATAGACCCATAGTTGCCTGTTGTCACCCTGGACAGAAGAGTAACAGAAGACAAATAGTCCTCATGATATTTATGACACAGCAAAAAGTCAGGGAACCTTCACGAATGTCCTTTTCCAAATCCTCTGCTCCCAAGACATAATGTAGAAACTGCTAAAAAATCCTTCAGATGGTAGAAGTTTCCTATGCATGTGCGATAACAACCTGATTTTGTAACCTTGTGGAGAACATATTATATTTATTTCTTCTGGTTTTACCTATCTATAAGCAAAGTATCCACCAATGTGTGTAACAGCAGACCCTCAGTCCTGCTAGAGGAGAACATGGTCAGAACTGCTCACACCTCTGTGCCTCAGTAGCCAGTTAGCAAGCTCCAGTGTCGCCAAGTCTAAATGTTTTCAGAAGAGGATCCACACATCTGGGTGACTAGATAATTTGAAACCTCAGTCTTTATGACATTTATCTATTACTGTTTTCTTCTCTTTCTATTTGTTCTGAGCAGGAGGGCTTTAAGCAAAGAAAATTCCCAAGGCAGAAGAGGATCTTCCTAAGCCTAGCAATAAGCATTTCATAAAAATGACACTTTATCTTGAATATGGAAATATGGGGTCAAATTCTGAGTTCAGAAAGGGAAGTAGTGTCCATGAAGCCACTCATGATTCCAATGTAATCAATGTGATCAGAATGAAACCTTCATTGTCCTGTACAGTTCCAAATACCATGACTTCTCTTTTTCTGTATATCCACCAATGTTTAGGCATAGCCCTATTGCTTACTGTTAAAGGCCGCTTTCATCTGAGGAGTTTTGGTGACCTCCTTCCAGTCCAACAAGTGTCAGTGATTACAGTAAACAGAAGATGATGAAAGCTCTTTGAATCTTTTGCAATCTTCAACATCAAAATATCATAATCACCATTTTTCCTAGGGCTCACTCTCCTGCTCAATACATTAATGGTGTGTGCTTTAATCTTACCATTTTCAGTTTGTGACAGAGTTCAGCTAACCACAGTATCCTCAATTCAACACCACCCACCGTTTCTATCCATTTCGTACTGTCAGAAGCACATCAAGCAACCTCAGTGTAATCACATCAAAATCGATTTTCATGGCTGAGAGAAAAATAATGGAAATTTCTCTAATGTAGAAAATGTATGTGTTCCTTTTGGTTAACCAAAATAGACTATATATCAGGACTGTCAAAATTAAGTTTTCTTGATTCAGTGCTCTTCCCCAGACTTGTGTACAAATTACAAGTCCTCACTACAGAATGTCTTTAACATAATTTTCTGTTGGACTGCCTCAATGTGGTTCCCACAAAATGAACAGTCTACCCGAGTGATACACTACAGATCATTCCCCACATCAGATCCACAAGTAAATTACTCCGGGGGTTAAAAACGGAACCCCTGAACCTGCTCTGAAATGGGCAACCAGGACTTTGTACTTGCTTGGAGCCTCGTGACTTTAGACACGAAGCCTGCTGCAGGGTATGGAGGCCATGCATGAAATCATGGATCAGCTCTGCACACGTATAACCCCTCGAGAGCTGTGAGAATCTCTCTCTCACTATATACATATATATTCTGCGAGTGAAGCTCAACAAAGCCTTCAAGAAGAATAATTTAACAAAGTAAAGCTCTAAAGGAACAAGACCCTCTTAAACAAAATCACCTCTTTTAATCGTTTGATGGCATTGTTTGTGATCATGTTTGTATGTTAGTTTGCTGTTCTGAATATGTTGATAATCTGCAACTACTCTCATCAGTTGTGCAATACTATGTTCTAGGGTTAGACTTTCTTACCTCCTTTGCACAGGTTTGAAATACTGAAGTGAATCTACATGAGCTGACCTGTAGAGAACCTGGTAGGAGCCAGAAAGAGAGAAAAGGCAAAAATAGTTGATCTTATTTCCTGGGGTTCTCTTAGAATTATGTGCCAGAGAAGACAACAGCAGCAGGAATAGTTAGGCACATGTATTTAGGTTACAGCAAAGGCATTTTCTCTGGAAATACACAGGATTCTTCTGAAGGTAATTACAGATGGCCATAAATATTTATTAAACTTTGAAAATGAATATGGTGGTGACCTACATTCTTAAAACAGGATTAGTTCACTAATCTTGAAAAGTGCTTTTTCTGGTGCATATGGAAAAAATAGCAGTGGCAGGTTTTGATTTAGAAAGGCTTTTGTTGTTGCTTTGCTAAGGAGACACAGTCTAAATGAAGCTATGATGCCACAGGTGAAAGCTCGGGTTAAGGAAATTTATCCAGACAGTAGTTATCAGAAGAGGTTCTGCAACAGTCTGTTCTGGATTTTGTTCTATCCAGTCACTAACAATTCAGACAATGGAATAGAGAATATACTTATTAAATGCACGGCTGGGAGAGATTGCACACACATCTAGGGGCAGAATTAGAAACTAAGACGGTTTTCACAAATTGAAGAAATAGTCTGAAGAAAAATATATGGTGCTATTTAGTAAGTGTGAAGTATTAATGACAGGTAGGAAGGAGCAGCTGCATCATACAAGAATTAGAGCAGCTGATCGGCTCAAGAACTATTCAAGAGGCTGTAGGGGGCTACAAGATGAACATGAGCAGCAGTACCAAGCTGACATGAAAAAGGTTAATACCATGCTAGGATGCATAAACAGAAGTTAAATAGTAAGAGGTGTGGAAGGGTCCTTCCTGCCTGCTTGGTCCTAGTTAGGCTTAGTTAAAATAACATGTCTGGATTTGGGTGCTGTGCTTCAGTAAGAAGTGACCCACTTGGAGACACTTCCAGAGCAGAGCAACCAGAATGAGCAGAGCCCTAGAAAACACCATCTAACAGAAAAGATTGAAAGACTGAGTTATTAAACTTAAGAAAAACTGTCAGGAGACCTGACAAGGCTGTTGCACAGTGGAATGGAGCAATAAATTCTCCATGATATCTCACAGGCTAAGAAGAGATGATCTTAAATTACAACGCCATAGACTCAAGTTACAATTTAGGTATGATTTTCTAAATATAAGGCAGTGAGGAGATGATTGAGCTTCCACTGTCAGGGATCTTTAAGAACAGACTGAGCAAGAAAGGCACCGATTTAGCAGATCTCACCCGTAACCAAAGAGGTGGACCAGAGGATGCTCTTTCCAGCTCTATTTTTATATGAGCTGATGACTGTGCACTTAAGCGTCTGTGCACAGGCACTTGGACAGGTCTAACCAATTAACTTGGTTATGATGGTGTGCAGCATCTCTTAGTGACAGAAGCACCTGAAAAAAACATCAGGGGGTGTTGTCAGTTCCTGCAGTTTTACATTGGCTCAGCTCCTGAACTCATACGACGACAAGAAAACCTTTCTTCTCACAGAGAGGGAAAAAAAGTAAATTTCTAATCTTGCCTTTGTGAAGAAGAAGTTGAAAACCTGTCTCCAAATGGCTTAAAAAATCAGATGACAAAGAAAAAAAAGGACAATGTTTCTACACCATTAAATTCTCATGGTTTTGGGGGGAGGGCCTGACTCATGGTTTTTCAATGGAGTTGGCATTAATGGTAATGGGCTAATTTGAATAGACAAATTTAGAAATTGATATTCCTGAACTTCCTATTATAGAGAAGGCAATACTGCCTGAACAGCAGGTCTATTTCAGGAAATTAAAACCTCCCCATATCCTTTCAGATGACTTGATCGTTTTCTACATTTCAGTCAATGATACACAGGGGACATTGCACGATGCTTAGCATGGTGGCAGAAAATTCACCTAGCAGAGAATTGTGAAGGCACAGTCTATCTACTGAAAGACTCTCCAGCTGGGAAGAGACATAATAGGGGCAACAAGGAATTCATTTTTGGGCAATCTCTGTTGGGAAGCTGTTGCCTCAAATTAACAGTACTTCTCCCGCAGAGGGGGTCTGGGTAGAAAGTGCATGCAGAATAGCAGCTCTCTTTTGCACCAAGCAGGCCCAGACATCTGCATTCTCAAAAGACACACAAGTTAAAACATATTATAGATGTCAAATGTGAGGCTTGTTTAATGGAGTTTCTGTCTGCAGAAACAAAGAAAGCACAGGACGTTGTTGAAAAAAAAAAAAAGAAAACAACAACAAAATTTCAAAATCCTTTTCTCCTGGTTAGTTGTGATCTTTATTAGGAAATTCATTTTCCCTGTTCTGCTGTGTGTCCTTTTTGAATGTTCCAATTTCTCCTTTCCTGGAAATAGGCCTATTCTGACATCCTTTCCCTCCTCCTCACACAGAGTTGAGAAAACCAGTAATAGGACAGATCACTCTCACGAGATGGAAAGGAAAATCATAGAAAAGACATTTCTGATTAAGTAGTCAATCTCTTACAGCACTTTCTTCATTGAGACCTGGAATAAATGTCATGTGCATTTTACAAAGCTCTGATCATGTTGTTATCATGGCTGGGTTATTTTAAAGTTCTATTTAGGGTCCACTGGACCTGGTCAGCCTTTACCATTCTCAAAGCTCTTCTATGGGATCTCCTCTTTCTAATTTCACAAACTTCTCTGAGACTAATAATACAGACACAACACAAGGAAGTCTTGACTCTACCTCCTGAGACTTGGGAGTTTTTTCAGTACCTTTATCTCTACATTTAAAAGGTCGTCCTGTATCATATATCTTCCAGGCATTGCTAACCAACTTTGTTAGTCCTTTGGCTTCTTCTTCGCTAAGATGAATAAAACGAGTACTGTAATACTCTGTAAGTGGGCAGCATTTTTCACATTCTGAAGAATTTTCTGTACCACTCTTTCTGAATCCTCACTCAATTTTTACCATCCTTCTGAAAACCCAAACTTCTCAGAGGACTCCAGCTGAGACAGCCTTTTCGTTTTGCTGCTCTTGCTCCAACTACTATCAATAAGGCCAGAAGCCACTGAAACTCCCCCGTCAAGCAATAGCTGTCCTGCTGCTTCCACTGCAAATTGCTCGTTTCTTGAACTTTTCAGTTCACCAAAGAAGAGCAAGAGGATCTCTGGAGCATTCAGGAATGCAAAGAAAAGGAAGGAGAGATGCTCTTCCTTTGATGGAGCGAAGAAGCCGTGTACACCCACACTGTCTCCTAGCTTAATATCTCCTTAGAAACAGCTGTGATCTGAATCTCTGACAGAGAAGGTACAGCAGTGGGAGTTTGGGCTCCACGGCTGGAGGGGGAGGAATTCTTCCTGGAAATCCTTGGAGCACAGCATTGTGCTCCCAGAGCTGGGTTTAACCCACTGAATGCAAATATGCCCTCAAGCTACATCTAAAAAGGAGGATCCTCCTTGCGAATGTTAAGCACAGTTATAATGATTCGTACATAAAGAGCAGAGACCACAGAGAAAAATCTATTATTGTTGCTGCAAAAAAAATTTAGCAACTCATGAGAGTTTTACTTTTATTATTCATGTTGCTATTAGGATTTTCATTATTACTAGATCCTAGCTGGCACAGATGGCTGCTGTGCTTTGAGGTCTGCTTTAGTCATGTTTTTAGCTGCTTTTTTCTGCAGATTTTATAGGGTTTGGGCTGGTTTTAGCTTCCTTCATTTCCTTGATAATTGTTTTGGTTTTTGTTTTAGTTTTTACTTAATTAGCAGGAATATGTTCATGTTTATAGTGTGCTTTATTCACTCTTTCTGAACTTGTGGCAACCAGAATCAGCCATGCAATTATGCCTTCTGTTGTTTGTGTGGGACTGGCTCGGGCCAGATGCTTTGATGGTGGCAGCAGCTTTCCTGGAAGGTCAGTATCAATTTGCTGGCCCTGTTGGACTGGCATTTCTCACCTGTCGATAACTTGCCACCTTGCAAAGCATCTTTCTCAACACTGCTTCTTTTCACTGCTAGAGTGAGGGGGAACCTCTCACCCACGTGTTTCTGTTCCCCTGAGATCTTCCCCCAAATCACTGCCCCAACACCGGTGAGGATTTCTGCTCCCTGGGCTCCTCCTCATCTCAGCCACCATCTCCACTGCTGCTATATTTCGGTTGCCTAACAGGTTATCCGCGTGCAGTATTTTCTTGTTTCCTTGTGCCTTCCAGTTATTGCCTTAGTAATAATGACAAACACCAGGAGAGGATTACTTGCGCCACTGTGCCTGGTCAGCTCTTGTCACCGGTGTGACTGAGCAGAACCTACTGATAAATTTTTACGGTCTGGTAGGTGGAAATTCAGGCTCAGCCACACACAACTGTGCCTGCACTGCGGTTTACTTTGGCTACATCATCACAGCACATTGCTAAGAGTTTAAGCTTTCCTCTGAAAGGGAGCACGTGAGCCAGGAGGCGAGGTGTGGTGTGGTCCCATATACCTCCTGGCCTGCAAGGGTCAGTATGTGGCCCTCCAATTTAGACAGACTGACTTCTTCTAGACCTGAAATACATTGTTCGGTCTACATCATTCAAAGTGTCCACACGCTTACATGCCATACTTTGGTTTTCAGTAATTTCCCATAGTCCTGCTTTTTAACTGCTCAATGTGTGACCATGAATCCTCCAGTCAGGAGGATTCGTAAAAAGCTTTGAGTATCACCCAGGGTTGCACTAACTCTTCCTTCCTCTGAATGTCACCACCAATTTGTCGTAAGTAAAGTTTTAAAATACAAAGTTTGGGAGTGAAAATTTCTTTTTACTGGAGAGAGAAAAAAAAAAAAAGATCTTTTCAGGTGTCTGCATTTAAATTTAGTTTTGAAAACCTGTGGATCTCAGCTCTCCCACCACAGGAGGTAAGTAACTAATTACCGTTGTCTTAGTGTCATGGGATAGTTTCCAGTGTTATGACCAAAGGGAAAATGTCTTGAATAGGTTGCACTAACTTACAGTAATTGGCTCCTAATCTTCTGCCATAGGATCTGAGTAACTGCCTTTAAAGTCCGTGGCAGTTGTTTGTATGCTATGGCAGGGGACCAGGTCCCTTAGCTTTTATCTGCTCTTCACATTAGCCTGACTGAAAGTCTATGAGCCAAAACTATAACCCCAGTTCCAGATGCCCCCATAATTTGGATCTGGCTAAGGATTTAGCAGCTCAGGCCCATCTCTAATTACAACAGACAAATTATTGGATAATTTCTTCTGCTTTATCTTTGCAATTCACTGGAGCAGTTAATTTATCCAAAAGCAGGCACATCCTTTCTCATTAGAAATTCCTTTTTGGCCTTTTTAACATGAGTTTCTTATTATTAAACATACATATGCACATGCACACACACATACAAAAAGTTTTGCTGATACGGGATTATATAACTGGTACCTAAAAAAACATGAGATATGTAACAGAAACTTGGCTTTAGCCACCAGATAATTTGCCACTTCATGGAAGCAGTCTCAGCTGACAACTTCTCTTCTTTTCATAACTATAGCCAAAACTTGAAGAGTAGAGTAGAAAGAAATTAGTCCATACGCTGCCAGAGGACAGAGCTGGTGGGCTGGGATGAAGAACTGGAAGAGGAAAGGACTGGTGGCAACTGACTTGAATATCCACTTTGTGATGTCATGGAACACAAATCTCTGGTTTCTAGTTTTGCAGTTTCTGTTCCTTTCCTGCTCGTGATGAAAGTGAGGTAGTCAGCAGTTGCTAACTCTGATATTTATATTACTTTTTTTCCGCCTTTTGGATCTCTTTCCACCCAGCCCAGGTACACCCCTATTCATTATTTCTAACACTCTAGCTGAAAGCCATTTCAGCCATCCCTAGCAGCGGTAGAAAGAGATGCTGAAGATACAGAGAAATTACAATCTGTACAGACTGAACAGAAAGAGGAGCAGGATGTTTGTGCTAGAGGGGAGTGCCAGGCTCTGCTTCTACCGTCACCCAGAGGCATGGTCAGGTAAAAAGCTCTGGATTTTTGCTTCTTCTCTGCATTGTCCCCACGCTCTCTTTCCTCCCACCCATACAAAAAAAGCTGGAGAAAAAAACAACAACTCCTGTTTTCACAAAATAACCCAGAAGAAGAAACCTTAAATATCATCCTGCTTTGCTTTGTATTGATTGAGCATTGCATTATTCAGTTTGAAGTGAGGAACCCCAGGGGTTTACCTTGAGACTTCCAGGGGACTATCAATGGCGCCTATAAATTTTGAAGCTGTTGATTGTGATATTTTTTTTCAAGATTTCTGCTACTAAATCAGCATCATTACTTAGGAAGTCCTGGCCTCTTGACAAAGCTGCAGAACTGTATGCCTCTCGGTTGCATAATATTTTGGAAATGCATGCTTCATTGAAGCGTCATTGATTTTCAACTAAAGTGAAAATGCCCTCATTTAATGCTTTCTTAAGAGAATTACAAAGGAGGCTGGAGAGGGTTTGGACAAAGTCATTATTAATTGTATATCACAAAATTGGGATTTATATATTTTTAATGCAGAATTTCTTTAGAGCTTCTAAATCAAACCGCTGTTCTAAAATTACATCTAGTTTTATAAACGGAAAAACCCTATTTTGTTCAAGACTTTTAAATTCCTTCGCTTTGTTCAACAAACCCCTGTACTTGCTGTGAGGGGATTGCTGATTGCTTTGTCAGCAAGACCAATGATATTCAATCTTTGATTTCTGATTCATTTGCTTCTTCCTTCCCTTTGATGAACAGAATAAATGCCTAGCTTTTTCCTCTCCTTTCAAAAAAAAACATTTCCCTCGCCTCTCACTTCCTTAGTAGTGAGACAGTTTCATGTGAAACATTCTGCCTGTCTTTTGGACTATCTTTTCCTCTTCGCTGAGCTCAGAGCTGTTTAAGTACTTTGGAGTCTTGCATTAGAAAACACAAAATTTACTCTTCTTCTATCATTGGCTCTCGTGTTGGGGTCTCGCCTTTGCCTCTGACCTCGAAGCTCTCTGGCTTCCCCTTGGCTGTCTCCTCGGGCCTTTGTGTTGACATTGCTCTATGAGGCAGCCCAATCTACCCCCCATTCTGGTAGGCTATAGGTGAGAAGGTCAAATTCTGACACCATACCTAAAGGATGCTGTGACGTTATGGAGGTCACCGTGAGGTAGGGCCTTGCAGTTACCATAAACTAGGCCCAGCTGACCATGGTGCTGGCATATAATCTTCAGCTAGACTTACAGGATAAGGCCATGGCATAGTTACAAGTACAGAGGTGTACCTTAAGTGTAAACAACCCACCAAACACTGTGAAAGCGGTGACAGCACCCTCAAGAGGGGTAGGTGGTGACCAAAAGCGGTAGTGGCAGCTGGCCTCAAGCTGTGGCAACGATTTGAACAAAGCCAACTAGTAACAGGGTGTTTTCACCCTGGTCCAACGACTTTCGACAGGCAGAGAGCCTGGAGATCCCCCAGCTTGGCCCTAGGAGCATCCGCCACATGGCCCCAGCTGCTGCGCTGCACCCATGGCTTTCCTCCCAGACAACATCAAGCGCCATGAAGATGCTCAAAAGGCTAGAGAACCTGCCCTATGAGGAAAAACTGAAGGAGTTAGGTCCTTTCTCACTATAGAAGCAAAAGCTCAGGAGGGATCCCACCACATTATTTGAGCACTTCAAGGCCAGCTAAAAAGAGACCACAGGCTCTCTTTTTACAAGGAGCCACATGGAGAAGATCAGGGTCACCAGATGATACAAATTGCACCAGGAGAGGTTTCATTATTCACTGGAACAACTTCCCCAGAGTTCCTGCTAGTTTCAAGATGCAATTGGACAGGTGTTAAATAAACTCATCAAGGCTCCCTTTCCCACAAAAGGGTGGACTGGTTGATCTTTTGAGGTCTGTTCCAACCTGGGCTATTCTGTGCTTCTATGGTTCTCAGGGAGCAGAGAGGTGACCTAAGTTATTGATTACCTGTATGTGTCATTGAAGTTTTGATGTCTGAGCCCATGTAGTCTCCACACTGTCATTTAGTCTTAAACCGTGACTCAGGCTCCTGAAGTTAAATCTTAATAACATTTCAGAAAGTCAGAGCCACACCATCACAGTGCCACAAACAACTGGCAAAGGACAATTCCTACCTGCCTGAGTATGATTTAAAACAAAACAAAGCAGATACCAAATAGGAGAAATTCTCTACCAGCATCCCTGTTAAAAGGTGGAAAAGAAAGGCTCTGTGCAATGAGAAAACTTACCAAAGGTTGGGCAGCATGCCTGAGAAAAAAAAGAAAAGAGTTAAAGCTCAAGGATTGTGCAACATCTTGCCATGTTGCAATTGCTAGAGTCTGTCATATTTGCCTAAAATATGTTAAAAGCAGAATTCACCTGGTCTGAACAAAAATTATACTATACTTTAGTTAACTTGAATTACCAAATGCTAATGGTTTAGCTAATAAAAAGACCTTGGTGCTGTGAAGTCTTGACCCCTATGCTTAATTGCTTTGAAAATGCAGGTGTGCTTCCTCTAAAATGCTGAGTACAGCTACATGCTACCCACCTCAGTAGCTACTGATCTCAGTAGGAAAAAAACCATGACTCATTTCAGTGGGAACACCTTGCCAGGTTTGGGGTTGCACCATCTCTGAACAATGGAGAAGAGTGAAGGTCTCCTTTTTTTCATGCACCTCACTGGACAATGCAAATAGCAAGATTTAGGCACAATTCTTGCACCAGAATTCATTAGCTTTCTTCCCAAAAAACTCTTAATTTCATTGAGTCGATAGAAATGTGAAGGAATATCTATGCAGAGGTCTGCAGGTGAGGCTGAGATCACAGGTGTATCATAACCATGGTAAGAGCTTTACAAAAATCTCTGCAGTGAGAGGAAGAAAAATCAAAATATTGATTGCAAGGCTTGATCAGTTTCTCTTTTCAGAAGAAATTTCAATCTGATTTGTCATGTTATTGATTTTTTTCTTGCACTTTGAGTAATTATTTTCAGTTATTCTTAGCTGACTGCCTCACTTTGAACTAGTATCAGATATCAGATTTAGGGGGGTTTATTTAAATGTGAGAAAATGTTCAATTTAAGAAGGATTGTAAGGTCAGATCTGAAACAGAAAGCTGATATGTGTCCTTCTGGGGAAATAAAGAAAACAGAAGCACTTTCTGCTTCCTAATATGGCAAGTAAGGCCATTCAACAGTGTGAGAAAAGTAGAACATGTTTTATTACGTTCAAAGGTGCGAGATAACTTATCAAGTCTTCAATTCATCATGTGCTTTACAGTGCTATTTACCTACATATCATTTCCAAATATAGCCAGGACATTTGTAAATATGTAATGATATATCTTTATTGCAATAGGTATACTTCTGCATGATTCAGCAGAATATTGAGTTGTACCTTCAAAGTTTGCAACTATATCAGTGACAGTTGGTATAATCTGGACAGGTGACATACTGAAATGAGATAACTTTCTCTCCTTAGTATCTTCATATCCTGTTTCTAATTTTTTATTCTTTCTTCAAAAAGAGTGCATAGATAAGATCCTGATTATTGCTCCGTTAAGAATTCCTTGATCCACAATCTTCTGAGATCATCAGAAGATGACTGAAGTTTTGAATCAAGTTCTCCAAATACAGGTGATCATGAATTGACATTATAGGCAGTGAAATTCAATTTGAATATGGTTCTTATCTATCACCCTCCCCTCCTGTAATACATTAACACATTTTCTGCCTTTGGCAAAAGCAATGAAATCTCAGCCATGGCTTTTTGCCACACTAATGTACACCCAGAACTTGTTGATCTACCTTTACATGCAAATCTACTCAAAGTTTGTCCCAAATTACAAATGAGAAAACATGGAATAACACAGTGACATCCTTTCCAACCTAGTATGATTCTATGATATTCAGCTTTTTCTCAGACACCCTGTGTTTCAAATACAACACAGATTATTGCAGAGCACTCTAATCTGTCTTTTCTATGTCACACAACCTTTTTCTTGAAAGATCATCAGACAGAACACATCTACAAGCATCCTCTTCAGAAAATTGTCATGCATTATATTTTATGAAGTATCTGAGACCATAAAATAAAGTAGCATAGTTACAAGGCCTCTGGAGTGACATGGGGAGGAGATACACTCATAGAAGTACTTATATATTCATATGCAGTGGTTAAAGGAAAAAAACCCAAAAGATTGAAGAAATGAAAACTCAGTTGCTCAGCGAAGAACCTGTAGATTATTAGTAATGTCCTCTTACAAATACTTCCAATGTTTACACTTTGTCTGTTTAAGATCTCAGATTTTTTTTATATTAAGATGAAATTTGAAAACTTCAAGGCAGAGAATGTTTGGATTTCTGATTATGGAATTTTGGAATCACAGAAGAACAGAGGTCTCAAGGGGCCTCAGGAGGTTCCATAGCCCCAACACCTGCTCATAGCAGGTCCAGCTAGATCTTGTTGCTTATGTCCATACCTGATTGAGCCTTCAACATCAAGGATGTAGAGTTCTCAACCTCTCCGGGCACATCGCTCCAGTAGTTGGTGGCCTTCATGTAAAAAAAAAAAAAAACCTTTATATTTAATTACAATTTACCTTGTTGAAGCTTGTGTCTCTTGCCTCTTGAGCCATACCATACCTAGAAGAGGAGTCTGGCTCCATCTTCTCTACATCTTCCATACAGGTGGCTGAAGACATCAATAAAGTCTCCCCTTCTCTTCTTAAGGCTGAACAGACCAAGTTCCCAGTGTTTAAATCAAAAAACTTAGCTCCCTGAATAATTTGACTTCAGAACTCTTCAGGGTTATGAGGACAAAATATGATAAAGTATTATTTCAGGATGGCATAACTGGGATTTCTTAAATGATGTTACAGAAACTGATAAACATGATTGTGTTAGGAGACTTGGGAAAAAAATCTTAGATTATGCTCTTCTGATTAATTACAGAACTGGGAAAAATAGCAGTTTAAAAAAGATTTAAGATATTTGCTTGCACAAGCATTACTCAGAGCCAGCTTTATTTTTTAAGGATGCAATTTTTCTGTCAGTCTATAACGTGGTACTGTGACTGGGTAATATATCTTCAGGCTTTACAGGCTCCTGGCATGACATACTCTTTGAGACAGTAGATCTTAATAGATCCTTCTGCATTAATCCTGACTAATGACCAGATGAATAGTTAATTAAAAATGCTCCACACAGGCTTTGACACAGTAGACCATTGCAGCTTCACTGTGGTTCTTGCTTTCTAATAGATGAACAGAACTGAACTTGCATTTTTTCCATCAGATCATAATGGCTCAGAAAGTTCCATTACAGTTTACCAGATCACTGATCTATGAACTAAACACTATTTAAATATTTCCAGATTTGATTTACTACGGTATATGATCTCCTGTGCCTTCACTGAATCCATATAGCAAAAGAGCCATTGTGTCATTTCTTTAGTCACTGATCTAGCAGATCATTAAGAATTTTTTTCATTCTTAGGCATTAGACTTTAAGGGCTTGATTTTTTCTAGCGTTCTGACTGCTGGTGCTCTGCACAAGGAGAAGCCCTTTGACATGGATGATTCTTCAAGTGCAATATGTACAGCAGGAAACCATAGGCGGCAGCCCATATCAAGTTAAAATGAGGCCTTTTCTGTCTAAATAGAATCCTGTTTTTATCTACTGAATTATACATTCACCAGCTTCTGATGACACTGCACATTCAAAAAGTGCTGGCAGGTGTAAAAGGATGTAAAATGACTGACTTTTGAGTCATACCGGAAAAGACCGTAGCCCTCTGCTCCTTATGGAGCTCTCACTAGGGTTCACTTCTGGGTACATCTTCTTGCTAATGACCCATGGAAAACAAGGAAAGAACTCCAAATGGCAAGGGTAGCATGACTGGTCTCAAACATTTGCAGAATTCAGATTCAATCAGATCAAGATCTCAGTAATTGTAAGATTAATTTTTTGAAATGGTATTTAAGACATTTAGTCCTCAGAAGCAAAGGAATGGTTAAGTTTTCACAGAGGAATAGACCTGACTTTATTTTCCTTCAGACATATCCACTGCATTTTGGGAATAAATCAACAACGATTCCGACTTGCTTCATTTAGCTAAAAGCGCATTTTCCTGTCTCCACCTGTGCAATTTCAGGCTACTTTTTAAAAGACAATAGATTTTACAAAATTACTTTCTCTAACTTGTCAAATTTCTGCACTTAAATGCTGCACACAAACAATACATTTAAGTAAGGATCATTATTTTTGCATTATAAATATTGTGTTAGAAAAAATTTCATCAAGCCAATATCCTTGGAAGAAAGGTCTAGCCAGTCACGTTGGATCAGATTATTTGCCATGAAAATGCAAGGTGCCATTTTCCAAAACTAATGGCAAATTTCAGCGTTCAAATTTTATATAAAAAACTTAGCAAAACATTTCACCTTCAAAATTTTATATTTCTAGAAACAACTAACACATTCTCAAAGGAAACTGCAAGAAATCACAGGGAGTAAACTGAGGAAAACAGGCCCGTGCTATATATAAAGTATTGCTTACATCAAGTATGTGCCTGAAGTGCCAAAATTTACATCCCTTTTGGTTTAAAAATATGTTCTATATAAAACAATGGTATTTTGTGTAATATCTTTCTATAGTTTGGATGCTTCTCAGTGGAATCAAATGCTTAGTTAGATGAGGTTAGAGTTTCTTGAGAGATATTTTCTCGATTGTAAAAAATAACATTGCAGAGAGAATTACCAAACCAGTAGAAATTAGGAAGAAATGAGTCATGGTAATTAACTTTCTTCAGGACTCTCATGTGTCAGAACCTAAATGTTACTCCTTGATAGATTTAGCTAAGGTGTAATATTCTACCTACAGTTAATAGTAACAAATGCTCTATTAGTAAAGCAGAACATTTAGAAATATGATGAAGGTAATGCTCAAGAGAGCTGAACGACTGCTAAGATTGATTGTTGTACTACTTTGATGTCCAAGTTTAAGGCTACCTACACAGTCATATTCTGCTTTATTTTGTAACTCATTAAAGAAGAACAAGAGTGTCCTACCAGGAAGAAGTATTGTCTTCCTTCCAGTAATAAAAAAAAAAAAAAAGCTACACTGGAAAACTACAGGGACACTGGCCAAAGAGCAATAAAGAGAGATCAGTAGAACTTCTGAAACATTAATGATGTCCTTCTGCCAAAGCTTGTAAAAATGTGCTAAAACTTTGAGCATTCATGAATATGGCAGCTTGAGATTTACCTTATCTCATCAACTCCCTGGGCTAAGTTTTCACTTACCCAATATTTTTCCCAGACGGGATCTCTGTAGGCTTATGAGAGATAAGAGGCAAAGACATACACTCCTTAGCCAAGAGATAATTAAACAGAGTCATCAAGGCCAGACCTCTGACTGGGCTGTGAAATCTACTGCCAGATGTTGCAGATACATCTGTCTAAGTACTAACAGGATCCTTCTCATCACACTATCTAAACATTTCACAAATATGAATGGGTTTTCTCTCTGGGAAAGGAATACTTTTTTCATACTAATACAGTACCAGACAGATCTGGACAAAAAACAGTAACAAAGTAGGTATTTTTTCAGTTTTGCATTTTGGTTTCTAACTTCTGTCTGTTTTTTTTTTTTGTACGTAAGTAGAAAAAAACACCTTAAACTCTCTGAAGCTTGAAAATCTATAGATATCTAGTCACTTCCACATAGAAGACTCTTTCCTCCATAGTTCTGTAGCTATTGAACAATAGAGCATTGACAAACGGTGAACTGTTTTTTGATCATTCCCTTCAGGGTATTTTTAGGTCTACGAGTTTTAGATAATGTTGTAAATAGTGCTGTGTGACTGCAGCCTAAAGACTGAAAAACTGAAAAATGAGTATCAGGGATCCTATATACACATATACATACATTTATTACAGTGCTTGGGAGTTGTCTTACATTTTTTTAATAGTTTGGGTCTATCATTCTGAACTTCCTGCACTACAATGAACATGATAGGCACGAAAAAGTTCTGCTTCTTACACAGCTTCAGCTTCTATATATTGCTGTGGGTTACCATCTTCACTGTGCAGAGATAATGGGAAAGGAAAGATGGGGAAGCAGCTTCAAATCTTATACTTCGTATTAGAAAATGATGCTCTTGTCTGCAATGATTCAAGCAGGCTTCCCTTGGACCTCCCAGACTGGTGGGGAAAAGCTTGGATGCACATATGAGAGCAAAAACGGGAGACTTGCATTAGATTTGGCATTAAATAACAAATAACCGAAATACCACCTGTAAGAGATCACTAAATATAAACATCCAGGTGCTGCAACAAAATGCAGAAGCATTTGTTTAAATGTCTGCAACATTGCATTTCAGTGAATTAATACATCGTAATTAGAGATTTTAACTGAGATCGTACCTTGGGAATGTGGTAGTAAGTGGGCTGCGAGGCTCATTCCTGCTGACAGTGAAAGATGTCCGGGTCACACTAGCTGTTACTGTGAATAAAAACATACGTGTTTGCTGTCAGCTTCTGCTTTCCTTCAAGGAGGTGCAATTTTGTGCAATAACCCTGGTACTACAGAGTAAAATGGACTTGGGCAGGCTCCACCCCAGACCTGCCAGCCTTTCTCCAGCGACTACCACGGGAACCCAAGTGGCCCTGTAGACGGGGCACAAGTTGCCTTTAGAAGATAAAGAGGAGGGAGTAGGGGGCCTTCCCTAACCCAGTGAAATCTGAATTACAAACCCTTTGACGGAGAGCCAGGGCACCCTTCTGCCCCCTCAAGGGGCACACCGACCCGGTCCCAGGGTCTCCCACGCCTGTGCTCCATTCGGCGGCGTGATGGATGTGCTGACCTGAGCCGACAGCCCTGGCAGTTGTCAATCTCTGACGGGTCTCACCCTCCACGCTGAAAGGAAGGTCAGTTTACAGTATCTAAAGACCCAGGCTAAAGTATATTAATCCATTATGTGGTTTCCTAAGTGTCGCTTGCCAAATTCTATGATGGCATCACATATATCACATACAGGCACCTGCTACTGATGGCGCTGGCATTTCTGCTGCTCGCTGGAGGTGGAAGCTCACGGGGTAATTAATGATGTAACTCCTGCTACACAAATACTTTTGTTTTAACAAAA
>JAOTQQ010000032.1:58030783-58056147 GCA_026546715.1 Gallinago undulata
TACCACAGCTGCATACAGTCTTAGGATAAATTTCTCTACAGGATTCTAGATAAATTAAAGTTTATTATTAATCATTTGCTAGTTGTATGCTGAATATAACTGTACACATAATTATTATATTGTTAAAGAGCTCTGTATTTTACCACTTTATTCCTATTGGCAAAATAATCCACTTACTTTCTTGATTATGTCCCAAGAGTTTGGTAAGACTTTGTTGGAACTTCAGAGATTACTGAAAATAGAGGGGTTTCTTTTTACATTGAGCACAAGTTTTACCTTACATTATAATTTTAGCTTTTAAGTACATTTTTTTAATCCACTTTAGAAGATGAATTAGGTTCTGGCCAGAAAATATCTTTACAGTTGCTGAGCAGTTCCACAAACTGGTTCAACCACTGGTTTGGGCCCATTTAGCTGTCAGTAAATGTTGATGTTGTCACCAGAATAATATTGATACACTTGTGATATTAATATATTTGAAAATTATGTGTTCTTTGGACCTTGTGACTTATTTAAATACTCTTCCCAAGATTAGTTAAGTGTTTCCTATGATGATATGTAATCCAACTGATGCTAGAAAGTATTTTACCAGGTCCTTAGGGGACCTGCGAGGACTTTTAGCATCAGTGTTTTCTGACTGTGCACTACCTCTGTGCTCTCCACTCGCTTCAAAACCAAAAGAGGGAAAACAGGCCATGCAGAGCTGCATAGGTGGGGAATTACATTACAGCCTTGTTCATTGGACTCTTGCAGGCAGAGGTAGAATTTTGTTGCCAATTATTAATTTAAAACTTGTAATTTGTGCCAGAGAGATTTAAGGCCTTGGCTAGTAACACGTTCCCCAGCAATGCAAACACATAAAACAAAATAAATATGGTTTGAAGTGTATTCAGTGCCTTGAACAGAAATGGAATATGTCCTAGTTTAGTCCTGATCTTCGATTCCCACAGCTGTCCAATTGCAAGAGGAACAGAAGATTGCCCACATATCAGGCTGTCCTCCAGGTATTCAAATTATTTCCCTGATGAACAAATTCACAAAATCCTAAGTATTGCCAATATTTTAGGACCTATGTTTTCAGTGTTTGATGTGATCTTCATTCTGATCCAATGGCTTTGACCTGCTACAACACAAATCATCTCCACCGGTGTGCTGAATCAAGGCCCAGGAAGATTTGGATTTCTGGTAAGTATCTCTTTACCCAGATAGAGTGCCCCAAACTATGAATACAGTACAGAATAGTTTTGAAAAAATACAGTACTCACCTTGTTCACCTCTTAACATCATCTGCATTATTGCGCAGTGGTAATTCAGACAATTCAGAGGTTTTTACTATTTGCTTCATTCAAAAAACTACAAAATGAGACTCAAAAACCCCAAGGTATTAGTTAAATTAGCCTTTGCCAGGGAAACATTACTACACAGTATTCTTCTGCACAGTCAATAATGGGACTTTTACTGTGTTCCTTCAGAAATTTTCTATCAATGTAGTGAATTTAATCAATTACATACTTGTTCTTCTGGTCCAAGTTTTTCTCTTCACAGCTTCACTCTGTTACATTTAGTTGTATTGCATTTCATGAAATATTTTTTTCTATCCTTTAAATTATTTCTAAAATATCCTTTAGAAATCCTTTTAAAAATAGTTTTAAGATCCTTTAAAAATAACATATAAGTCTCAAGCACTCAAGACTATCCCATATCTTATCTTTTCATAAAATTTTCTGTATTAAACAGATCAGTTACTCACTGAGTATGTTCTATTTTCTTTTTTTTAAATTGTTTCTTGTTTGGAGATAGAAGACACTTTAACTTCAATTCAGCAACCATCAATAAAAAGTCATTATTACGACGACATTCCTTTTACCTGTGTATCCCAGAGTTTATGACAAACATTATCCAATCAATTATTTCTATGCCTCCCTTACTTCATATGTAAGGCTGTAAAAAGAAGCACCCCTTAGACCTTCAAGGTTCTACTTTGACTTAAAGTTGCTCAGCACCTTTGAAAATCAGGCCACATAGTTTTCAGGCTGGATATTAAAAAATGCAGGTCAAAGAAAAGAAATTTCTAATTTAGTTCTATTCATCTGCTGTATTCTAACATACAAAATCAGGCAGGCATGTGCTTATAAACCATTGCCTTCAACAGAACATAAACACATTCATCAAGTATAAGTACATTTCAGACCAGAGCCTTAATTACTAAATCACACACTGCCTGATTGCATAGGTACACAGTCTATTCACTGGGTCCCTACAATACCAATTCACACATTACTGCCATGTGAATAAAATTATAATATTCCTTGTTTGCAAAAATGTAAGTATTGCTTTTTTTCCCCTTGTGTTAGATAGAAATTGAAAGGGACCAAAATCAATGGCCAGAAGTCTCATTACAATTGTTTCTTTTTGTTCATAACACCCATGACCCAGAAGTGCAAGAGCAGGCATTCAGAAAGAAATGGTCAGGTTTGCAAGGCTAACTATGTCAACCCTTGGTAAATAATAAGCATAAAGTCTCATCACTTATGAGACAACCAAGTCCTGCCATGTAGTCCCTTCGTAAGGAGAATACTAGAAAAGCAAGTCAGCCTGCTTAGACTCCTATCACTTTTTGTTTGGGTAACAGGTACAAAGAAATACAATGGGGAAGGAGCAACATATGCTACAAAGTCAGAGCCTGAATGCACGTTTTTACTAACTTTGAAAAGAAACCAGGGAATTCATTGGAATCTATATTAATCTAAAGTAGAAAGAGTTACTATAGTTACTAATACAATAGTTACTAAATATAATTCTCACTATATAAAGTGCACTTTCTGGGATCCTATAAGTTGAAAAGATAAAAGATCTTTAATTACGTTTGCCATGGTAATAACTGATTGGCTTCCTTTTATATAGTTCCACTGTAGACAGAGCATGTGCATAACACTTTGAATGTTTTCAACGATTCAGCATCAGCCAGAAGTATTAGAGTTCTTGCTCCCTCTACTTCTTTTATTTAAAGGTTGGCAGTAATTTTTCATGTCAAGGTCATGATTGATGTGGGTTAACTTTCACTAAAAATCTTTTGAAACATTTTGAGTAATGTTAAAAATTATGGCATGCAATACATCAAAATATTTTTCTAGGCTTCCAGCATAAGTAAATAAACACTAGGGAAATGTGGAAGGCATTCATAGTACTTTGTAAGGAAGTTTCGAACTGGATGTTGCAGATTTATATGCTTCATAGCTTACGCTGCGATGCATGTTGCATTTTATTAAAATACACTGTGGGTGGGGAATAGAGGGGGATCTACTACATTGGTGTCTTTGCCCACGTCAATTTGAAATGGAGATCAATTCACTAAGAAACGTATCCAAGCATGGATTATGTAGCCTGTCCGTCAAGTGTCAGTTTCCTGGGGAAATACTAATAGCAAATCCTCAATCTTAGGCCAAATGTCAAGGCTGTAACGTCCAGCACTCTGAGTATGGAACATGGGATTACAAAAACATCTGCCATTGACAGGCAAATGTTAAAGCCACTGATCTTCAGCAGTCAAGATCTGAATAGCATGGAAAATCCCTCTAAGACATAATTCCTAAAGATAAGTAAAGTAAAACAAGATGAGGAACAGGTGAAGCAGCAATGTATTTTCCTCAGAGAAAAAGAAAGAGGGATGTCTACTGTCACTCAGTAATTGTAGGTTAAAAAAAAAAAAGGTAGACAGGTCACTGGCAGGTGCACACAGTGGAGCCCTTTTTTTTTTTTTTTTTTTTTTTCTTTTCCTTTTTACAGTCAGCTGCTTCTCATTCACCCTCATTAGCAGCCCATTATAAAAACCTGGGGAACTGAAAACACCTGCCTTTTCTCACCACATTTAGGTATCTCAGTGGGGTGCTCACGAAAGATGCCTGGAATACCTCCAGTCAATCCACCCAGCATAGCTCAGACCACTCAGAGGAGGACCTTTCTACGTTGACACATCAGGAGCACGGGTCCCTATGCAAGGTAATGACTTCATAGACTTCAGAATACTGTACTGGAAGGGCAAAGGAGGTAGTCTCTTGCTGTGAGTGAAGTGAGATTCTAAGGAAATCATGGCTGAGGAAAAAGTTCTGAGATGCTGTAAATCTATCACAGATCACTCTGAGGAAATGTTAGAATGTCACACCAGTACAATCTGTACTCCTTCAGATTTTCCTTTCCACTTCAAACCCATGTTATGTGAGCTGTTCTCTGAAAGCATTTATCCTTCTCCTAAGATGATTGCATTAGACAACTAGTTTGGGTTAGACATTGTATGACTTTATACTGTTAAATTGAGGTGAGATGAATCCCACATCTAATGCATATAGATAAATACAAGTAGTTAAAAAACATTTTAGGATCCTTTCAAACACTGAGTAGGAGGTAGCCATTTTGGGATGATATGTTTCAGTATTTCTATGTATTTAAAATTACCTAAGGGAACTATGTCTTGGGAAGGTGACAGAAAATGACTGAGAGTGTTTGAAATGCTGTATTCAGTATCATATATTCCACACTCTGCTGAGGTGCACTATTAAAGAGCTAGACAATTAGTTGTCAGCAAGTACTTAATCTTATTTGCAAAAATGGTTGAGTAGCATCTACCATAATGGTCAAAGTTCAAGCTATGTCTTTTCAGTATAACTTTTACTTTCCCAGATCTTCCTAATGTATTTTCATTGTTGTCTTGAAATTAATTGAACAGACAATGGCTTATTTACCTTTTAGCTGCAGAGTAACCAATTTCAAGAAACTTTTCTTTATTTCCATGGCTTAAGGCACCAGTGGCCATGTAAAAAGATATACCCTTTCAGCCAAGACTTTAATTGTTTCCTAAGCTGAAAGAAGACCAATATACTGCTGGCAATTTATGAACCTTTTGTCCTACCATGACACAGCCGTGCATAAATCTTGGAAAACTGTATTATTTAGCTTGTTGTGGCTCTGTAAAAGAGTATGAATAATACAATATGCACTAATGCTACTTTTCTAGCGATCGCATTGTTTTCTCTATTCCTACATTTCTTAGCAATAAAGGAAGGTTTCAAGAGTTTTGTTCTTAGAACCTAGGCTAGAAATTATTTTTATGATCTGCTCCATTTGCATGCTGTCTCACATCTGACAGTCCACTATGAGCAATTGAGAAACTTCTTCTGCATAAATTACTGTAAGCCTTATGGCAATTATTGCTATCTTTACTGATCCATGCAAAACCATTTCTTCTCTCATTCCAGAAAGTGCAAAGCCTCTTCTTTTTAGGGAGTTGTTGACCATATTAAGGTTTTCAGCAATATAGCTGTGCAAGTAGAAGTTAACCAGGCCCCTGAGAGGCCTGGTTAATTAGAAGTTTTGCTACATGGCTGAAGTGAATGAATTGTGGATAAGATAGTACATGTAGATTTTTTTACCCAGAAAGGGAGATTTTATTTCCTATTAATTAGGGAATAAACTATAAAACCAAGGTTATCTGTTATACCGGAGCATAAGAAGGCCAAGTCCCAGAGTTGTTTTGGTACCGGACATTTTGTTAAGACACCTTCAATGTTAGGCTATGAAAATAATAATCATTTTAATGATGTTAATACAGGAGGGATGTGAACCAATAAGATGGGGGCACGTGTTCGTATGGTTTAGGAAAATGAAGGTGTGAAGTAAATGTGAACTGGGGAGTTTAAAGGCATGTTTAAAAGATAAAATTTTTTGTCTGCTTTCTGAAGATGGTGTCTTTGGTTCCTGTTGTTTGTCTTCTCCTGCCAAGTTGAAGGTTTCATGATACCAGCCTGTTAAGAGGTTTTGCTTGTTTGTGTTTCTGTTAGCTTAGGAATAAAAAAGCAAGCTCAGGTCTTGTTTGACTTCTGCTGTGCACTTCTACAAAAAGGGAGGAATAATGTTTTTCTAATAATGTCTTCAGAGGCACAAAATGAATAAAGGAGCAGGTTGCCCTATCTTTATGAGACAGCTAGCAGGTTGTATCTTGATTTGTTGAAGGACTGTTCCCCCAGGATTGCTGTCATGGTCGTAAGCCATGTACTGGGCTGTAATTCAGTCAATTAAAAACACATAAATAATGTTTAAATGCTACTTAAACCATGCTCACTGTCTGCTCTGTACCTATATGGAGCAGGCCAGTAGACACTAAATACCCATATAGCCAGTGATAAATCCAGCCTGTGATAAATCCATGGGATGAAATCATCTCTAGATACCAAACCTCTGACTGGGCAGGACACTGGCCACTCTTCTGGAAATGTGTCTCAAAACTGTCTTCTTCCATTTTGGTAGTGGTTGATAGCATATCTATACAGTTTCTGCAAATAATCTTGTAGCGTCTTCTGGATTTAAAGGTGCTGCATAACTGCTGTTACCTGAGCTCACTTGTAAAGCCTGGACTCTCTCATAAATGCCTCTGCTTCTCAGAGCAGATGACCATCAAACCACAGCTAAGGGTGGCCCACGGTCCAAAACCATAAGCCAGTGACCTGATGAATGATCAGACAGGAGGTGGCTGCAGGCATTTTTTAGCCTGCTCCTCTGCAGGCAGACCACTGTAGAAACGGGGAAGAAATTTCAGGAATTGTGAGCTCAGGGCAGGGCTTTGTATTTTAGTCATTTAATTTGGAAAGCTTTGATTCATATTGTTAAAAATCTAGCTTTTTTCCCAGACTCAATCACTGCAGTGAAAGTAAGCAACATCTGCAAAGTTTTGATTAATTCACTCAGCCGTTATGCTATCCCTACTACAACTGAGTGAATTAAGGGATATCTCTTAAAATAAGTGATAAATAATAACCATGAGGCATAAATTACACTGGTGAGGGATGCTTGTTTAAAGAAAAATGGAGTATCACCCTAATTTCTCTTGCTCATCAGCTAAAGTGTATCTGAATACAGAAAACTTTGTTTGGTAAGCACAAACAGCACTGCCTCCAGCTTTGTGCCAAAAACTCATCGATGTTCCTAACAAAGGTGGCATATATCCTGTGATTTCTCTGAGAAAAGTAAACTTCATTGGCAGTCTGAGAGTTAGATCATCATGTTAAATTCCCTATATCTATGGAGAGGTTTTGTCAATGTGATGTCCTTGGGCACAGAATTAAATATTATTCCAAAGAGGAAATACCTCTTTTCTCTGTTATTATGGAAAATTTCAGCCTTGAAATATTTTAGCTGTACATTCCTCTAGACTGGATGCTTTATAAAACCTTGTTATTACAAATCCAGCTTATTTTAAAGCCTTGATCTGCAAAGCCTCTTTGTATACAGATTTCTGATGGTTTTTTGCAACACATCTAAATCATATCATCTAATTTAGTCAAAGTTCTGACTGCGCTTCTCAGTCTCTTACAGCATTTCAACAAGTTGTGCAAAGTATGAAACTTTATTAAAATAGTGCATCTACCTGAGGATATAAAAAAAAACTGCTGCTCTTCTCCATCTGACTTGTTATTCTACTCTTGCAGTGGTCAGAGTCACCTATAAATGTCCTATCACTCTTTTAAATCATGCAGTTCTATGTATCATAAGGAAATAGAGGAAGGCAATTTCCTTCTGCTCACAGTGGTGGTTTTACATGCTTAACTTGAACTCTGACTGCCAAGTGAACTAGAAGCATTTTAACTGAGCTAGTAAAAGACCTAGAAATGCCAGTATTCTTGAAATAGCTACCCCAGGATAGGAATCAATTCTACTGCAAACTTAAGAAAAATAGTTACCAGAAAGTAGGAAGAGTGATTGCAAATAAGGAAATAAATGTAACCATGAGCAGATGTAATAATCAAGGAGTTATTTTCTGTGATCTCTTCTTACTGCCTGAAACATAAATGTAAATTTAGTATTTGTCAGCAGTAGTTAATAAGAAGCCCAAGACTGAGTTTGTAACTATGAAACTTCAATACAACTAGAAAATTGAAAATGTTAAGGGAAGAAAACCTTATGAAGGGGGAGATGAGATCTGTGTCTACCCACATGTTTCTCCTTGTCTAATTTCTCACCAGCAGGTGGTTCAACTCAGTAACAGCTCATTCCCAGCAGCTTAAAGGGCTGGTCAGCCTTACAGCTCTCCTTTTTTGAAGGAAAACAAATGGCTGTTAGCACAGCCGCTAACAGTTCTCAGTCACTCTTAGAGTTGATCTCCTTTGCTTTAGAGAACTCCAAAGCATCTCATGAGTTTCAGTTTTCTCATTTGTCTGCTTTTGTGGAAGATGCTGAAAGCATCTCCTCTTCTGCCTGTTTTCAGTAATTGCCTCCTAATGGCAAGGAGCACTTCAGGAGAATCTATTGGCCATGTTAGATTATGTCTGACCACTAGACTGATGCTCTGAAGGCTTTAACTCATGGGATCCTGTGCCATAATTTTTCTTCCACTTCATTTACAATATTCCTATTTTTAGCACCAGTGTGAGACAGACACAATTATACCTGAAGTTCAGCAGCATATAATAGGTGTCTGAATTTGACTCTTGAGTTATTCTAATCATCGTTTTCACAGTTTAACACCTTTTACACAGTGCTATTTGGTTTTAAACACCCTGGGCTAAAACTCACATGCTTAAAATCGTGTATTTTCAAAAATAAAAAAGCCATAAATGACTAAGAAATGCATTATGGTCAAGTACCTGTTATGCTATGTTTAGCAAATATAGAGTAACACATGAGATTATATTTTTAGCACCTGTATTTTTTCTGAATGATGTGAACAATAATCCAGAGTGAGCATGGGCTCTTTATAGTTGTACAAATTTGAAAGAGCTACTGTAAACTTGAGTTTTCCTTTCCTAGCAGTATTTTAAGTAAAAACCTACCTGTGCTCTGTTGGTTCCTGTCCTTCAACAGTGATTCCCAGCCTCCTTGCCACTGTGCTCCATTTGACTGAGTCCATAATGTTCCAACTGCAAATAGGTGGGGACCCAGGATCCTGTTTTTTCTCTCATGACTTTTCATACGAACTATTAACATCAAGTTTGAATTGTTACAGCATTATTTGACAAAACTTAAGCAACTGTTTGAAATCCAGTCTCCTAAGTACAGGTCTACTCACCTTTGTCTGGGATTTCCTGGAGACAAGTACGTTCACATGTGAAGTCTGGTGCCATTATAAGGTAACTGTGATGTTTTGCAGACTGGTTGGATTTATTTTATTAAAGCAGCTGTCCAGTGCACATACAGGTGGTCTCTCAGAAGGCTCTCTGCAAATTTGAAGACACCTGGTAACGTTATAAGGTTGAATGTTACTACACATACACAATGGATCTAGGCAGGCTACTAACTGTTGGCAATCCCAGATGTTCACTGCAGATGTGCTGATCAGTAAGGAGTTACAGGCTTTTAACAGCCAGGTTCATGTTACTGTGTATGTTGAATAGCAAACAAATTCACTGCAATGTGATACTTCATGAGTAAAAATTATTCTATAAAAATGAAGAATATCTTCACAAAATCACAGAATCACAGAAGTATACAGGGTTGGAAGGGACCTCTGGAGATCATCTAGTCCAAACCCCCTGCCAGAGCAGGTCCACCCAGAGCAGGTTGCACAGGAATGTGTCCAGGTGGGTTTGGAATGTCTCCAGAGACGGAGATTCCACCACCTCTCTGGGCAGCCTCTGCCAGGGCTCTGCCACCCTCACAGCAAAGAAGTTCCTCCTCATGTTTAGGTGGAACTTCTTATGGTCATATTTGTTCCCATTCCCTCTTGTCCTGTCCCTGGGCACCACTGAGAAAAGACTGTCCCTGTCTTCTTGACACCCACCCTTGAAGTATTTATAGGCGTTGATCCCCCCTCAGTCTTCTCCAGACTAAAAACACCCAAGTCCCTCAGCCTTTCATCATCAGAGAGATGCTCCAGGCCGCTCATCTTTGAAGCCCTCTGCTGTACCCTCTCCAGCAGTTGCCTGTCCTTCTAGAACTGGGGAGCCCAGACAGGTTTGCAGACAGGTTTTCATCTGGAAGAAGGTATGTCCCAGTCGTGTTGTAACTCTGTTTAAATAACTAATAATAAATAAATAATAACAAAAAGCCTTCACCGAAGTACTTTTACGTTCAATCACTTTTAGCTAATCAGGCTAATGGGGAGCTGGGACACCCTGGAGGAAGGGAAATGGCGGCACCAAATCATGCTTAATATAAGACATACAGATGGCATATTTTACAAGAATTTGCATCCTAAGAATATTTTTTCACCAAGAGCATTTTGGACCCCTTTGGATTGGTGTAACTTTGAAGGACTTAACCGAGTCATATCTAGGACCATATCGAAAACATCCTTCAGCAGGCTAAAATGTCACTGCTGCTTTCATGTACAGCTGTGGAAGAGAAAACATCACTAATATTATCCTCACAGAACCTCATGGTAAACTTTGACTTGCTTATGTGTATATATGTACTGTATATATTTATCCTATTAATGTCAATAGCATATCAGAGTTGAGACCTGCTGTGCATATCCGAGAGGAAACTTTTGTTACTGAAGAAGATTTCCTAGTGCCTAAAAGATAAAGAATTGTTTGTGATGAGATTTGGTCATTATTCCCAGAGCTGCATAATTAGTCTTAAATGTTTTAGTTACAATCCTGCTGTGGATTTGCATGTGTAAGTCCTGGTGATTAAAGCGGGACATGAAGAGCAGAACTAAGCTTTTGCTCTGTGTGGGAAGCAATATATGAAACTCTGCCTGCTGAAATCACTGAGCATATTTTCTTTTCTTTGCTGGGTCAGGATTTTCTCCCATGTCTGGCTAAGTACTCAATAGATTCATTTTCAGAGACTCTATTCCCTCTCCCTTTTCTCCTGGCTAGATAAGATAAAGTATTTTCAAGAAAAAAGTTTAAAAAAAAAACCTAACCCAAATAAATGCATAATTTCAATATCCTACTTCTCCCTGGTATAAAAGGAGAAAAAAAGGGTTTATGCTCCTACTGTAGTTTTGATTCTAAATCCAGTGTAAATACAGAATGAAATGTAAATCCATTGGCTTATTGTGTTGTGAATGTAACAACATTTTTAATATTGATTCAGCTATACATTGGAAAGTGTCTTTCATTAAAAAATATCCATACACAGCTGAGGAAGGGGTTGAGGTGATGTCTTTGTGGCTGCTAAAGCTTAAACCCCTCTAGTGCACAGCCAGGTGAAACCCAGGAGTGGGGAAAGTGATGTAAACCATGTCCTTCTCTGATCCCCAAGATTTTGCGACACGTTTGCCTTTACACTTGTAACTCCTTGGTTACGTTTCAATTGAGTTCTCCCTCACTGTGTCGCTGTCTTAAGTATTTCTCACTTTTCTAATGTCAAAAGCTCTTCTGTTGAGAGGACTCAACAGGAAGTGGATGCAGGGAGTATGAGCTCTGATGAGATCCTTTAATCCACCCCTAATCCCACTCAATTAAAACTCCATTGATGACAGAAAAATCATTAAGTGCTGAAGAACAGGAAAATGAGCGAAAACAACCCTGCATGAGAAATTAGATGCGCAGCTTCTAACAGGGGTGTCCTGCTCCTTCCCCAGCACACCTCCTTTCTGTGCCACCCCTGGCAAGCCAAGCTCTTAAATCTTACAACCGAGCAGCTAAAAACATACAATCGAGTTGGCAGCTGAAGTAATGCATCTCTCAGAGTCCAGGGAGAGTTACACACAGAATTCTTAACATCGCACATCCCACCGCTGCTGGAGGGACCTGGAGGCTCAGGTGACGGGTCCATTCAGCCCCTGTTCTCTTGTTCTATAAACACACGATGTTGTGCATCCCTCTTTTACCTATGCACTGTTGCTTACCTCTGAATTTCTGTAATCAGTTTCCAGAGAGGCAGAGACAGGAGGAAAACTAGAGGTCAAAATAAGGGCGGAAAAAAAATAATCATTCTGTTTATAAATAAGTTTTAATTGTGTTCCTTTGTGTTTTCTAACATAAAACGCAGAGGGTATTTATTGTTTGATATTTTTACATTTAGCATGTCCATTTTTCTGCTTTACATCTTTTCTGATGAGGCAGGGGATAAAGGATGCCAAGAAAGCACTATTTGATGTTACCTGCCCCCTTTGCATGTCCTTCTCCTCTGGTATCTTAGTGTTTTTTAGGTCGTAGGGAAATAGGAGGCATGGCAGAGGAAGTACAAAGAGCTAAGGAGCAGCAGGTCTGAATGGTATTTTCCAGTGGGAAAGCTGGGAACCATATGCTGTGAATGTTGAGTACAGTTAATGTGGCTTCAAGCAGCATTAAATCCATTTACACCGCATGAGCCCGCTCTTCCCAGAGTGCGCACACGGGTCATGGAGCCAAAAGCAGTACAGCAACCAGCTGGACTTTGTTGACAGTTCTGGTGGTGGCCAGAGGAAAGCCTTCAGAAAAAGGCTTTGTGAATGTCTGTGCTGAGAGGCATTCTTGATTTCTCATGGATTCCCAGTCTTTATTTTCTTCCTTTCTTGGCCTGGAATATCCATACTTGGCATCTCAGAAGAATTCACAGACATAAGGAGGGCATGAGGTAATTTATAGAAACTTAAGACCCAAACAATTGTAGGCTTCTTGGACTCATTTTGTTCCCCTCCGTGTGATTTTACACTGGAAGGGAGTACATAGACTTTCATCTTTCTTCATCGCTAACTTAAAAAAAGAATGGCCTGGTACTTTTCCAGGCAATCTGTGTGCACCTATAAACCGAAATGCAGCTCGTAAACATTAACCATGTTGAAACAATACACTCGCTGTTTGCAATCACATTATAAACAACTTAGATGTAAGAGACAATTTCTAGACATCTGCAATGCCACTGCACAGGGAAACCCAACCTCCACACCTAAAACACAGACTAATTACCAGCGCATGTACTTTTTGGCTTTTCATCAATACGCATAATGTCCATGCGACATCATTGCTTTTCATAAGTGCTGCTTCATCAAATAGTGCTGGTATTTAACCTCTGACCACTTCTACGCTCCTTTCAAGCCTCTTCTCCCTCTTTCTTTGGTAGACACTCACTGCTGTCTACTCCAAACAGCAGATTGCCAGAACTTCTTTGCTACACGCTTAAGTGCCTTGTTCGACGCCTTGTATTCTAATTCCTATTGAGTGCCCTCAGGCGTTGCAGTAGAAATAATAACTCACGGGTCCTGACCCTTCAGATACTTTCTAGTACAAGTAATACCCACTAAGGCTGGTAAGCACGTCCAAGAGCAGGCTGATGATTTGTGCAACTGGCAAACGGAGGCTCAAGAGATTCTTTAGAGGTTTCACGTGATAAAGCAGAGAATGCTGCCATGTTTGTGTTCCCTGACAATTATTTTAAATAAAAAAAAAAAAAGCTTTTGAAAGATAGGTGGTTTCCAAGGACTGAAGTACCTTGCAACTTGCTCGTAGGTCTCCCTCGGAGAGCTTGGAGTTGTCCCACTTGTTCCTCAGCTGCCACAGCCGCAGTTGGCTGCCGGTGGTCAGCTTCAGCTGCAAAATTATGGGATCTGCAAATCTTCCACAACTCCCCCCCCCAACTTCTATTCATAGAAACATACCATGATCTACGCTCCCTGGGTCTGCTGCCAGAGATAATTTTAGAAGGGACTTGGCCAGTTTCTTCTGTCTCCTTGGGTGGGTTTTTTTGCGGTTTTGACACAGGTAACGTAAGGTCAGAGTCAAGACCTTGTGGAACAATTTCTCTATCGCATTACACTGCAGACTTGTTGTTTTTAGCATTTAGTGCTGTTACAGAGCAGTCCACTAGCACACGCTCTCTGTCAGTTTGCATATTGTGAATTTAAAAAAAATAAAAGACAGCTTTGCTGGGTTTTTGCAGGAGAAAAAGCTACGTAGTTTGATTAGCCTTATGAATAATATTCTAGACTCTGCTGGTTTATTTTTTTTAAGTCAGGCAGAGAATTTAGTTGTGCAGTCAGAGAACACACATGGAGAACACCACACTTAAAGGGGTGCCTGACATCTCAGTTCCATTATCAGCTGTATTATAGATATCCTTCTCCCCTCTCTCAGTTTTCCCAGCTGTTGGACAGGGATGAAGTTCTGGACCAGTTGTATGAAGATACTGAGGTCTACGGGCAGTCAGGCTACTGTGGTCAGACTTCATCCTGTCAAAAGATCCACTTGCCTATGGGCATGAGGTTATCATTGTTGATGTCTGAAATACCCACATAGTCTACCTTTTTTAATAAATACAAATCTAAATACTATTCTGGAGTAGGCCTAGATCTCTAAAGAGTTGTGTTCATCTTTCCGATATCTGCTGTTCCTGGATACCAGGATATGTTCACTGGTTATAGCTCCTTTACCCTGCATTCCTCTAGGAACCAATATTACAAAGGATGCAGCTGCAGATGCTGTTTTGCAACCATGGATCAGGATTTTAAACCTCTAAGCAACACCGAAGAAAACAGAACTAGCTGCAGGCTCCTTAATGGCTTTGCCATAAGTCATGCATATGAAGTGAGGTGTTCAACCTGCTGCCCCAGGGAGCAGACCAGAAGTGTCTGCAACACAGGAGAGACACAATCTGCACCCACCAGGCATCTACCACAGATGCCACCACTGCTGCCTACAGCCATGCCCCAGCAAGATGAAACCAAGACTCTGCAGGCTTTCTGTCCTCTCTTCCTCACTCCATTAGTCTCCACAGAGGAAGGACTGGCTCCAAGCAGCCAGCTTTTCACACCAGCTATGCTAGTTGAGGGGAAAAAGGATTTCAAAATGCTTGATGGGGCGTGTGGTACAAGCCTCCATCTAGCCCTGTGTAACACAGGGTAACAGGTTGAGATCTTTCTCCCAAATCATGTATTTTTTTTATACCGCAGTTTTGCCAGAGTCAGCATTTCCAGCATCAGGCATTTGTGTCCAGTCCAAGCTGGAAAAGCACCTATAAAATTGCTTGACTGTGGGAAACATGAGTTGAGAGTGGTGTGTACTTGTGAGACAGGTACTACAGTAAATCAGTAGGCTGTAGGAAAGACAGAAAAAATAAAATATTAATCAGAAAGTCAAAATTCAGGTCCCGTCTGGTGTCTTCATGGAAGAAAACAGTACTTATTCCAGAGACAGTTGATCAGGCAGGTTTGACTCTGTTTGCTGAGCTAGGGAAGGCACAGCACAGCACTGGCAGCTGATGTGCAGGATAATAGCAGACTAGCAAAGTCCCAAGTGCTTTTCTCCCTGTCACCGTAAATGTAAGACTGGAAATGATCTGGACGAAAATTGTGGGATGCTACCATTCCCACTCTGTGAATTTAAAATGGTTTAAACCATCCCCAAAATACCCTCGCTTGCTGAGAATAGAAATACTGTGTCACTTTTGCCTATGCTTTGTTCTCCTTTCATGCAAAGTGAGCACCGCAAGCCTCACAGACCTGTACTCGCCAAGCAGTAAAGAAGCGAGATACAACCTTGATCTAGCACTGACATCATGAGTGAGACATACTCCTTTATACCTACATCAGTTTCAAAACCTTGTTTAATTCAAGTGAAATATGGGACCCTAACACTGCTATGCTTGTATTTCCTGACTCCCACCAGTTTGAAGAATTTGTCTTGTGAAATTTAGCTCGAGGAGAGAGCAGAAGCCTGGGAGAAAGCTCCACCTCAAAGTACTGGGAAAGATCTTGCTTTCTCAAGTTTGGTTGATGAAAAATACATTCCATTAAAAACATGAATGTCCCTAGGATCGTCTTACATAGAAAAAATCTTAATCACTGCGATTCTAGAGGTCACCCCCAAATGTCACCAGTTCAGTAGAAAGACCCACAGCAGAGTTTCTCAGAGTCTGCTACATGGTTTTCATGCAGATTCCCATCTGAAAGTTTTACAGAAAAAAAATTCACTAAAAATACTTATCTTGTATTATTGTATAATATCATTCTTTTGAAAATATTCATTTTGTTTCTACTTGAAATATCAGGGTTTGGTGATGTGAAAACAAAACACATCAACAGTCGTTGGATATTCTCTTTATATACTAATTCAGAAAAGCCATTTTATTTTTCTTTTTTCTTCTGGAATTCACATCCTGCTAAGAAAACTAATTCAATTCAAAACTTTCTTGTCAAAAAAAGAAACATTTTTTTAGAGTAAACTCTTAGAAAATAGATTTATTTATTTTTTTCCTAGAAAAATAATCATATTTACTATCAATAGGATTTTAATGGTGTCCAGCTAGTAGGGAGAGAAATTACAAGCATTCTGCCAATATGCAGTCAGGTACAAAGAATAGGGGGAGGAAAAAAATCACAAAATCATACATATATAAAACCACGTTTTTTTAAACATAATAGCTGCATTATTTGTTCTTATGGATTGTTGCAGCTTGCCTCTTTATGAGTTGTTGAATGACAACTTAATTTGCAAGTGGGAGAGCAAAGAGTATAATGCAATAATTTATCTCCAAATGAAGATAGAGCAGTAGCATACACAAAAAGAATCAGCCCCCTTCACAGACTGATTTTTAAAAGTCTTCCAGTAAAAAGTATTTTAGTATTTTTTTAGAAACAGTTGCAGCCAGCTGAAATTAATTTCTCTTGTCCCCTTAATGGCCTTTTTACATGGGAAACTAATGCACCACTTGCCACTTGATAGGGCAGTATATGGGTGTGTTTAAGTTTGAGAGGAGAAGGGGGCATTTTAATATGCAAGTCTAATGGTGCTGTTGGGTTTTTAAGAAACAGAATGATCTATATTGATTCCTAAAGTGGGCCTACATATCGTGGTATTCAGAGACATGTTGTGTCTTGTTAATTTTTTCAGTAATATAGAACAAGAACACAATAGCTTCCCTAAATCAAACTAAAATGAGTGATTAAGTACCTGTTTTAATACTGTGCATTAATTTTAGTTCAGATGTTCCTTGCTTTGTTGTATAATACAATTGCATACAAGACTACATCATTTGCATGCTACAGCAAGGTGCATTATAAAAATAATCTTAAATTATCAGGACCTGAAAGGGAGCAATTGTCAGGATACAGTGTCCATAGATCAAAGACAAGCCTTTAGAGAGGGTGCTCCTTGATTCTTATTTAAGAGAATGTACTTCGTTGCCTTAGTAATTCTTCCTTTTTTTCCTAAAATTCAATCGCAGTGGCATCCCTTCAGGTTTTTAGAGGCTTAGCCATTACAGCTCCTCCTGTAAACTGCCAGTAACCTCTTACTTAGCAAGTTTTAAATTTTCCTGCATCTATCTCAAGCCTACATGTGTACTGTATCACATCCTTCCAAAGGATTCAGAGCTAAAAGGAGAACTTAGTTCTAAATTACTGCTTTAAAGTACTGTAGATCTACCCGTCTCTCTGTAGGATCTTGCTATCTCCATCCAAGCGATTATTCCACCTCTCCAGGCTTTTATCTTGGCTGCTAGTTGTTCCTTGCTCCATCTGAGATCCACAGCTGTCTTTGGAAACAAGTTCAGAGGTAAACCCACAGTGTGTTGGTTCTATTACATATAATCTAAACAATCAAGAAGACAGCTGATGTGGTCTCTCTGAAAGTCTTGTGGCCGTCTCACCATGTGGAGTCTGTCTCGTGTCTCGTGTCTATGACTCTGCCTCCCCGTGGTCCTGCTGCTGCTGCACATGGCTGATATGGGCAGGGTATAACAACACACACAGGAGGAGTTTCAGCATTGTTGAAAGGAACCTGATCTGTGCTTTTTCTAAGCCACCTAAGGACCTTTTACGGTGGATCTCTGTTATTCAGTATCTTGCCTTTTCCCACTGCTGAAAAAGCTGGTACCTCAAAGCCCCTTTTCATGGAGAGAGTGGAAGGGCTCCTCCTGAAGCCCGAGGGTCCCTTCAGTGCCTCGAGGAAGAGCCATTCACTTTGGTAAGAAATACTGCCCTCCACTTGTCACCTCAGCATGATCCTTGAGATATTCCTCAAGGTGCAGAAGAAAGGCAAATATGTCGGGTTATGAAGCTGAGACAAGGAAGGGTCTTACTGATCCAACCTGAGGGAATGGAAACTATAAGATAGTACACATATACTCATCTCCATGTGCAGGAGAAAAGTCTCAAAGAGTGCCAGGGATGGCTATGATGACCAGCAGGGAAGCACATAATGGTACAATCTGGAAATAATGGACAATCATGGGGTGTAAGTAAACACTGAGGAAAGTATTACAAAGAAAGATAGAGAGATGCCTACAGGGGTATATTGTTTGGTGTTTATCAGGATATATAAATCTTAATTACACAGTAACGGTTTTATTTAGAGTAGTACTGAGTGACCTAACAGATCAGGAGCAAATCCATGTTCATCACAACTCTTCTCCCTCTGCATACAGAGACCACCCCACTCTCTGTCCTCTTGGTAAAAACATTTTCCAAGAGCGTCACAGAAAGGAGAACAAATCTGCATTCACAGAAACATGTCTTGTCACAGTGGGGGAGAGCATTGCTTCATGCTCTTCAGTGATCTGCTGCTTAAAAACACAAAGATGTTAAGGCTAAACCCGTGATGAAAGTTCAACTGTTGACCACACTAGAATAGACATGACCCCCACAGATCAACAAATTAAGCTCTGAAGCATGAGGCTTCATTACCCTTGTAACTCTTTTGTAGTAAGGTTAAAAAAATTTAAATTTTGCTCCTGGTCTTATGGACACCTCATCCCTTTTTAGTCCTCCCAAAGGGCTTACTTCAGCAATTTCCATGGCAGTGATTCCACCACTGGTTGGTTACACACTGCATAAAAACACTTCCTCTTCTTCTACCTGAGTTCCCTGACATTGGTGCTCACTTGGTGCTTGCCCATTTACAAATCAGGAGGAAGGTCTCTGATTTGTGGAGATCTCCAGGTCCTACTGTGTTCAATTGGAGCTATGGGGTGCTGAGCCCATCTGTAAATCAGCCTCTAAGTGGAATGTCCATTGCTTGATAAAATATTAAAAGCCTGTAATTAGAGCATAAATGGTAGGAAGTGCTACAGTTTCTCCAGTCAAACAACATAAACTTTTAGAATTTATCCATAACTCTGCAGAGCTAGACATCCTTACAAGTTTCTTGCATTTTCTATTTATGTATCTATGTTTATGTAATGACAATTATTAGAGAAATAATATCTAGCAGTGCATACTATTGAGTCTATTTCATGGAACCAGTTACACCCCTGTAAAGAAGCAGCCAATTTGGCTAATAGCAAACTCTCTCATTAGCTTGTTTTCAGTTCTTCTTGCTTGAGAAACTTCCTTTGTTCTCATCAATGTGACTTTGAAATGAGACTAAAGGGAAAGAGGCTGGCTGGCACAGAAACTTCTCTTATACACTACTCCAAGTCTTCATAGGAGAATTTTTAACGAAGACTGCAGGCTTAGGAGTCAACAGTGCAGCTGAATGGTTCCATATAGATGCCAGGTGTCCAAAATACCATAAATTTAAAGATCATACCTTAAAAACATTTAAGCCCCCCCAAATACATTAAAAATGTGATGTATATAAAGTAGTTTTTTTATAAAACTGATCTCATATAACTTTTGTCAAGTTGAACCTTATTTTGCCACCTTTTAGCCTCTCGAAATTCCATTATATAATCGTCTGCACTCATATTTATCGTGTCTCCTAATTTAATAAAACCTGAAAATTCAATCAGCAGGCTACTTTTCTGCTCCCACGTATCTAATAAAAATGTTGTATGAGTCTATATCCAACAAAGACCCTTGTATCATGCTTCTTATAACCTCCTACACTGTTATCTTTCATAATGTCTCAGGAAAAGGCTCTGTGCTTCTCTCTACTGCATATGGAAAACCAAATTGGAGATGCATATGAATAAATAGCTTAGCTGACCTACGTTAGGGAGGGAAGGAACAAAAGAGTTAGAACTCGTTTCCCTCTTCTTCTGGCTGTTACAAATAAACCTGCGCTTGTTTATGTGTATTTTTTCAGTCCTCCTTTCCCTGTACTCTGTTTCCAGTAAACTCACTGGAGATCCTTTAGAATCTGTCTTTGTTTCTCTCATGTTTATATATTAATCATTTTATATGACGATGGGAAACATCTGAGTAACAATAAAAGCAGACTGTACAGCAACTATCGCAAGCATAAAGGAGCGAATTCTAATCCAGTTATATTAATGAGCTGGGTACACTTGTCCAGCAGGACTCCCTTTCAGCTCGGTAGATCGCCTTAGAGAGTTTAGCAAGAGAATAAATGGTGTGAAGTTTCCTCTTGGTTCTTCTGAGCCTCTACAAGTGCAAGTGGAGGACACCTAGCACTAGAGAATAATGCCAGAGAGGAACTGGCAGCACCTCAATAGTCTCATTTGAAGAGTGCCTGCTCAAGGCAGGGAGCAGGCTCCATCTCCTGTGGCAAAACTCCTGGGAACTGAATGGCCCAGGATAAAACCACACTCCTTCTCCCACGGAGTGTCTCAGGAAAACTGCAGCTAACATGACCTGCTTCTCCAAGGGCGTAGCAGTCCCCCTAGGGAGCCAGGGATCTTGTCTGGTGGAAGAAAGTCATACCACAGCAGGGGGGTCTGCATCCTCTCTCCTAAACTGTAAGTTAAAATCCATCAGTCATTTTAAATGTGTCATACACAGAGCTCTCGCCTACAGCATTTGAATAAACAGCGTGATGCTGGGTTTGTATTATTTTTCTTTCATCTACTAAATAGTCTCTCTTATGCACTCCAATACTACAGTAATGGGCTCTGGATAATAACTTAAACTGAAAGAGTTAGTCTTTAACCATATTGCAGTGTTTGTCCTTACAATACCGCAGCACCATGGCATTTTACAGCAAAACATGGGGGGAAAAAAAAAAAAAGTGATAATGAGCAACTGCGGTTGCATCACGTTGGGAACCAACAGGCTAAACGCCAATCTTCAAGCATTCCTAAGTGATATCCTCATGTTTATACTATTAGTTCAACCAACATTACTCTGCTTCGTGCTAAAATAACGACAAGGACAGAACCGTTTGTTCAGCCCGACTGCTGGAAAAGGAAAATGACGTTGGGTGTAGAACTGCAGGAAATTATGTTGACTGATAACAAATATAATTATTTCCGAATTATTATGATTGTCTCACAATCATTCCAGGAATGCAAAAGATGTTTTTTATCTTTTTTTTTATTTTATTTTTTCTCTCCGCTCCTCCCTTCCCCCCCTACCAGCCCAAGTCCTTATCTTCCCTCTTTGTTCCTACCTTCTGCAGCAGTTGCAACACTGGCACCGTGCCCCAGCACATGAAAGCTATAGCATTGTGGATTATCAGAGTTTTCGCCTGGAATAAGATGGATGCAGAAACACTCCACTTAACAAAAGCCCCACTTTATCTTCGCCCGTTCTTCTCTTCCCGGCTCTTTGGAGCCTCGGTTGGGTATATTGTGTCACGGGGAGGTGTAAAGGGTGGTGACTTTCTGAGAGGGTGTTTAGGGGCTGTGGAAACAGTTGGGTTTCAAGAGACAAATACGCATCAAACAGAAAGCTCTGATGTCAGATGTCACTGTAAAAAGGTTAGTGATTCGGGGCTGAGGTGTTGGTTAGCTGGTAGGAAGAAAAGGTTCATAAAATGGATCCTAACAGGAACAGAGGAGAACGAGGAACAATGATTGGGGAAGGCCCCCAAGTTGGCGGGATATTGAAGAAGATTATAGCTGATGAGGTACGTAATCGAGTAACTGAAGAGAAAGGAGATGGATTGTGAAAATTTTCTCCTAGATGAGGAGAAAAGTACTGAGAAAAGTGCTAAATTAGAATTGATTGACAACAGCCTGTTAAATAATATTGGGAAAGGTCACCTGAAATAGGGGAATGGTTCGGCTGCTGAATTCTGGTGTTGCGTGAATTAAACCACGGGAAACCAATTGGATGAGAAGTTGGCATCACCTGGGACTGGTCCAGAGGTGCCGGTGGGGGAAAAGAAGGTGGCAGCTTCAGTGGTGAAAGAACCCCAGCCCACCACATCCAAACAATCTTCTAGCAGCACCTGGACTAGAACCCAGGAGACACCCAAAGGTGAAGAAGAACCCCAAAAAACACTGCTGAGCTTTTGGTACTTTCATCTGCAGTGGCGAGGCAGCCACAGATAGGACGGGTTTACAGCGAATAATCACAGAGCACTGGCTTCTGTACGGAAAAGACCATCAGCCAGCTGCAGAGGGCAACGTCCCGTGACACGACAGCTCTCATAGTCCCCCGCCACCCTTTCGCTGGGCTAGGAGCCGTGGGAGCTGGGGCGGCAGAGGGGGAGGCAGGTCTGTTTGTCAGCTCGCCGTGCCGCCGAGGGCTGGCAGTGGGCGGCTGGCACCGGCGGGTCTGTCGCTCCCTCCCAGCCCCGTGGAAAGTCTTCCTGAAAGAAAGGGAGCCGCGACTGTCTGCCTGGCACAATGTAAGCAGTCACATCTCGTCAGGGATGTCTAACGTCCTAACGATGTCTGCAGGCCTTGCTGACTGTGAAAAAAAGACTGCTTCAGACAAGGAGACTTTGTCCCAAGCGGCAGCCCTGGACTGAGCCTACTGAGTTTGTTTGAACAAACTCGAGCTAATTATAGCAGGAGAGCGCTGTTTTGAAGAAGGCTGGGTTTATCCCAGGCGCTTGGGTGTCACATCTATGTCTTTTCTTTCGCTGCCAGTGTCTGGAAGCCCTGGATCATAGCAGCAGCTCCGAATGGGGCTTTTCAACTTGGTGAATCTCTGGTGGAGCTGATCCCGCAAAAGGAGGGTTTCAGACAAAGCACGGGGCACAAGTCCAGCCACCTGCTCTTTGAGGCCCAGTTCTTTGGGGGAAAAAAATCACAAATTTCTAGATTGGCCCTGAATGTAAGTCTGCTTTGTAGTAACTAGCCCAGAAGTCTATGTCCTACAAAACTCCGGTGTCTTACCCTTCAGACTCCCACGTGGAAGGGAAGCAGCCGTGGTCTGGTCCTCCCTTTCGTACAGCACACAGACCAGTGGGGTAACACAGACGTCTCTACAGCTTTATTACGTGAATCCACGAGGCTTCTGAGCAGGCTTCACCTCCATTCCTCCACTTACAGCGCTTCAGCTCCAAATGTCCTGGCAACCTCCTGCTTTTGCTGGCTTCAGAAAGATACATGGCAAATCTGCTTTTTTCTCCCCTGCCTGGACAGCAGAGTATTGTCCCCCAATTTGCCCTCCTCATGATCCCTCAACATGCATTTTAGAATGCAAATATCTGGCAGTGCATTGAGACGAGCATACATATATACATGCATATACATACACCTCCCACGTGTATAAGCTATTAGAGGCTTAAAGAGTGCAAAACATCTTGAAACAAGTATAGCCTCTTGCTCCAGAAAGCCATGTATCAAAACGATTTTAGCTGCAACCTGCCAGCCAAAAAATGATCACAGGGTCTTATATAGGGAAACTGCTTGTAAGCAACATTCAAGGAGATGGGTCACTGAGTCCTCAAATAGCAACTTCTTAGGATGATGAAAGCGGAAAAGACGAAATTTGAGACATCCAAAATCTGGAAGCTTATCTTGGTAGATAAACTACTGTTACTAGCTACCTATTAAGCCAGCTAATGTTTAATTTCACTAACCTTGAGTGAAGGCCTGTGTAAGAGGTACAATCAGACAATAGACGCAAAGGAAGAGATAAGGAAAAATGTAAAAAGATTATCAAGGAGAAAGGCTAGTAGGGGATTTCGTCTGCTAAGAAAAAAGAATTATGTTCTTAATGGGGAGAATCAGATATAAAAGAAAGGGTACTAGAAGACACTAAAGAGAAGAGATCTGAGCTTTACAAACTATACTATGCAAAAGAACTCATTAATGTATATTTAAGTATAAAAATATATATACACTATATGCATTTTGCAGAGATATGAAAAGCTTTATATCTTGAATCACATTCTAATCACACTTTCCCTTTCTGAAATCTGCATGCTTTGATGTTGCGAATGGGATTACACTATTTGTGTTCTATTTATCTATACTGCATAAAACTGTGTTAGATATATATTATGTTACATCCAAGGCTTTGATACACAGGAATGCTTCCTCTTTTAAATTATTACCATTCCTTTTTACTCATCAGGATCCTCATCACAGCTACCTGCCTCTAAAAGACCAGATTTATGCAAAACACCTTTACATTTTATATTGATGTCCCAGGCAATTCCAAGGGCTAAAGTGGGCCATCTGCCTGAGAGCACCTGGCGATAGTTTGCTGAAAAGAGCAAAGAACATAAAGAAACATTGTTCTAGACCCCATCAGAAGAGCCAAGTACAGGAGTGGGAAGAGGCTGGTCCAGGCTTCTTTTCTCAGCTGTGAAAAGCACTGAGCAGGCAGCCAAGGCTGCGTTGCTGGCTAGTGATGAAAGGCCTGGGCTACTGCAGCAAGTTTTGATGGATCAGCCATCTCTAAAGCAGATCACAAGCTCAGACAGTTTCTGGGCTCTTTTCAGGAAACCTGGAGTTAGCATTTACTACTGCGTAGGTATTTCTAAAGACCTAAGGATACCACTGGAAAACAATAGGTATTTGGAGTTTACTGGAATTTACAGCATCTGAATACGGCCCTTTCTGATCAATCCCCAAAGTGCAGAAAGAGTACAGAAGGAAAAATATAAAGTGGTGGACATTTTCTTTGTCCACGTTTCATCAGCCATTGCCCAGGTGGTGAGATCAGAGAGCAAAAGGACCAAAAGGGCCAAAGAACCACTCTGTTTTATTTCCATTTGTGCACACTGACATTTGTGCTAAGTGCAACAACCACAAAGGCTACTTCTGATCTTAGTACATAGTACATGTTATTATATATAACAGCATAGTAAATGTTTTTATATATCTGTGTTCAAATACTTCTTTATATGTGTGTATATTATATACAATATATTCGATATAATATATGCAATAAATGTAATGTAAAACATACTAATACTACTACTCACATGTATGTATATATTAAAATAGATACATAAAATAACGTTGGTGTATGTTAGGACCAAAAATGGTAGTATTATTAGAGTAAGTACGGGGTTTTTCTTGTTTTAGTTTTAGACTAAAGGACTATGCAAAGGAACATACAGTATGGGGAACACTCAAGCATCATGAGTATAAGAATACAGAATCATAAATCACCTAGGTTGGAAAGGACCTTATAAGATCATGTAGTCCAACCAATGAAAAAACAAAAACAACAACAAAAAAAACAAAAACCGACCAACCAAACAAGCAAAAAAAACCCAACAACAACAAAAACCAAAAAAAAAAAAACCCACACAAACCACACACTACACCCAAAACAACACCAACCCAACACTAATCCATATCGCCAAGCACCATGTCAACTCCTCTCTTGAACACCTCCATGGATGGTGCCTCAACCACCTCCCTGGGCAGCCCATTCCAATGCCTGACAACCCTTTCAGTAAAGAAATATTTCCTAA
>JAOTQQ010000032.1:58056247-58070380 GCA_026546715.1 Gallinago undulata
TTGTGCTCCAGACCCCTCACCAGCTCCGTTGCCCTTCTCTGGACCCACTCCAGCACCTCAATGTCTTTCTTGTGGTAAGGGGCCCAAAACTGGACACAGTACTTGAGGTAGTTACAAGCAGTTAAACTTGTTTGGGTTTTTTCTGGGTGAGTTTTAACCTGGATTCACTCCGTGACCTAGTTCAAAACCCAGCGTAAGCACCTGCACTGAGAGGGGAGGGGAGAGAGGCCATGGGATGGGAATGAGCAGTCTTGGGGGGGGAAACCTCTTCTGCTGGCTTTGCTGGTTCACACTGCATGTGAGAGACCCTGGCCCCAGCAGCAGCAGGCATCTGGGAGCACCGTGCAGACAGGTTCTAAGAAAGCACTTCTGTTATTATATTGCTGCCTACAACCAGAGCCATATGCGCATACCGGGGCATTATAAATAATGCATTCTTTGAATCTTGTTACCAAAACAAACAGGCCATTGTTAAAACACCCTGCCAGCATCTATCTCTTGTTTCCACTAAAAACATTGCTTGGACTTTCAAGTTGCAACTGTCAGCCTCATAAAGCAGAAGGCAAAGGTCTCAGACAACTTGTTAAGAGCAAAACTTTAGTGGAAACTTCAGGGTAAAACGTGCTTTAAAGCCTCACCTGTTCAAATCATCCTTTTCTTGTATTTTGGTGTGTTTTACTATTAGCCCACTGGCTAATAATAACTTCCTGCGTGCTTATTGGAAGATGGATGTGTTTTATTTGCCTGTTTAAGTCCCAGAAATCTGCCCTATTTCAACCACATATGAAGATAAAATATATCAGTTGGTGAGGTATGAACAGGTTGCAGTGAGGGCACAGTCTCCTGGGATGAGACATTTATTCTTCCCATAAGGGGATATATCCAGTACCTTCCAAGTTTCCACAGGTGCTTATGCCGTAATGAAGACAGATATTTCAATTTCTCCAAGTTTTAAGGAGGGAAAAATAGAAGTATTATGGTTAAAGACCCTTTCTGGCATTTGTGTATTAGTTTTGGACAAAACCCTTAAGCCTTTGCTTCGGGCTAAATCATCATAAATGGATATGCTCACACAGGGGGAAAAAAAAAAAAAAGAAAAGAAAAAAAAAAAGAAAAAGCCTATTTAAATAGAACACTGGACAGAGAGGACACAGAGAGGAAGGGCATGGATGAAGGTAAGAAGACTCATCATCCCTCTTTTCCCTGAAACACAATGCGTCACAAAGCCACCCAAATTTCCACTGATGGTGCCCACTCCGCTCTACAGAGGAACTGGGGGGTGACAGAGGTGTCTCCCCCTTTCTCGCAGCCACCTCTGCAGGTGTAGAAGGTCTTTTCCTCTGCTGTGCATTGCTAGCAGCAGTTTGAGTATGGCCTTATGTAACTCGTGGGGCCAGAGTCCCCAGATCAGATTCCCCAGATCAGTCATAGCTGCTTTACTACTGTTTATTTATGGTGTAGTATAAACAGTGGCGCCTCTTTGCTATTTATATGGTCCCTATCATTACCCTGCCCGAGCTTCTCCCCGTCTTAAATGTGTTTATTCTCACAACAGAAAAATGTTGTGAGACTTGGAGGTAGGAAGCGAAGGACATAGGACAATTAATGTCTGGATAAAGGTATGCAAATATCTGATTTCCATTGATCCCAGTAGCAATTAGACATCCATTTAGACATTCAAACAGAACTTCGTGTCCAGGCCTCAACAGTCAGCCCACCACCCCTTGGTAAACGATGGAGCTGGGAATTCAAGCCATTTCTCACCACCCCCCAGACCTCTTTCTTTTCCATTAAGAACGTGTCTGGTGAAACATGGGAACCATGTTGCATAACAACAAAGATGCTACCTGCCCTGAAGGGTAAATATTTTGGTCCCTTATTGATGTGTAGATGATTTTTCAGAGATAAAAGTGGGAGAACACTAAAGTAATGGGAAAAAAAAAAAAAAGAAAAGAAAAAGAAAAAGAAGAAGAAGAAGTAATTGTGGAGGTAAAAGTTAATCACTTCTTCACACAGCCTCAGAATTGTCTTTCTGAAGTTACGCCTCCTAGAGGCAACTTTTCCCCTGGTGGGAATCCTGGTAGGGCAGTCACATATAAGTGATGGAGTTTTCCTGCTGTGCTGTGGGTTCTTCTGCTCAGGATAGTCTGTGGTTCTGATTTTTTTCCTGCCTAACGATTACAGGATTTGGTCTTTTAATTGGTTTCTGTATATTAATTAGATCTGAAAAGCTAAGGTATTTATCTTTGTAAAGCAGTTCTGAATGCTGAATAACCAACTATTTTTCATGAGGAGTTTTACTATACAGCCTGAAAGGGAATGCAGATTTATACAATAAATACAACTGCTCTAAAAGAGATGAGATTTATCTCAGCAACTGGCGAAGTCTCTGTAGGATTCATCCCCAGTCCCAGCCTATCAGTCAGTGTATCTTTCTTCTAAGACTTAAATGCAATAAAGCATACTCTTTTATAAATTATAAAAGTTTTATTTTGTCAGAGACATGAGGTATTCCTTCAAGTGAGAGGTTTTATCCCTTAATGGATCACATTAATAGTGGTAATATTAATAATTTACCTGATGTCCTAATCAGGATGGTAACCAAATTATTAGGCATGTCCTTGAGCCTAGGACACGAGCAAGGGCAAGGGCAGTTTAGGGTGACAAGGCTAGCACAATCTCTAGACCCAAATAAATAAATAAAAAAAAATCTTACCAAGAAACAGCAGAATCTTAACAATTGCCGAGCCAGCAGGACGGCTGGAATCGTCGCGAGTTCACCCTTTATGGCCCAAGAAAAATACATTGTTAAGCAATTTTGTTGTTCCTACCAGCAGACCTTGAAGTGGAAATTAACGAGTGGTGGTATTCTCTCACACCCAATCCCCTGTACATTTGCATTCATTTGCATATGAATGCCCAGCTAATTGTTTTGAAGTAACAATTAAGAGAACAATAGAGGAAAGAAAAGGGACTCCAGGCAGCAACTGACACCTGGGAGTCTGTATTAAGAAAAGCTTTTACATATTTGAATTAAAAATAGACAAAGGAACAGAAACGGGCAGGCATAAAATTCATTACTGGGGAAAAAAAAAAAAAAAAGAAAAAAAGTAGCACACCACATCCATGCACGGTATCACGCTCCAGAATACGTTTCACACTCATCCAGCCAAGAGATGTACAATATACTGGATGGTAGAGGAGGGTTTTTTTCCTTCTCGTGTTCATTTAAAAAAAAAAAAAAAAAAAAAGATTGCTTCCTCACATTCCCTGTGTGCCCAAACTAAAGAGTTTGAGCTCAGAAGGGATGGAGCATTCTGCCAGTTTGGTATCAAAGTGGATTAGCCTTTCCCGAGAAGTTCAGGTACACACGGGTGCAGCAGCTCCTTTAAACCCCTTTGCCTGCCGTTACAACTGGAGCCACTGGAATATGATAATAGAGGTTTAATTTCTGTTATAACACCATCGGTGCCATCTGAAATTATTACTCGGGCTGCCTTTCCAGTAGGGAATCCAATTACCCCGATTGTTCCTGCCATGTGTTTTGTTAGACTCACTCCTCCCTCCTGGTAATGATGATGTAGCTCTTTTTTTTTTTAATATCTGGAGCAACTGCTGCTGGGAACTGCAGGACTGGCAAATGCTCTGCTGTCCCCTCCTGCAAAGAGAAGCGTGGGGTTGGGAAGTAGGCTAGAAATGGAGCTAGGCACAGTTTCGCTCAGTAATAACCCCTGCTACTAAAGAGTATTTATTGACTCCAAACTACTGATCATTAAAAGCACTTTTGTACCCAACAGGATGATCAGAGCCCTCCTGTAGTGAACACCAGCAAATGGCAAAAAGGAAGGAAGGTTGAAGCCATGACAAAGGTGACACGACCCAAAGAAGTGGGAGGCGTCGGGCTGGAGACTGGAGAATGGAACAAAGCTCTGGGTGAAGAAGTTATCCCTGTGGGTTTGCTGGGAAAGGCAGACATGAGCAGGTTCTGGGAAAAAGCTGGGAGCTCAGCCAGGGGGCTGCTTTCACAGGACAGTATTTTCTAACCTAAAACTCTTTCAAAACTATTTTCTTTCACAAAGCAAAGAGAAGGCAAATTATGTACTGTGTACACTTCAAGGAATTAAAACATAAGAGAAAAAAAATCAGTTCACTAGCAAAATCCAGACTCACGACCACCTATTCCTGACCCAGGTGAGACCATAACCTGAAAAGGATGCCTTGGAGATACTCTTAGTGCAAAGAGGGAAAATGTAATATGACCATAAATTACATTTCTTGAAATGCAAAATGGCTAGCCCTGGGATAGTTGTGAACTAGCTCACATGCTGCAGACAGAACCATCTTGGTACCCTGATGCTCATGGGTGGCAAAATGCCCCAGAATGCACCATACCATTTTAAGTGAAAGGTCGTCTTCTTCAGAGCAATCAAAACTTAATCTCTTGCAACTAAATAGTTTATGTTAAATGGCAGGGACATACAATTACAGTAGCAGGCTATCTATCTTTTTTTTTGTCCTTCCTTGAAAATCTGTAACTTCTGTTTTATTTTGATAAAAATGACTGTGACGTACATACATTATATAACTGTATATGTCACACCACAGCTAAGGCATGTGAATGTAGAGCCTTGTATTTGAAGATGATCCTAATCATGAGATGAAATATTCATAATGTATTCTTCAGTATTGTTATGTTCAAGTTGTCTGAATTGCTGGAAAAATAAATGCCGTATCTATATAGGACTGCAATGGCTTTTCTCTCACTTGATCACAAAGATAAGTAATATAGATCCATAGAAAGACTGATAGAACTTTCACTATAAAAGATTTGAAAATATGGAATAATCCATCTCTACATGATTTGTTGAAATGCTGTACAGTAAGACATTTCTTTTTCTTCCTGTTGTTTTACTTTTCCTGTTTTTCCATTCTTTTCGTGTACTTCTAATACATTAAATAGAATGTTATGGATTGAAAAATAAAGGTCTCTGTTATGGATGAATTATTTTTTCCCATCAAGTTGTCTGAAGGTTAGACAGTCAACACCTACAAATTACACAGATGTGTCATATTCCTAAATGAATTGTATTATGCTGGCACACCTATGAATACTAAAAGATCTGCCACAAATCTCAGTATAAAATGCACGCCTTTGATTCGTCTGGGAGTATACTGAATACAAGAACATTCTGCCACTCTAAAAAGTAACAACACGTTGTGGGTGATGTTCTTTAGCAATTAGTTGTATTTGGGCTCCACTATTTTATCTCTCCATTGAATGAACAGCTCGCTTTCCAAAGTGCAAATAAAGGAGCCACTAAGCATTGGTGACATTATTGCACTGCTTTCTTATTAAAAGCCATCTGCATGTGTGCTGTATGAAACAAGGAGTGAGGGAAGAACGTGCTAGCGAGAACAGGGAAGACTCCACTGCCCAGTTTGAAGGCAAGTGTTGCCTCAAAACGTCATGCTAGATGTATGCTGTTAAAAGGTCCCCCTAAAATATAATCCCCTATCAATTTCTGTGAGCGATGCAGTGGGAAGGAGAGAATTATTTGCCATTTCATAGCAGCAACAAATGATAACACATTGTGCAAGGGAACCAACTCTGGAACTGTTGATTGAGGAGCCACGGCATCTGGCAGGGTGTTGATCGGCCAAGACTGCAATGGGACACAGGGAAGAGAGCAGCTTAGTAACCTCAACAGCCATTTTCCTACAAGGCTGGTGAGAGGGGTGGTGGAAAAGGTCCACACCAACGCCAAGGACGTTGGGACTGATTTAGTGGAGGAAAGATGGGAGAATGCTGAGATGTGTGAACTAGCAGGACTCGGCCGGTTCTTTTGTCAATACGGGAAAGTAGGATGAAGAATAGATTGAAATGAAGATTTTAAGGGTATTTCCCAGGACAGGTGGGTAATGGAATATTTGGAAGTGACAGAGTTTTAAGGGTGTCTAGAAGAAGGATTTTGGAAATGGACCACGCAGAAAAAGACTAGTGCTTAGGCAGGGCAGGAGGAATGTAAATACAGATAAAATTGATATTCAGTGTCTAGCACAGCTGGGCCCAAACCTTTAGGCTCTACCATAATGCAAACAATAAGTAGTAATAAAAGCTTAGCATAGAAGTCATCATACTATAAAATAATAATTTTAAGCTTGTGATGCCAGTATAACTAGGTTTTCCTCTAATACATAGTTATTTCAGAATAGTACACATTTATTTGATCATTTTATGCAATTTTAACTTTTTAATTTAGTATTAAGCCTACTACAAAGTGCCCTATTATTTCATATTTATTAGTGAAAGCTAACCTAAAGTGTCACAAGTTGTAATTTTGTGGTGGACCCAGTGAAAAGGAGATTCTATTTTGGACATATTAAGTTCCAGCAGCAGTTCAGTAGTAAAATAATTAGAATGTATACATGAAAGCTGTATAATATGATACCCAGTGGGCCAGTGCTAATGCATATGGTTGCATAGTAGAAATATATAAAGAAAGATTATACACTAGATAGTCCAAAGAGATTCTAGTCAATCTACCATGAACAAGGATTGTAATTGCCATAAACCATCGCAAAATGTGCACCTCATCAGAGGTCACGTTGTAGCACAAAGAGGACAAAGGTAATGAAGTGTGGTCAAATCGTAGAACCCACCCTGCAGGGCTTCGATTAGGGCACCTGCTAATTCTTTAATCTTTAATTGTGCATGTGTAAGGTGTATGCTCTGCCAAGACAATTCAAAAGTTGCATTTTCTTCTGTGTGAATGTGTGAATCAATATTAGTGATTGAGTAAGACAAGCTCATCTGTTCACTCTGTCTTGAAACATGACTTATGTGGTGAGACTACATCTAGTGGGAGAGCAACCGAAATACTTATAGCCAAATGAGTGAGAGCTTGCCAAACAGGTTTTCTGATCTGTAACAAAAGCATCTGGACAAGTGCTAGTGCTAAAATTGTCGTTTAGTTTGGGATCAAAGAGGTCCGCATTAACCATAGCTTCTGCTGTTTTGTTTGCCTCAACTGAGTTGTTAAGTGAAAATCGGCTGCGTCCATATGTCTTCTTGTTGAGGAGCCATGGAAGCAACAGTTTCACATTTTAAGAGGAACATTCCTAGACACCTGCAGGTGCTGTTATACATTTCCAGGAGAAAGGAGGCTGTACCACAAGACTTTAAGACAGTGGATTTGCGGCCAAAGTTTATGAAGCTGGTATTTCCTGCTCTTACTCAAACTGATTTCTGTTCCACACTGTTTATTCCGGGCACTCCGTATTCCACAGACAAATATGCAACTATGCATAGCAAAGGCTCATACAGCCTCTGGACTGATCTTGTAATCATTTCAGGTTCTTAGATTTTGAAGAAGGACAACACTTGTTTCCTCCTGGCTGATGGATGCTGCTGGCCTTTTTCCTTTGCTAAATCCAAGCTGTGCCCTGATTTACATAGGGAGAGCATAGAGATGTTCCCCCAAACCAAAGAGAAAGGAGAGTCAAACTCAGAAACCGCAAGTGAATGGGCAAGAGAAGAACTACAAAACTTCATTAGATACGATAGATTAAGCTTTATCACAGCATATGAAAATCTCAGTCACTTTATATTTATTGACATTTATTTGTCTTCCATTTACATCTGTAAGGTCATCCACTTGGCACATGGAAGGATCTGTCCTCTGAAGGCATGCCTTCTACTAGTGATGCTGGTGCAGTTTCTTTTTTTGCTTAGAAAAGAAGACATGACTGATGATTGTGAATTAAATGTAACCCAGTGAGTTGTCAGTGACAGATATGCATTACGTGCACTAGTACTAGTCCAGATGTCATTGCTACACTCTAGTATTCTCCCTTTAGCAGCTTACAGCCCATAATTAAGGTTTAACTTTCTTTTTAACGCTTTCAGATCCCAAAGACCCATGTAATGAAGTGAGTTATTTGTATAATAAAAAGTTGGTTATTTGAGAAGAAAGAGGGTGCAATGACACACTTTCATAATAATTTTGAAAAAAATACCGTTTCTTAATAAATGGAATCAGTAATTTTGATGAGTATAACAAAAAAGGAAAAGAATGCCACCTTCTAAGACATGATAGATTGTCATTTATTTTCTTTTCAAAATGTTTATGTGGCAAAAATCTAAGAGTAATCTATAGCCACAAGCGCTACACTCTGGCTGCATCCACTTCTGCTCTAGCAGCTTCTTTTTCACCTTTTTTTTTAAAAAAAAAACAAACAGTTTCTTGATTCTATAGGATTAACCCCTGCTTTTCCCCGATTGCACTCAGCATTTTAACAACGTGACTCCCACTGACTTTAATGAATCTTGATGCTGAAGATTATGTAGTTGACTGATGGCTGTAGTCTCCGTGTACGGTATGCAGTCACAGATCATTACACTGCCTCGTCTCTCTTGCGAGCTATGAGCAGTAGCTGTAGTCTCTAGGCAATCAACTTAATTTGCAACGGGTTTAACGCAAGACATCATGAAAGTGAAAGGAGGCAGTATGTTTCCCCACCCCATGCTGAAAGGAGAAGGCTTGATTTGGTATTCTCTGATCAGAGCAAAACTACCTTGCCTTCAGAAAACCAGTACCTCGATTAAAAAATTGTGGGGAAGCTGAAATTTTTTGCCAACCCGGCTCCCTAGGTCACCAGCAAGTTCCTCTTTCTGTTGATTGTGTGTTGATATTTGTCAGGTTTAAAGTTTTCAACTGCAGCCCGAGCCGCTACCGAAGGGTAAAGTCTTAAGAGAAAATGTATTGGAGTTGTGTGTGTCCTGAGACTTTCCTGTCAAAAAAGGATGGGAAAGTGGTGTCAAATGCTTTCTCTGCCTGCCTCCACAGTCACTTTGGAGAAGAATGGAGAAGCAACAGGTACACCTGGAACACAACCCCGCCGTCTCAGACCGACAAAACCAGCCTGGCACGTGTGACTCCCCTGGGACGCTGGGAGAGCGCCACACAAAAACTACAGTCCTTCCCTTTCTTTTTCCTTCACGTGGCCTAGTTTCTCCTGCCATGGTCTTGAAAAGAAAGTCTGGCTGGCAGCAGTACTGTTCTCTTGTCTTCTTTGTTCTCCAAGGAAACAGCTTCTGACAGGAGAGGCAAAGTTGCAAGCAGTGAATGAGGGCTGCGGTCATCTGGGGCTGGTGCATCAAATGCACAGGATGAAGACAGAACAAGAGTCCTGCTTGATCTTGACACTTCTGCCTGGACATGGCTCAGTTAATTCAGTAAAAGCACCTGCAAATTTATACGGTGATGCTAGATCAGAATAGAGAGTCACTTTTTTTTTTTTTTATTTGCCCTTCTTTCTGTCCAACTCAATCAATCAATCATCTCATGCTTGAGATTACAGTTGAAATCCCTACCTTCCAATTCATTCTAGTCTCACACTTGCTTCACTACCAGGAATGAAAGCTAAAGCGTAAGAAGCTTGTTTTACTTGTGCAACACTATCAACAACGTATTTAATTTTTAAATAAGTATTGTACAGAAGTTAGCAAATCAATGCTATTATTGCCGCTAATGAATGATATGTGAGAAGGATATGTTTCTCTACTTCTTGCCCCTCTATTCTTGTGAGACCTTACCTGGAGTAGTGTGTCCAACTTTGGAGTCCTCAACACAGGAGGGTTCTGTGGATCTGTTGGAATGGGTCCAGCGGAGGGCCACGAGGATGATCAGAGGGATGGAGCACCTCCCCTATGAGGACAGGCTGAGAGAGCTGGGGTTGTTCAGCCTGGAGAAGAGAAAACTCTGAGGAGACCTTATAACAGCCTTTCAATATCTGAAGGGAGCCTACAGAAGAGCCAGAAAGGGACTCTTTGTCAGGAAGTGTAGTGACAGGACAAGGGGCAACAGGTTTAAATTGGAAGAAGGGAGAATTAGATTAGATACTAGAAATAAATTCTTTCCTGTGAGGGTGGTGAGACACTGGAACAGGTTGCCCAGAGAAGCTGTGGCTGCCCAATCCCTGGAGGGGTTCAAGGCCAGGCTGGATGGGGCTTTGAGCAACCTGGTCTGGTGGGAGGTGTCCCTGCCCATGGCAGGGGGGTTGGAACTCAGTGATCTTTAAGGTCCCTTCCAACCCAAACCATTCTATGATTCTATGATTCTGTTGCATAAAACAGAAAGATCTTTAGTTGGGATATCTTACGAAAACATTCCAAGAAGGATAACTTTGGTTTCAGTCAATGGAATACTACCAAATGATCCAAAATATGTTTAACATGAATGAACATGTTATTACTGAACATTATATAAAAAATTGCAGAAAAGGACTAATGAATTAATAAAATTCTTATCTGTTTGAAATGTAAAAGGGCAGGTAGGTAGTAGAGACATACACGGTCATATCCTCAATGCACATAAAGCGCTAATTCATCTGGTTTGTATATAAATAACTAGTAATGATTATAATAAGCTGCTAATGAGAATGTGATTAAACTTTGTTCATGTAAATAGTATTATGTAGCTAATTGGATGCTATTTAATCATTAACATCTAGACGTATTCACAAAAAAAAAAAAAGTAGCTATCTGCAGGCATGTATAGTTATGGTGTGTGTATATATACCCAACCTTACCTCATTTCAGAGCATTCTTCAGTCACTGGAGTGCATCAGACAGCAGGGTGATAGGTAAGTGCAATTACACACATGCAGACTTTAAAGTTGGGCACAGTGCAAGGAACTGAGGTTCACACGGGAAGTCTGTGAAGGAGCAGTGAACTGACAGCATCTCTCCTGGGACTATGGCAGGAGGTCTAGTCTTCTAAAGAACCTTTCAGCATGGGAAATGCCTAGATATATTTATGGAATTGTAATATTTGTAAACCTATAACTTGAGTTTAGATCTTCCTCAGTGTAATTTTTTCAGCTGTTCTAAAAATGGTCTTTTTCATAATCACTGAAGAAACGTAAGAAGAAAATTATTACCAATAAGGGTGAGTATCTGTTAAGATTGATCGTGGGCTTACGAGAAATTGATTAGAAAACAAGTGAGACTGTTTCATCCAGCACCCTGTATAACATAGAACTTCTCTGAATTGCTTTTAGGGAAAAAAATAAGAAAAAAAAAAAAAGACCAAGACAACAAACTTGACTTTAAGATTATCTGGAAAATCTTTCTGTTAAGTTGGTTTAAATGTGTACTTGGGTCAATTTACCTGCCTCCTAGAGTTGCTTGTCTGGACATCACCCCTTCATCTTTTGACTCTGGAGTCTCGGGGATGTGCTCCAGCCTCCAACCTTCAGTACCGCCTTTCTATGGTGTTCTGCTATGTCTAGGCAGAAGTCTACCTTGTGCTCAAAAGAAACCTTTCACCACAGGAAGCAGTGAACCAGATTCTTTTTTAGATCTGATTTATCGCTTCCCTGTCTCTGTCAGGGCTCTGTTACAGTGGGCTTTGCAAAAGGCCACTTCGCAGCCTCCTGAGGTATCATGTCATAGCTCCAGCTGCTGCATAAATACCTTAGCACCTTAATAATAATAAATAAATAAACAGATGCATAAATATAGCCACCTTCAAGCTGGTGCCTGCTTACAGTTTTATTTATTCTTTCAAGGTTCTCCTGCAAGCACCAGGCTGCACCACCATGGTCTGTCTTAAGGGTTCAGAAGTATCTGAAGGGCACATGCAGAATGATGAAACTTACTGAAAATCATACAATTTCTTCATGTGTGCCAGTCTGGGAGTTTTCTTACAGTTTCATAGTTCTCACAGTCCTGAAAAAGAATACCAGAAAACATGTGGTAGAACAGAAACTCAGCTCTTCTCACCTGAGTTTGTCTGTTTGTAGTTTAACATTCTGTTGACAGCATTTGCTAAGAAGTTGCTTCAGTTTGACTTCTTCATGGGCCCAGGTTGCCTCCACACAACCCCTTCTTCTATGACGATCATGCTATAAGCTATGCTCTTTACATCCAGAAGTCTGTTTTCAGCCCATGTCAGGCCCAGCTTGATGCTGGAATGCCCAAAACACCTGCCAATAGCTATGGCAAAGATTGTCAAGAAGCTAGATGGCTCACTAGCTTAACATGCCAGAACCCGTTCTTGACGTCGCAAGCAGTTTAATCATGAATAAATCACGGTAACACGTCTCCAGTAAGCGGCAATGGATACTGACTTCTCCCAAGCACTCTGCTCAGTGGTTTTGGCTCCCAGCAGGTCCTTGGTTTACCTGAAGATTTTCTAACTACTTTTAGGCTGCTGATTCACTCTGTGCTAGTTCCAACCAGCACAATAATGCCTCTCTCATTTGCAGCCTTGTCAGTTCTTCCTTCAGCCGCCTCATCACAGCTAATGGTACTTCGCATCTCAGTAGTTCCCCTGGCTGCAAATAGGGATGCTTTTCTGCTTTGACTTTGCCCTCAGGGTGTCGGGTCTTTGAAATAGGTCCCGAGGGTTTAAATTCTTCACAGACCCCAAAACGAACGCTCTGTTTTTCTCTGGATGTTGTAAGTCTGTGCTGTGATGAGTTCCCCTGTTGCTTGGTAGCCACTGGTATCCCTCTGTGTCAGCAGCTATAGGCTCCACACCATAACATTGCCCGTTTCAAGGGGTTTTCCTACTGACATGTGTCCAGCGGCCTTAGGAAGCTGTTGCTGAACACCCCCAGTCCTTTGTCACATTCCTGAAGACTGATACCAGCCACGCTTCCACGTGGGGCTGGAGTTGCCCTGTGGCTGGCTGGCCGATGGCTCGGCAAGAGGCTGGCCATTATTCAGTAACCCGAGCAATATGGCAGCTTGCAGCTGGCAGCCTTCTCCTGCAGTGTATTTCTATATTTGGATCAGCACACATCTTCGAATTTGCCAAAGTCACTTTGCAGGCAGCCTTCTCCGTATTGGAAATCATTGTTCTCAGCTCCTGCATGTACTGCCATTTTCGTTTTCTCTGGTAACGCTGAGATTAGGAGGACTTAACCTTTTTTTTTTTTTCCCCACTTCTCTTGAATGACTGCTTATAAGGCAGAGCATTTTTATTTGTGTATTTCGGGTTGCTTTGCAGACAACTTATGCTGCTTTTAGACTATATCCTTTCTCTTTTTTTCTTTTGAGATTATTCAAATGTATATACTTATTCTGTGCAACCAGCTGTCACTGTTTTTATGCTGGGCATTTCAGCAGTCCATGCTCTTTAGAAAAGGTCTTTTAGGTCTTTAGTCCTCCCACCACTGTCTCCCAAGGACTCAGCCTGCAGCAGGAGGATCTTTTTTTCCTTCAGAGACATGAATAGCTCAGCTCCACTATACGAATGCTTGCCTTCTTGAGATTTCTCAGATTCAGGTGAACGTCTTCTACAATGTCACTCCATATAGGAATATAAGTTACCTACCAAAATTTAAAACTGAGCCACTTTTAATGTGTTTTTCCAGTAAAACAGTGCTATTCCAACATGCTGACCTCTGGGAAGAGTCTCAATACATATTTCCAATATTTTCAGTCCCATGCAAGGGTTTTTGTAGAAGGCGGGGATTTCGTAGGAGGACATTTCTGGTGCAACTTCCATGATGCCTCTTCGGTTTACTTTTTGGCTGATAGTTGCCTGCAAACCAGACAGTTTCTCATCATGAGAGACTCACTGGCCTGCCCCATTGCCAACGTGAATGTCTCTCACATATTGCCTGCTGAGTGGAAAAGTGAGGGGCCTCTATGTTTTAAAGCTCTCCTGCTTCATCATGATAAGTTGTGTCCACATGGTTGCTGCAAACACAACCAGTGCTTCAGGCTGGGTGTCCCTGCTCCACCCCAACAATTCCTCACACCAACTACCTTAAGTCTTTCCTCCCAGGACCATCACATTTGCCACGAGCAGATGATGATAACGAGTAGATTTGTCTGTAATGCTACTCCAAATATAGTTATCTTAATCGGGAGATGAGTAGTACAGAGCTACTGGGCTAAAAAGATCCAGCAGTATCAAAACACAAGAACCAGAATGGAGAGAGTAGAAATCTCTTTTACAACTCTAGCTTCTACAAATTGAGATGAAAAGAGACTTACTTATTTTAGCCATTCTCCCAAGGAGGTCAGAGTGTGTGCATATTTGTGCTTATCTGTTTGTATCTCTCTGCTAATAACTTCTGACCTCATTAGTTGATTTCAGCCAAATTTGACTGAAGGGT
>JAOTQQ010000032.1:58070480-58083646 GCA_026546715.1 Gallinago undulata
TTGTGGACTGCTTGGACAAGTTAACATATTAGTGATCATACACAGCTGCTACTAACGATGTAGAAGAGACAAGTGCCACCATCAGAGCATGTAAAACCTAATTGCTGATACAGCTGAAGGACTGCTGTATTACGTCTGCAGTCTTCAGTCCACTTCAGAGCATGTGGAAAAGGATTCAAGTTGTCTGGTTGCCTAACAGAGAGTAGATGCAGTGACATGGGACATCTTTTTCAGTGCTCTTATACTCCTATTCCCACTGACTGTGACTAACTGACACAAAATCAAAGGGTTTTTGTTTATGCCAAAGACTTTTTGTCTACTCGGGCTGTTAAACCATGCTTAATGTCAGTGTAGCTTCACTCATCTTTTAACACGATGCCATTCTCTAGAAAAGGCTACTTTCCTACTAGTATTTGCAGTGCATAATAATCCTCAGTAACTCATCTCATATAAAACCAGCCTGTGAATGGAACATATCTAATACAAAAAAACCTGTCCTTGCACCTCAAAGAATATTTGGTGATGGGATTCCTACTATCTATTTTGAAGAACGAGACTTGGTCAAAACAGCTACAAACTTAGACCTCGTATTTCATGCCTGCATGGCTGCTGAATCTGCTTTGATTTTTCCATTCCTTGCCCCAGAATAAGGTGCTGGAGTTTAACCTTCATCATATGATGATGTCTGTACTTCTCATGGTAATTAAGTGACCTTCCAGAACATTGAACAAAACTTTCAGGCTGAGAGATTAGGTCTGAGAGGTGTGAACTGTTCTGTTCATCCCAATCGATGTTCACGCTGAAGCCTTGCAGATAGCTTACACTCCAGTCTCATTAACTATTTCACTGCTGATCACTTTGAATGGAAAAAGCTCACTAATGTAATTAAGACCCAAACCATTCTGCCAAATGACTGAGTATCCCAGACCCACCTTATCTACAGCATCTGTAATGCAATAGTTTGCTACGAGGACAGGAATCTATAGCATACCGAAGACCAAAACCAAAAAAGGGGGGAAAACACATAAGACATTAAATTTCATAATAAAATAAATAAAACAGGGGCCTCCATCCTGATGTTGTTATTCATGCTTATACTTAATTCAGGAAATACCTTTCTTCTATATAAAGGAAGCAGCATGTCCAGGCTGACTCCATGGGGGTGGAAGAGAAGCCAGTTACGCTGCAGCACAGTGTAGGTCCAGCTGGAAAAAGCCCTGATTTTAGCCAAGCAGATTAGCACCAAGATGATAGAGCCAAATCACTTTTACACTTAATTCCTACTTGCAACTATTCAGAAAAGCAAGAAGGTGACTTTATTTTCACCCCGTGTTTCTGGTGCTGAGCGTGTTTAACTCCTGGAAGCACTCAGCACTCCATAGCAGCAGCCCCCCTGTTACTTTTCATGCCTCGCGAATCAGGGCTTGTCTCCACTTGTAAGCTACGCCAGGGTGAAGTCGAAGAGGAATGTGAAGCATCTGAGATAGCTCCTCGTGTAACCCCTCTTACTCAGTAACACTTTTCCACTGTGGATTAAACAACCTCCAAAGCTATTTCTCGGCAGCGCTGCAGTGCCCACCTCTCCAACCCATCTAAAGCCCAAGCCACCCAAGAGCTGAACGCACCCAATTCTTTGGAGCTGCTCAACCCCACTGCCACCCCAGCCAAGAATTTGGGGGGTGGTGGGGGCTGGTGTTTGCAGAGAAAGGGCTTGACACTAACCACCCAAACGTTCCTTCCAGGTTTGAGAAGAGCGTGGTGCTTATGGCCGTGACAAGGTCAGGTTTAGCCAGTCCTCAGGTGGAAAGAACTGGACGGGCTGAGCTTGCTGCAATCTAAGCACTGGCTTATGAAATTTCTGCTGGCACTGCTGGAGATAGTCAGCATTATATAGTTCCTGGATCACCGGGGACGTTACAATCTGTCTTAGTCTATTTGTGTGCTAACAATAACTCTAGCTGCTGGTTCCACGAGTTCTGCTCTTTGCAGGAAGCAGCAAACTGTGCCTGAAAATCAGTCTGTGGAATGCATTGTAAGGGAAGGGAATACAAGAGGGCCACACACACAAAAATGACAAAAGACCATATGAGATTAATAAAACTTAACTGGTTTCCAAATAGAAAGAAATAAAAATTATTAAAATAAAACGTAACTGAAATGAGTTTTTTAAATATTTTCATATTTCAGACCTGCAGGAAAGTTCTATTTGCTGACAAGTCTGTAGCTTGTTATTTCTTGTTATTTTCACACTTTTTGGTTTCCATCTATTTACATCAATCTGGTGAAAGCTTATTAAACCCTTATTTGAATTTTCGTGTCTCTTTCTGCCTAAACCTTTACAGTGACTCCCATAAAAGCAAAGTAATTTTTTTTTTTAAATCCATATATAAAAGCTAGCCCCAGTTTTAGCAATGCAATTTGATTTTATCAAGCCTTGCTAAGAGAATGATTGGGAAATAAAGTGCTATTTCTCCCTTGAATATTTAGAGGAAGTGAGTATATTTCATGGCTTCTGTGGAAGAAACAGGACTCTACTGACACTCCAGCCCGAGAAGTCTGCTTTGCACTTGGGGTCTTTTGGAGATAAGTTGTTTTAATTAACTATTCTCATATAACTCAGCTGCTTGTCAGACTTCGTTCTTTTCAAGTCTTCATCAAATCTCAACGGAATGGATATTTCACCATCCTGTGTGCCCATATCTGTTGTGTTGTTCTCATAGTGAGTAAATGCATTTGGTGAAAGATCAGTCTATCGTCTCTGTATTATTATCTGAACGAGACACACCAGTTCAGCACAGGAAACTTGTTTTCATGTACACATTTTGTAATGAGGAAGTGTTTGGGGGAATATGCTTTGTTTGCAGTAATGAAGCTGGCTTGGGCAAAAGTGTCTCATTCTTTTGTTCGTTTTTTTTTTTCAACCACTGCGTGACTTAATACTTCACCTGCTGAATGTGCCAAAATACTTGGGTGTTATTGAGATTAAGATTCCATGGAACTGTTTCTCCATTAATGAACAATTCCTTTGTTTCTTTAACTTCCTTTGCTATAATCTGAACAATGTCAACAGTGACTCACTCAGACTTTGCCATTTGTCTAGCAGCAATGTAATGATTTTGTGATATGGAATTCCTTGGTATGTTCTACCAACTCATGAAAAGTCATCCAAGTTCCATTAGCTAAAGCCAAATCAGTCAGGATTAAAAAATCGGGTGAGATGCCAATTACTTGGGGTGGTCACTGCAGTGATTTCCAGAAGCTTATCTGTTTTCCAAGAGTCTAAAGGGTTTTCAGTGAAGATTCATGGTTCATGGTGAAAAAGCCTATCCCTGCTTTACTTCACAGTCTTTCAATAACTCTGTAGATTCACATTCTTTTTTCTTTTCTTTTTTTTTTTGTTTGTTTGTTTTCTTTTTATCACCTGGTCTGCTATTATAACAATTTTCAAAATTACGATTTGTCATGTTTGGCCACTATATCAAACAGGCTTTGCTTGTTCCATAACAGCTTCATAACATTCCAGGTCTGGACAGTCTGAAAATGTGACATGGCTACCTTTATGCGTGACATTATCTGGTGACTTCAACAAATTAGTTACAGAATTCTTCAGAGGCAAATGGACCGTCCTTCCAAAAGGACACACACGAGCATCTGGTTTTGTGAATTTCTTACAAGTTGTCTAATATTTCATTACAGGTTCTTTTTAGCCCCTGCTCTCAAATTGGCATAGAGGTAGCCTGGTCGATGCCGGCTGTCACTTCTGAATTGCTATGAGGTCAAGATTCTCGTGTTCTCTGTCCTGTAAGGCTGTTCTGGACAGAAAATCTACTAACTCTGTATTGACCGTTTTCTCATAATATTCATCTAAAACATAACACTGAACCTTCAGCAACAAACACCAGAGATGTCTAAAAGTTGTTAGCAGAATTGTATAGAATGATGTGCTGTGGGTTTTTTTCCACACAAATTGTTTCCTTAAAATTTTCCCCATTTAAGAGCAATTGCAAGTAATTCCTTTTCACATCAGACACATTTGCATGGGACTGCTATTTGGTGTAACTGTCACAAGTTTAGATGATGACAATTTTTACCAGAATGCTTTGATTTTTGAAATATCCTGTGTGTATTTAAATAGCCAGATGATATTGCTTCTTAGGGTTTTTCTTAGACAGCTTTTTTAAAAAGTGGAAATAAAGATCTTAAATGAAATTTTTACATTTTCCAGAAGTGTCCAATAACCTGGCTAAATAAACCCCACAACTGTCTGACGTGGATTTTATTGGTAAACTGTGCTATTGGCTAAACAAGTGACTGGTAGCGTCACTTGTATTTGAAATGCTGTATTGCTAAAAATTAATACAATCCCTACAGTAGTGAAGGAATTTAAGTGCTGTTTAAATCACAGCTATTTCTGTCCCACAACCTTGGATGGAAACACACAGAGTCACAGAATGGCTGAGGTGAGAAGGGACCTCTGGAGTTCGTCTCATCCAACTCCCTGCTCTGAGCAGGTCAGGTCAAGCAGGCTTATCAGGTTTTGAATATCTCCAGGAATGTAGCCTCCACAACATCTCTGGGCAACTTCTTGCAGTGGTTGAACACCCTTACAGGAAAAAATTTTTTTCTTATGTTTCTCTGGACCCATCAGGGCCCATGGATGTGTGTATGTACAGTTTGTTTAGATATTCCCTAAACTCATCCTCCTCTACTAAGGGTAAGTCTTCCTTGCTCCAGACATTCTCACAGGTCTCAGGGACCTGGGATTGCTGAAGGCCAGTTTTCCCAGAAAAGAGAGGGAAGGAAGGCACTGAGTACCTCAGCCTTCTCCCTGTCCCTGGCCACCAGGTCCCTTGCCCTACTTAGCAGTGAGTCCACATAATCCCTCCTGCTCCTTCTGCAGCTGATAGACCTGCAGAAACCTTTCTTGTTGCCCTTCGTATCCCTTGCCAGCTTCAACTCTGAGTGGGCTTTCATTTTTCTAACCCCATCCCTGCACACTTGAACAATGTGTCTATGTGTCTCTTCAGCCAACTCCCTCAAGGGAGCTGCAGTACACGGGTTCCATACCTATTCTTCTCTGTGAGACTTAACCAGCCGGTTGAAGTCTAGTTTTCTTGATACACTCAACCCTTGAGACTCCCATGACATGACACTTCCAATTACTAGAGGAGGAATACCGTGTTTGCTTTTCAAAAGGATGAAAAGGTATGTCTAAGTTATTTGAGGGAACTAGCCACCAAAAAAGTTAAGACATTCTGTGGAGGACAACGTGTCTTCCAATAGGGTCCAGGGAATTTCACAGTTTCTATAAAAGTAGTGAGAGCATGGAGAGATGTGTTTTCTTGGAAAATGTGATCACCTAATTTGTCAATGAAAACTGATGGCTCTTGAAAACCTGAATTTATTGTGAATGTGATGCCCTGAAATTAAGAACACTAACTGCCAACTTCAAGAGACTGGCAGCAAAGTGTGTTCCTTTCACAGTGTAAAGTATAGCTTTGGACAAGCTGCACTTTTAAAGAATGTAAAAAGAGCCTCTTACAGCATCTTACCTCTGAGGTCACTTGTTCTTTTCATCTGAAGATGCCACTCTACAAGCTTGGGAAATCCTGTGTCACAAAATAGCTGTGGGTTGGCCAGAGACTGTAAATCACGGTTTGGAATTTGGGATGTTATCCAATATGAATGAGACCATTCCCTTTATATAAACAACTCAGTATTTTTTCCTGTCCATTATGCTGGTGCTAAATATAACATACTAATGGGCTGTGTAGGCTTGCAGTGGGTTTCCTCTTGAGGTTCAATATTTTTTGTATTAATTTATTTTTTATGTGTTCCCACTCCTATTCCTAGCAGCACAGCATGCATCCTCATGCTCAGAAAGAAAGAAAGAAAGATAAGGAAAGAAAGAAGGAAAAAGAAAAAAAAAAATTGAAAACCACGATTTATCTTCTATTTGAAAAAAAACATCTGCAGAACAAAATGAGCCTCTTGATGCCGGAATTGTCATCAATGATGACTTTGACAAAATGAGCAATACATAATTTGCTAGCTCCCTTGCGAAGCTGAAACAGATTGTCGAATAAAACACTGGAGGAGATGCATATGGGGTGAGTAGACCAGCTTTGAATATGAACACATGCAGGTGGTCGTTTAGTAGTGGTTCTAAGAGGCAGGACATCCCTAATTTGGTGGGTCATTTGCATTTGGAAATGCTCACTGATAAATAGTGATGTATTCCCTATAGTAAAGCAGGACTGATACTGCCAAAACTACAGCTATTTCTGTTCCAGGGTAACTTGAACAAACCAGACAGCCGAAGGCAAAGGAGAGAGAGGTTCACACTCCAACAAACCTGCCATTAGTGGTGGGTTTGCAGAATACAGATTAGTAAGATTTGAAAAAGTGCTTTCTAAAAAATAGAAAAACAGAACTTCTTCACTCTCTGGTAAGAAATGATGGATTTCCTGTAAGGCAGGCACAGCAGCTGTATTGACTTAAATGCCCTGTAAAATAGGCAACCTTCAAAAATGTTTTATCACAACCTCCAATTCTGAGTACAGCCACTACTCTGAATTCTCAAATTGCCCACTCCACCATCAGTCACTTGACAGAAACTGCAACACACAAATATATATGTTCCTGTACCTTTCTTACTTCTATTCTTGACTATGTGTCTGCGTATACTGCTAGATCATGAAAGATACTATTTAAAAAAAAAAATCTTTAGAGAAATTTTGCCCTTACTAGGTGTAAATTTATGCTAGTTTGAAGAGGGGTGGTAGATGATCATTTTGACTTGCATTCCATTCCATTCATAGTACTTGCCTGTGTCAGCCAAATTAATTAAAATATTTCATTAAGGAATTATTAATCTACCCATCAAGAAAGGTTTCTCTGAGATGCTGCTCCTGCAAAAACCTTTTCTTTGTATGAGCTTGAAGCCCCCCATTAGATGTTCTGATTGCTTTCAACACCAATGAGATTAAATGACATTGTGAGCTTTTTGGGACCGAGGACATTCTTCCAGTTTGGACAGAGGATAATATCAGAAGGCCTTACTTCTGACTAGGACCTTCAGATATTAGTGTGCTATAAATAACTAATGGTGATGTCAGCTTGGGGGCACTTAGCAACGTGTAAGAGCATGCTGCTCCTTCAGCAATAGTTCTGTAATCTCAGCCTTTTAGCATATTACCTCTAAAAGAACATAACTTCCTCTGGAAGCTTCATTTCCATTTAACCAGCCTTGTCCTTTTTTCAGATATACTCCCCTTGACATGTGTAAAGGAAAAGTGATCCAATACCCCAATGAAATCTTGTTCAGAATCGTTAATTACCTTTGATCAGACTCCTTCCTCCATACCTTGGTTAATAGCGTAGATTGGAAAAAATAACAGCCAGATCTGTTATCCCAGCAATTATTGAGAAATGAAAGTGACAATTTGCTTACTTGCCTGAAAGATCAAACAGTAAAACCCTAATTTCAGTCACTTGGCACTGGATTATATATATTGAATCTGGCAGGCACATTTTATGCAATGTCCAAGCAAAAATGACCTCAGGCTTTCGTGGACTAAAACACAGTATCCTCATAATCACTCTGCCTGCAGACTGTCTACCTTATAGGGGACTCCAGGTTTTTGTTCCTTTTTTTCTCTTTTTCTTTTTTTTTAATTGGTGTCCATGGTAACCATACATACCAATAATCAGAAATCAAAGAAAAAAAAAAGTGACCAAATGAATATATCATATATCATACAAGTTCAGGGTACTAGTGTGCCTTGACACTGAGTGTTTAATAGCCCATCCTTAGAGACAGTGGAAAACTATAGTAATTGAAGAAGGAAGAATATTTGACTCTTGAGTATGACTTTTTATGAACACTATATAGTTCATAGTACACTAGGGATCTTTTAAATGCAGAACATTGGTGTACAGTAAGTTTACCTCTTTGACAAATGATTATTTTACCACATACTTAGATAGGCAACTTTTACTACTGCAGATGAACAAAGACAAAAAAGCCACAGAGAATTCTCATTCCTCTTTTTCATGTTTCCCCCTTTCTGTTCGTCGTTCTGACTTTCAGGTAAAAAAAAAAAAAAAAGAAAAAGAAAAAGCAGCTTCAGGACTATGAGTCAATTCAGTTTGCTAGGATCAGCATGCTGAGATTTTCTTTGGTATAACAATAAGGTGGTTGCTCTACAGACACATGTGTTGCCTTTGCTGATCTGCACTCTGAAACTGAAGCATGCACCACTTAAGAGTAAATTAACTAAAGAGTTAAATAACCCGATCCTACAATTACTACCTATGGGAGAGGTTCTTAGTTCATTGGACCTACACAAATATTAAACCGGTTTTGACCACAAAGGGTTGTGCACAGCTCTATTCAACTAGATAAATGCTCAACAGAAATACAAGTCTTTAGGTCAGTAAGAAACAGAAACCTGAACACATGGAAGAGGTCCTCTGCAGAAAAATGGATCATCAGTACCGCTTAAGCTTTGAACAATGCAGTTTTGTTTAAAGCCAAGTGATTCACAAGGCTCCACATAGACAACTAAAAAAGTTGTCTGAAGATTATCTCATATGGAAATCATAGTACACTCCATTAATTACCCTCTCTGAGGAAAAGAAGGGTGAAATTTGTTATAGAATCAGACCACAAGACAGAAAATCCCAGGCATCCATTATATAATTTACTCCTGACATAGCACATTAAAATCTGAGAAAGGAAGACCATTTTACTGTAAAGTCAGCAAAATGCCACAGAACTAAAAACCTGCTGCCCGCATGCCACTAACCATATCTGCAGTGAATAACTGCTGTAACGACCACGTTGGTATTAATGTTATAAAGATTTTATGGTGGTTTGTGCTTTCCCTGCAGCCTCACCCAGGCCTTTCCATTGCTCCAGCAGTTTGACATTTTGGTGAAATATTAAACCTCCTATTTACACCTTCCTGCCTTTTCAGTCTGTCTTTGGCCCATGGTAGGCCAAAGGCACACCTGTTGAATGAATGTGTCCTCCTGCTAGCCCTTCCCAAAATCTGTTTGCCAACCAGAGGAGCAAACACTGTGGGCAAGAGTTTCCAGGAGGTGGCTGGTGGCTTCGGGCACAGCCCTGGGCTAACAACGCTGGCTAGACAGGGCTGTCCCACCAGTGGCCAGGGGACCAGTGGGACTCCCAGCTTTTAGGAGGGAGTCATTTCTAAACCACAGCACTGCCCACACTGCTTCAGCCAGCAAGTAGAAGGATGAAAAGAAAGCTCCTGCCCTTTCCCCTCTTCCAGGTGGGAAAGAGGGATTAATCCAGCCTGACCCTAAACTCATGTCAGGGAAACATCATATAGACAAAAGTTCCATATTTGTCATTGATTTCAAAGAGAAATTACTCACCTTTTCAGTTGTAACCCTTGGTGTCAAAGTCCTAATGCTCAAAGATGGGATCACAGGAGGTGAAGACCCGCAGCATCTTCTTGCACAGTACAAACCAAGGTGTAGCCCTGTGTCAGAAAAGGCAACACAGTTTGGTTCACTGTGCACTATTAATTCATTTCTACAGTGATGTCTGGTGAACAGCAGATTTAATGATTTTTTACCATCTTTACAGTGTCCAAGAAGGTGCTGGGGGCTTCAGTCACCCCTTGAGCTTTTGGACTCACAGCTTTTGCTGTCCTAAGGCTGTATTTTCCCCCCTGCTCACAGTTGGCTGCCCAGCATGAAGCAGCCCAAATAGACTGCATTCAGCTGGGTATTTTCTTAATTTACTTTTTCATACAAACTCTGGTTTTGGTCAAATTAATAATGAATTGGAAAGCTACCACATGGTTTACCCACCAGGACAGCGCAGGTCCTCCTGCTATTTCAAATCCAACGGTGTGTTTCTGTGCTAAGGTTCACACTGAGCCACAGAATCACAGAATATTTAGAGTTAGAAGGGACCTTAAAGATCATCGTAGTTCCAACACCCCTGCCATGGGCAGGGACACCTCCCACCAGACCAGGTTGTTTCAAGTCCCATCCAGCCTGGCCTTCAACCGCTCCAGGGATGGGGCAGCCACAGCTTCTCTGGGCAACCTGTTCCAGGGTCTCACCACCCCCATAATAAAGAATTTCTTCCTAATATCAGAATCACAGCATCACCTAGGTTGGAAGGGATTTTTTAAGATCACCTAGTCCAACCGATGAAAAAAAACCACAACCAAACAAAAAACCAAACAACAAACAAACAAAAACCCCAAACAAACACCCAAACAATGAAAAAAACCCAAAAACCCACAAATGAACAAAAACCCCACACAAACCCCACACCACACCCAAATCTAAATCTCTCCTCTTTCAGTTTAAAACCATTACCCCTCGTCCTATGGCTCCACTCCCTGATGAAGAGTCCCTCCCCATCTCTCCTGTAGCCCCTTTATGGACTGGAAGGCTGCTATAAGGTCTTCCCAGAGCCTTCTCTTCTCGAGACTGAACAACCCAACTCTCTCAGCCTGCCTTCATAGGAGAGGTGCTCCAGCCCTCTGAGCATTTTCGTGGCATCAGCATCTGACAACCAGTCGGCTCAAAGATCAAAATGAGACCACATGTGGGTCTGTTTTGAGAACAAATGCAGTACAGTAATGGGCACAGTATATCCTAAGACAACAAAGAGACTATTTGTTTTCAGCGTGCTATTTGCTGAGCGTGGTTTTACCCAAGTCCATTAAAGAGCACAACTAACAGCAGTGCTGCGGCTATGAACAGCCTTATGCGACTGTACTGCGTTACGTGGTAGCCCTAAGAGGCCTCAGTAGACTAAACGAGTACAGCTATGCTGAGGGATGAAAGGATCAGAGAACAATTTATAGGAAAAACAAACTCTCCCCGTTACCTTCTCCTTCTCAGAAGGAGGTGACGAGCCGCTGCGTAAGGCACTTCAGCTGGGAAGCTGGCGAGCACCTGCTCAGTTCATCCCACAGACCGTAAGCACAGCAACCAAAATTCATAATTTCACAGCAGCAGGTAAGGCTCCCCTTGCTTTTGATTAGTAAAAAAAAATAAAAATGCTTCTGATTGCAGTGTTATTTGTTCTGTATCACAGAGAGGCATGATTTGCATGAGCTAAACCCTCCTTAGCTCAAGCATCTACCAAATAACCTCCCAAAGTCCACGTTGGCCCTTATACAGCTTTCTTCTCCTGACTTTTAGTAGGAAGAAAAGTCCCTAAGTGCAGAGTAATACAGGAGCTGGATGGCTCAGAACTGACCTTCTTGTTCCCGTACAAAGGAACACATCTTAAACCTTTATCATCAGTTTGGAGAGTTTCCTGCTTTTTAAAGAGTTCAGTTTCTCAATGTGTTTTTCAACAGACACTGTTTCTTTGCACAGGTTTTCTTTGTTGTCTATCCAAAAATGTTGATCTTTCCTGCTTCTAAGATATAATTTATTTTTTTGGAATTATAGTCATCTTTGGCAAAAAAGAAAAGGAAAGGAAAGAAAAAAGAGATGCCAAGTACTACTAAGCATCTAACTGCAGCACTGTCTGCCAACAATAAAGGTATATTTTACTTAAGAGTTCTAGGAGAAAGTTATTTTTGAAATATCTTTTTACAGCATGGTCTGCAGTGAAAGACTCCTGAATTTATCACCCCCAATTTTTTTTACAGAGCTGTTTCTGCCTGAAATTCTTAAAAAACAGCTGAGTAACAAGCTATCAAGGTTGTTCATGTTAACAGCATACATAAAAATTCTTGAATGGATACTTGCAGGAGACGTATTCGATTTAGCAGCTTATGTTCAGCGTCGAGAAGGCAAGGTCTATATTATGAACCAGAGCATTGCTTGTGTCCTCTTCCTTCAACTGCAGCCTCCAGAAGAATACACCATGAAAGTGTAAGAAAGGCAAACCTTATGCTCAGAATAAATTAGTTCTTCCCTTGGCGATAATCAAGGCCAGTCAGAAGAATATGTTCTATTGTCCTTTGGTTTCTGGAACTTGCCCAAGAAAATAACCACATATAATGGCTCCAAATGCATTACACAAGATTCAGGAAAGTTTTATCAAAACCTTTTGAAGATATTCATGTGAGGCTTAAAATCCTAGTGCTAGTCCCATTCATTCAAAATCTTATAAGAGAGTTGTCATTGCTTCGTACTGGAAAATGAAGGGAGCTTTGGGGCACCTCCCTCGGTCGGTGAATGCGGACAGATTCACAATAGATGAAAGGCTTAAAAATCAGTGTTACTGGTGTATTCCATAAGCACAACACATAGTGGTGATTGACCTACTTCAGTGCTCATGTGAATATGAATGAAGTATTCTCAAACCCTAAAAATGCTGCCAAATATATATTTGAAGGGCAGGTCCCTTTCATTCTGCGCCAGGGCAGCAAACTTGGTCCTCAGGTCTCATAAAATAGCCTCCAAGACTTTTTATATGCAAATTTTCCACATGACCATGACTCCATTTAATCTTGTCTCAACCATCGTTGTTTATCAATATTAATAATTTTTATTTTAAAATATTTAAATAACATTTGGAAATAACAGTAATAGTTTTTTAAGAGGCTACAGGAAACGGAGGAACAGTAGACAGGTTGCATTGCTTACCTCTAAGCAAATATCTTTTAATAAATGAATGTTGATACTCTAAAACGAGGCTGTTCTGAAGCAATTACTGTGAAAACGTGTTAAAATCAGCAGCTCTCTTACATCGGTATGTCGGAGTTGCCCTTTGAAATCGTTCCTCATGGGAAGCTATTATGCTGCAGAAAGCGGCCTGAAATCTGCTCCCACACGAGAGCAAAAGCTAAATACCTCGTGTAATACAACAGTGCAATTACAGCAGCGAAAAACAAACACAGGCTCCAGTGCTCTCCCGTGTGTCGCAGCCCCCGGTGCTCTCTGCTCCGTGTCACGGTCTGTCACTCACTGCTGCCATTTCTTGACCCCGTCCTGTCTTCAGGAGAAGTACAAGAAACAGCCCTTCACGGGGTACCCCTGCAGCTAGAGCCAAGGTGTCACTTGTGGGGGCTTGCCCCACAAACGGGGCCTCAACTCTGTCTTCAAATGGCCAATTTCATCCCTGTGGATTCTCTACTGAGACACTGGAACAGGTTGCCCAGAGAAGCTGTGGCTGCCCCATCCCTGGAGGGGTTCAAGGCCAGGCTGGATGG
>JAOTQQ010000032.1:58112550-58130612 GCA_026546715.1 Gallinago undulata
GAGCAGAGCATTTTCCCCACACATGTCCAGCTCTCTGCTTTCCGATTTCAGGCGAGTCAGTCTTTTTCTGCATGAGCATTCCCGGAGCTCAAGGAGCATAACATTCCTTCTCTCCCAGCCACTCCTATATTAGCAAAACGTTACTATATTTCCATTTTTATTTCTATCCCCTGTGGACTTTCAGTTCCCTGCAAGCACATGAAAACATTAAGAATAATAAAGCTTAGTTCTTATATATCATTTTCCATGTTTAAGCATAGAAACTAATGATGCTCTAACTCCCTACAACGGTGCTTTTTAGAGAGTAGTAAGGCAAGAACACCTTATTGGAGAACCAAGAAGGTGTGAAATGACATTTAGTTAAGAGACTGTATTGTAGATTAAAGAGACATAAAATGCTGATTTTCAGCTACGAGCAGAACCTAAATGAAAATCCCAAGTTTTTGGGGAGAAAACAGCACTAATTTGATATAGATAAGTATAACCATAAAATCAATCAACTAGGTACTTATAGAAACAGTGCAGTTAAGCCAGTAGTTGGAATATGGCAGAAGACACAAAAGACTTAACATTTATAATGTGAACCTGGTTAAGAAACAAGGTCTAACATTTTTCATACAGCTTATCCAGCCACTTCATTGGATTCCACCAAGCTACTGTGATGTACCTACAAGTTGGGCCTCTGGATTTAGAAGCTCTCCTTTGTCCCTGGGTTGCATCCTGCCATCATTTCTAGGTCTAACTCATCCATTACTCTTATTAGAATCATAGAAATGCCTGGGTTGGAAGGGACCTTTCAGATTATTGAGTCCAATCATCAACCTAACACTGACAAGAACCACCACTAAACCATATCTTTAAGAACAACGTGTACCTGTCTCTTAAATGCCTCCAGGGATGGTGACTCAACCACTTCCCTGGGCAGCCCGTTCCAATGCTTGATAACCCTTTCAGTGTAAAAATTTTTCCTAATATCTAATCTGAACCTCCCTTGGCTCAACTTGAGGCCACTTTCTCGTGTCCTGTCACTTGTTACTTTGGAGAAGAGACTGACAATTAAATATGACATTACGTATTTCTTGCTTTACCTGTAAATAGGAGACAGTCTCTTCCAAAAAAAAAAAAGCTCCGAAAAGCTTAAGAACATCCTTTCCCATGCCTTCGTTCTTGAGGACCATTTCACTGTTCACATCTACTCAAAGCAAATAGGATTTACTACATGATCCTTGTTTATTTCACACAGATTGAGAGACACACAGTTTTATGTAAAATATGCAACATTTCCATTTCCACCCTCCGCCTCAGCACCCCAAAGATCTTACTGACCTTTTGAGTCCCAGGTCCCTCCTGCTGGACTGCATTAACCAGCTCAGAGTGAGTCCTGGAAATGCTGTATTTTCTTTATTTCACTTCTCCAGTGGTCCTGTTAGCCTGGCAGTCCTTAGCTTCAGTGCAAAACCTGTTCCTGTGTGACTCCCTGCTTGTCAAGCTTTTCTTTAGCCTGCCCTGCCTTTATACATTCCTTGGTCTTTTTTTTTTTCCTTGGTCTTTTATACATTCCTTGGTTTGTTTAAAGGCTTTCCTGGTCCTTAAAACTCGAAGCTTCCATGCACAATTAGAGAGAAGTTGTTTTCCCATGAAGCAGTCATTGCACGATTTTGGTTGGAGAAGAGCTAACTGGTTTTAATAGCAATTTGAATGCTGTTATTCAGACCCAGTACTCTGACCCCTTCAGCCCAAGGAGCAGGTAGACAGAGCATCTTAAACAATGGTGTAAATACATATATCGAGACCACAGACCCAAGCAGAATTCATAAATGGTGCAGAGACAAATTCCCAAATGAAAGTAACATTATTAATCAGCGTGGTCATTCAGAAACCCAAACTCTCCTACAGTCCTAGGCATTCAATTGTTTTCTCTCACTGGATTCTTGCTTATTGACAACAATGATGATTAATGACAGCCTGGCCAGTAGTGTATTTACACTCCAGAAGACAGAGTGCTATAACATTTAGCAAAAGAGAACAAAAGAAAAACACGGACATATGGGTTGTTAAAATGGTATTTAATTCAACAATTCTGAAACTTTAACAAGAAGTACATCCTCTGATTGTAATGGATAGTCAGATGGTTGAAACAATTAATCTGGGTTTCCTGTATAAAAATGAAAGAGCTCGGTGCAGCAGAAATCATTAGGATTTAAAATAAGTAGAACCTTCTCTGTTCCACAATTCAAAGGATGAAGGTGTTTTTCAAGTTGCTAAAATAGCATGGGTTGTTAATACCTCTAAAGACAGTCATCATCCTTCCCACTCCTTTCTAAGCTAAAACACGCTTTTCCCATTTAGTTTGTGACAAAGTTTCATGAGTTTCTATTTTTCTGGGAACTTAAGATAACTCTTCTGGAACTCAATTTAATTTTGACATCCTATTCATCTTCCTGCTTATTTCCCATCGCTGACCCTGATCTTATTAGAAAACCTCTGAGAACATCAGCAACTGCAGGGTTGGGGTTGGTTGTTTTTTTTTTTTCGACAAGTTACTCTGGAATGTGTTTAATGCCTTAAAATTGTCATTGATTGAAACTAGCAATTCCAAATGAGCAATTGAAAACTAATTTCCCTCTATTTTTCATTTCTGTTTCTCCCCAGCCACATGTTTGACGCTCCTGGGCTGATTTCAAGATGGACAGACCAATGGCCATCAGGAACCTATATTTCTTTATCTTAGTGCCTGATTTAGCCTTTTCAGGTTATAAAAGCAATGGAGCTTACTTCTGTGACACAATGGGACAATCAGAACAACTGAAAAGGCTGAGGATTGCTGCTGTTCTATGGAATAAGGGCACGACACACAAACATAGAGCTGATTTTACCCTCTCTATGTGGTGTCCCATGTTCAATGAGAAAGTTTAGCAAGGAGTGTCAGGACAGGGTGAGCCAGATGGCAATATCTAGATAGTCCTATTTCCTTTGGTAAAGTCTTCTACCTTCTGGTGATCTGCAGCTTGGAATTGTTGTGGGCATCCTTGTGTTAATAATTCTGGATTACTTCTTTCCATGACTTTGTCAGGTTGCTTTCTGAACACATGTAAAATCTGGCATCTACCACAGTGGCCTCCTGTGACAACCAAGTCCACAGTTTAACTGTTCACAGCTCACTGAATTTCCTCCTCTTTTTCTGTTTGAGACATCTTAGACAGCTAGATTTAACATCCTTTAATCCTGGTATTATAACATTCAGCAAATAATAATTTTCTATCTCACTGTTTCCATTTATGTTTCCTCCACGACCATCACATCCACCCCTAAGTTATGTATTTTCCAAGCTGAATTGTTTTTCTCCATTTCAGTCATTTTTCACACAGAAGCTGGTTTTCTCTTCATCCTTTCTCTTTCCAGCCTTTTTAATGCTATGATATACTTTTCGATACTGAAGAGAGAGAACTGTATTGAAGTTATGGTCACAATAGTTTAAACAACAATATAATAAAGTTTGCTGTTGCTATCTTCTTCTCAGTGCTTCCTGCCATTCACCTTATTTGCGTAACCAGTACAGAGCATTCAGCTAAAAATCATGAATATAGTGTCTAGATCTTTTTCCTGAGCATATGTCAAATTGCATTTGTAAACTTCAAATATGTCTGCTTTTTTATTGCTTAGTAGCTTGGCTTCATAGCATCCCTTGGCAACAGTCTGGTGTTGTTTTGGTCTTTCTTACATGAATAACTTAGCAGCCTCAGCAAATCCAAGATGATTTCTAGACCTTTTATGCATATGCTGTGAATCATAGGCCCTAACAATTTTCCCATTTTGCCACAGATTCATTTGTGAACTCCCCTTGCTTCTCATTTCTCTTTGTTTCTCAGTCTACAGAAGGACACACCAAAGTCCTGTGCATTAAGGATAGTTTTAAGAAAGTCAAAGCTCACCCGGAGTGGATGCTTACAAGGGACATCAAGGGCAACAAGAAGAGTTCCTACTGCTGCATTTGTAGTTAAAATAGTAAAAGGCTAAATTTAAAAAAATAATAATAGGGGTTTCCATTTTTGAAATGATCACTTTTAATTTTCACTTTCTGTTGGATTTCATAGTTCAAGCAAGGTTTTTGAATATGGGTACATCATAGGCACTGTTAATTCTGGCTCAACAACAGCAAAATTTTTTAACCAGATCTTCTGGTAGTAAAGAGCTGCTTTTCTCCTCTGGGACTCCTGGCTGCCTCCCCATTAAACAATCATTCATTACATCAAAAAACTTAACCTTGGCATCATATAGCGTCTGTGACATCTTCATTTACATCCTAATTTACAGTTGAAGTACCCTATCATAATAGCCTCTTTGATGATGCTGTTTGTCACAAGGAGATATTATAACCAGCCCGAAAGGATGGCTGATGTCAACAGGCAGTGCTGCCATTTCTCCACGTAGGTACAGAATTATCATCCCTACAGAATCCATACTACCTGTTGGTGTGCTGAAATTGCTTATGGAATTTAACTCTCTGAATGCTGTCACAAGTTGCACCACTACTTCCCCTCCAAGAAATGCTCTTTCTTTCCTGCACACTTTGCCCTCTGCCACTAAAAAAGTTTAGAGAACAAGCCCTGTGAGGACTGTTCAGGCTGGAGAAAAGAAGGCTTGGGGGAGACCTTATCACTCTCTACAACTACCCAAAAGGAGGGTGTAGAGAGGTGGGGGTCGGTCTCTTCCCCCAGGTAAGAAGTGATAGGACAAAAGTAAATGGCCTCAAGTTGCACGAGGGGAGGTTTAGATCAGATTTTAGGAAAAAATTCTTCACTGAAAGGGTTGTCAAGCATTGGAACAGGCTGCCCAGGGAAGTGGTGGAATCACCATCCCTAGAAGCATTTAAAAGACATATAGATATGGCCCTTAGGGACATGGCTTAGTGGTGGTTTTGGCAGTGTTAGCTTAATGGTTGGACTCAATGATCCTAAAACTCTTTTCCAACCTAAATGATCCTGTGATTCTAACCGATTATCATTCTTCCACCTTGTTTATAGCCACATACCTTCCACTCTGTCTTTTTAGACCTCTCGAATTTGTAAAGCAGTACCAGTCCTTGGTTCAATTGCCACTTTTCTGGGTTCTGTTTAGATAGGAATTAGTTTGATCACCCTTATTATTAGTTATTTTAAGTTTTGTCAGCTTCTAATATATGCTGTCCTTGAGGATACAACATCTCTATCATGGCATACCTATGATATGACGTATCATCCAGAAACCTATGATCTTCTTAGCACCTTTTAGCCTTTATTTTAAAAACTCCCCTGTAATCTTTCTAATTTTAAATGCCATCAGTCTGTTTCCATTTTGTTTTTAATGAAGTCATCACTGCTTCCAAAATCCCAGTTACTCAGTGGATATGTGCAGAATGACAATGTTGCTCACCAAAGGTGAGCCCATATGCTAACGTGGTCCCCAATTAAAAAACAAAGAGTGGCTAACTTAGAACCACAGCTGCAGAGGAGTAGCCATGTAGTCTCTGCTTTCCCTCATTCCCAGAGAATCATAAGCTGGGGAGAAAAAAAACATTCAAAATGGTGGAGAAACAAATAAAAAAAAAAAAAAAGGCAAATAGACAATATTTACATGAACAAATTCCTTGTAGCTTTTATATATAGTCAAAACCTCCAAATAGACTTGTCTCCTTAGATAGCTCCCAGGTTTTTGGGGAGGGCAAGAGTGTTTATTCAGAAGTGCTGGGAGAAGCGTGAGCTGTACTGTTACAGCTTTATGATTCTCTTGCTTTACAGAAACCCAACCAAAAAAAAAAAAAAAAAAAAGAAAAAAAGAAACGTGTCTAAATCACTCCTGAACTTCAATAAAGGTTTGCTTCTATTTTGCTTCTTACAATGTGCAAGAAATGCTTTTGTCTGGACTGGGTTTTCTATCCCAGATATCCACCTTTGAACAGAATATTTCAGATCTGCATGAATTCCTACATTCTTTTCATAATTTGTACAGAGTTTTCTCATGGTATTAGGTAGCAAATGCAAAAGCATCAGAGAGTAGATCTTATTAGAAGCTAAACTTTAATCCTTTGTAAATAGTTAACTGCAGAGCCGCGTGTATTATTTTGAGAGATACATGCACTATGCCTCAAAGCCACTGTAACTTGAAAAATAGCAACATAAATCCATCTATCTGCATACTTCCCATATTATTTACAGCTTAATACAATACCCAAATGCATTCTGTGAAGTAGGTCCATGCCGTAAGCTAAGGTTTATTACTACAGACATACCACACAGACATATCCCAGCTATCTTTCAGCACAGGAAGCTTCAGCCGAAAATACACGTTCAAGAAAACAGAGAGTCTGAGGATGTATTTTGGCAGTGAGATGGCACTGATGCAGCTAGCCTGCTAGACAGACTCTGCACTTAAAGGTAGACCGGATAGGTCATATCTTAATGTCAGTGCAGATAAACACTAAGAAATGGGAAAAAAAAAAATGAGGAGAAAGCAAGATTAACTAGTGTGGCGCCTCAGTCTTTTTTTTTTTTTCCTCCTGTTAGACGTGCATTGATTTTCAGAAACACCTAAGGACTGGCTTGCAGTCTGCTAATGACACCTGCCAACAAGCGATGACAAGAATTACTTGTGTGGACCACCAACAACTTACGGACCAGTGGCTAAATAACAGCGTGCTAATGGCTTCCTTGATGAATCAGGAACTACTCCAAGGTCTGGAGCTTTGTCTTTAGCCAGTGCTTGCTGTTCCTCATGTTTATACCTCCTTCAAAGCTGTAAAAGGCAGCTTTTCCAGGTCTCTTTTTCCTCTTGCAATGAAAGGACCAGTCCTTTCAGCACAGCCACCTGTGTCCTTGTAGTGACTCAAGTGCATCAGAAACTTCCTCACTAAGGCCAGAAGATGCCAAAAAGAAATAACTCTCAAACAGAAATTGGATGAAAGGAGAGGCTATGATGGGACAACACCTGAAATACATTAAAGGACGCGCACACATACCTCATACCATCAAGTGTTAAGGGGGGAAAGAGGGGCTTCCTCAGCTGTTGTGTACCAACCATCCCAATGATCCAGTGTTTGAACCTTTCCTTTAAACAGTGGGCAAACCCCAGAAACATTGCAGCTGAAAACGTTGCATCATATGAAGACAGCTGAGGGCAAGCTAGAACAGAGCTGGAAGTACTGAGAAGCTCAAAGGAAATAATAAAATGGAGTATTTCTTTTTTTATATTCACTTGGGGCCAAATTGAATGATATTTTGCACACATAAATTCTTTGTTGAGTCAATGCCTTAATAAAACTAAACCATCTGACGCTTGTATTTCTTCCCAAGCTTGGTATATACCATACTGTCCCCTGAAATGTTAACATCAAGGACTTTAAACGTGGGTGGATGGCCACGGCAGGGACCTCTCTAAGATTAGTGACCTTTCCTCCAAACTTTCCCTTTCCCAAAATGATCTGCGGGACTGAAAAGAGCAGAACTCTGCTTTGTGCAAGAAAATTTTGTGAATCAAAACTAAAGAAAGTCCTACCCCATTTGGAAGCCCTACATGGCCAAGCCGAGACTAAAATCCGGGGGGGGGAAAGCGTGCAGGTCAACAGCAAAATTCCTCAAAGGTCAGCTGAAAAGTTACTATAGGAAGTACACTTTTGACAGAAGCTAACTGCTCTGATTTTGTAAGATATTTTTTCCAAATATGAATATTTATCCCTAAGGATTCTATTCTAAGCCCATAAGGTCTCTTAGGTCATCAGCCATGGCTTTTCCTTTGGCAGGAGGGAGGAGAAAGGTGAAAAGAAATGCATGAAATGTAATTTTTTAAAGTTCCTATAACGTATTTATGAGCTATCATTAATAATTATTATTTTGAGTGTCGGGACTAAGCACCCTTTTAAATGGTACGAAACCCACCACTGCAGGACATAATCCTGGTCTGACTTACACCATTCAACCCCTGTTTAACAGAATCAAATGACTCTTATTTACACCAGAGCAAGAGTGCAACTATCCCTTTATTCTTTAAATAAACCCCCCTACAGGAACCCTTTCTTTTCCGATAGTTCCATAATAAAGCAAATTGGTATGTCCATTTGCGTACTTATCACGGGTGATCTGTTTATCAAGAAATGAAAGAACATTTCCTTCCAATTTCTGTTTTCCCTGTGATTGATATTAATTAGGTTTTCTGCAAAGCACGGCTTATCTTGAACCGAACCCAAAGCAGATGAATATGTTGCTGTGCGGTAAGATTTTCTTTTCTTGAAATGAAGAATGGGATGAAGATGCTTATCTGAGATCAAACAGGCTTCAGGTAGAGTTTACATCAGCAGCACTTTGAAATTCATTGTTAGAGTATAGTTGGTATCAATAAGGAATGAGAACGGTACCCTGTATTGTGATTGCATTTATTAACTTATTTCCAGCAGCTAAAAAAAAAAGGAGAGCTGCCGTGTACCTCCAGCCGCAGTCTTTTCTTCCCGAGATGAAAGAGGCAAGTACAGTTCATAATGAAAATTAATGGAATCCCTGAGAACGGCTTAAAAAAAAAAAAAAAAGCCACAACCAAAACCTGTTAAAAATAAAAAGCTTGTGAATTTCCTCGGAGCTCTGATGTTGGTACACAGAGTTGAACAAAAGTTGGTGGTGCAAGGGCTGATGGCTTTCTGCAGTTCCCCACCAAGCCTAGAAGCCCTGGCTGGCCAGAGCTCAGACAGTAACCCTTGCTGTACCCAAAACAGTGCCACTGTGCCCACACACCCCTCTGCCAGGCTGCCACAACCCTGTTTCTCAAAGTGGAGCACCACACCACCACCCACAGCCTTCCCCTGCCTGACAGAGCCCGCTTATACCCATAACGTAGCAGAGAGCCCCTCTGATCCTCACGTCCTAGGGAGGTTCTAGGAGGGGATGCTAAACCTCTCTTCTCCAGAGCACCAGCCAATACCCTCTGCTGCCATACTGGGAAATAGATCCAGCGATTTAACTTAATTCTCTCTTTACACCACACTGATGTGGGCGCTTTTTTTATTATTTATTTTTTTATTTTATTTTCCCCCCTCCCCTTCAGCTCCCCAGTAATCCCCTGCTTAGCGGTTCTGCAGCCCCCTTCCCCCCTGGCTGGGCTCTCTGTGCCGCCCAGCTATCCCCCTCTCCTCCCCACGCTACAGCACGAGAAGCCTTGATATTCCCAAATCGCCTCTCCACGGCTCATACCGGTGGCAAAACACTTTCCTCCACCCCGTTCGGCACACGAGTGCAGCTAACCCCAGCAGCAACACGTTCAAATCCCAGGACAGCTAAGCCCTTCAATGCTGTGGCCACGTGTGACATCTAACTAGATAGATGTATTACCCAGCAAGCGTTTCTCCAGCTCCAGGATTCAGAAGGGAGAGCTTTTGCCAGCTTCCAGCATCATCGCTTTTCTTTTTCATCATCTTCCTCCCCCAACCCCTTTATAGGGCCACCTATTTGCTTCCCGTACCACTATTTTCACCACCACCCTGCCAGTTATGGTAGTTACTAGCTTCTTAATAAAAAGGGAATAGCTGCAAATTAGAGCTGCCATCTGGCTTTTATTATAAAAGAACAAAGCTTTTCCTATCCCTTATTTTTCACGTGCTAAAGAAGTGTTGAAATAAGAAACAAAACGGTTAGGGGTTGGGGTTTTTTTTGTGTGTCACAGAGTCCCAGAAAGGGCCACCCCACTTTTACAGCTGAAAGAAGTGATTTAGTCTCCCTGCTAAATCAGTCTTCAACTTCTCCTAAGCAGAGACAGCCAATCGTGCCTAATTGTGTGTGGTAGTTCAACGCTGTGGACTACTGTTCATTGGGGACTGAGCTGCTCATTTTAGTTAGGACCACAAATTGAACTCAAACCAAGGTCCCAAAGAATAAAGCGTGGTGGTTTATGCATTAAGCCATTCCTCCTTTCTTACTTGGCCCGTGAAATGAATCGGGGAAAGATTATTTTCTGGGTAAATTGGTAGTAAAACCCTGATGCAGACAGTTCCACGATTTGATTGCAGCCTGACTTCCACTTATTGGATATCACATCAAGCAGTGGTTCGAGGCTTTCACGCGACAGCTTTAAAACCCGCAAAGTTTTCAAAGGTACTTACTACATTGTGATCAGGTCACAGATCTAAATGTCAGTATTGTATGCCCGATTTGCACATTTCAAAACGATTTGGTGATTTTTTCATTTTATCTGCATGCATGAAGTGATTTGGAATACAGAAACAATTTGGAATCATATTTAGTTTGTAACAGTTCAATTAACTTAAGTGCTGAAACATGCCTCTTTCTTAGCAACTAGTTTAATCGGTTACTATTGCAAGAACAGCTTTTGAAAGAATGCCCAAAAAGGCCCGGGGGGCAAACTAAAGCCCACTCCAGAGAGTCCATGCTCCTGCATAGGCATGTGTGAAAAAGAAATAGCAAAGAACCTTTGGGGTCACGGGGTGGTGGACGATTGCTGGTGGGAGAAAGGACACGTAGCCCAGGCGAGAAACCCGCTCGGTCCCCGACATCCCCATCAGCAAAACCTCCAGCTCCCTTTGAAAGCTCTTTTTTTGAGACTTTTATGGCTGTTCAATAAGTGAGAAGGGTAGAGGACAACACGGTTAGAGGATCTTAATGGTTCGTTATATAATATACATTTAACCCTTGGCCTGAGCAGTAAGTACAAAGGTAAGGTAAAATAACACGGGGGTGGGATTTATAGGGTGTTAACACATGCCGAGGGTAGGGAGTGTTTGTCTAATTAATTTAAGGAAACATCTGCTTTTCTTTTGAAAGTCTGACTTTTATTTTGCTAGAGCCAGAAGTGTAATTTTTCAAAAAAAATTTTTTTTAAAAGTATTTGCACTTTGAAGCTTTTTCACTTGGGTTTAAAAATAAAAAGGACATGTCTCTTCAGAGATAGTAAATCATCACGAACATTAATTCTGTTCCGTCACAGATGACTAAGGAAAATTTTGCATGGATTTTTGCACCTCTATACGATGGCAAAGCTGTGCTTGGGATTTTGGTGAGATTTTCAAATTTTATTTAGTTTTCTTCCACAAACCCGCATCATAGTCCGGTACAACGAAAAAATGAAAACCCTTGCTGAAGAGAGGACTTGGAATTGCATTTATATATTTTTAACTTCCTCAGCCACAAGACTCCTCTTTTGCTGCAGTAATCCACCTGCAGTTTGCTCAGAGCACTGACTCTGCCTGTGCTGCTGAATGGTGAAGGTACGAGGAAGAAGCGACATCATTCCTCTCTGAGACCATAGGATCATAGAACATGTCTAGGTTGGAAAGGATCTTTCAGATCATCTAGTCCAACTACCAACCTAACATCTCTAAACCATGTCTCTAAGCACTGTGTCAACCTGTCTTTTGAACACCTCCAGGGATGGTGCCTCAAACCACTTCCCTGGGCAGCCCATTCCAAGGCTTAATTGCTCTTTCAGCATAGGAATTTTTCCTAATATCCAAACTGAACCTCCTCTGGTGCAACTTGAAGCCATTTCTGCTTGTCCTATTGTCTGTTTCTCGGGAGAAGAGACCAACACCCCCCTCTCTACACCCTCCTTTCAGGGAGTTGTAGAGAGCGAGAAGGTCTCCCCTCAGACTCCTTTTCTCCACTCTGAACATCCCCGGCTCCCTCAGCTGCTCCTCATAAGACTATTTCTCCAGACCCCTCACCAGCTCCATTGCCCTTCTCTGGACAAAGTCCAGCACCTCAATGTCTTTTTTGTGGTAAGGGGCCCCAAAATGGACACTGGAGATACTGGAAAGGAAATTTGAGGAGGAAGTGTGATGCCTTCACTGGGTTTCCACTTACTAAAACGAAACATCCTTCGCTTCTTTAAAAATGAGCAAGCTATTGAGGGCATTTATTCAGCACATAGAGGACTTGCGCATGTGTCCACGAAAAGAAATAATGAGCATTTGTTCTTCATTTTTGGTGATGAAGTTAAGGGCTGAGGTGTGGTACACCCCAAGGGCAGGTCTCATTGCATCCGATTTCACCCATCCAAATTTCAGGTCTCTAAATCAGCCTCCATGTTTCCCCCCCATAGTTAATGAAGAGAAATCAGCCCCTCAGATGGCAACCATCCCCCCTAACCACTGCACAAGCTGCTTGGGCTACAAGGGTCGGGAAATGGCACAAGTAGTCCACTCACCGGGGGCAGGTCCAGCTACCCAATTAGACTAATTCTTGTACAGCTCAGGCCAGGTGAAATAGAGCCAGTGTACAGGCTATACACTCTGGAAGCACACAGCCATTCATTCCTTCAAATGAGAAAGCATATTTTAATATCAAAGGAACTGGTATTGTTACCATAATGGAAAATTCTGTATACCCTAGACTTTCAGATAGCATGTTAATAGATTACAATGATGTAAAGATGTAATAAACAATAATAACTGATGCAGGGTAGACTCAGATTTCTAGAAAATAAGCTTGGAAAATCAGGATTATATCATATATATTCTTAATTCACTGCCAACACCAATAAATTTGATATGTAGCAATTACAGTCGCTTCATTCAAGAAATTGAATTAAGCAACTTCATTGTGAATAGGTATTAGCCATAGCTTGCATTTTGATCAACTTAACAGAAATAACAGTAACATAATTTTAAATATTACTTGAAGGATTATTTCACTTTTCACTCATTAAGAAAAATATTCCACTGAGATGATAGCTGATTTGCCTCCTCCAGATTTTCAGTTTTACCACACTAAGCACTCAAAAACAACGGAGGAAAAAAGCTGGTTCTTTAAATTAAAGTTTCCTCTTTCACTGGGAAGAGGCAGATTCAAGGACTCAGGTGATGGACCGCCTATATGCATCTGTTTTGACCATGAAACTGGGAGAAGTGAGGCTCCTGATAACTGGAATTACAGGGTTGGGAAGGAGCTGAGCCTCACAGGTCCATCAGTGACAGTGGGGGCTTCTCTTCAGAAGACCTTTGCCTGCTGTCAACACAGATCTACCCAAACACACAAGCCCACAGTGGAAATTTTTAATCTATCAGTGGTATCAGTTCCATTCCTGACTTAAGGTACAAAATTAATCAAGAACCTGATCCAGGTATAGTGACCCAAGTTGGACCAAATTGTGAAACCTGCCCGTTCTTCAGGAGAAATAACCCCACCTGCTCCATCAGGGGCTGTGCTACAAGGCGGGTCAAAAGAGAAAAGTTAAATAAGAGCAGCAAGGTACCTACAGGCAGATCTAGGTCAATACAGGGTGAAGAGAAGTTCTTACGATCTCAAGGATGGAGACAATTGTCTTATGGGAAACAGCAGAGCCAAGGAGGAGGTGAGAGAGAAACAAGCAGAGGGAGCACTGCAGGGATTTTTAGCCTCTGGTCAAGGAACACCCCAGGTTATTTTCAATGGCTTTAGAAGGACAATTAAGGAAAGTAACTCCACATGTACTGGGTTAAGTTTAGTGACAGAGGTGTCCACCCCTCCACTGGAAAACATTTAGGGACTGGAAGTTGGCAAAAGCTAAAAACAGCCAGGTTTAGTGAAATGTGTTTCCAGCATCCCGTTTTCCTCCATAACTGAACCCAAGTTTCGATTGTGCTCCTTGGCCTAATACTTGGCCTTTGTCTGCTTATGTAAATCAGGATGTTTAGTGCAAATTAACATTATTGAAGAACAATTACCATCCAAATGAACATTCCGCCTTTCATTTTACACCAAACCTGCTGGGCTTTTTTAGATAAACCCTGAATCAACTTAGCTGTAGTGTTTATGACTAAACAGATTCATATTTTTTTTTGGCAAAGTAGCCCTGTTTCTCCAACAGCACAATGCCAGTAGCAATTCCTATCTATCAGAGCATCCATGAGGGTCAGCTGGGGTTCTTCCTCTGAAAGATACTATGCAGCTCCTTCCAGAATTTGATCTCCCTATTCAAACTGGGATTATTTTCAGTGTACAGTGTTTATACGTACATATGCGTATGTATGTGGACCACTAGTATAGACCACTAGACAACAATAGTTTTATTTTTTAACTACTTTGTTAAGTATATCTGCATTTTACCTACGCATCATCAGAAGGCAGCACCACGCAATAAGAAGTCCAAAGAGAGGGAAAAAAGTAATACAATGTTTGACTGCAAAAGGATGCCAAATATTAATCCACAAGAGGTTTTTAATTTTAGATATCCAGCCGAATGGGCTAGCTGCAGGCTCTGCTCTGCCTCATTACGTGATTGCTGTGAAGTTCAATAAGGAGGCAGGAAAAGTCCTTTGTTACATATGCCCTAGGAAAATAGGTAAAAAAAAAAATATTAAAAAAGTATATAAATTATGTCTTTTCAAAGTAATATGATGAAAATGATGGTATTGAAGACTTCTGATGAACATTTTATCCTCAAAGAGCACTTAACTCACAAAGGAACATCTCTCTAGCAAAGTAACCTCAAGCCTGGAGAAACAATATGAGCATTTCCAAAGACTTTGTACTCTCACCAGAGAGGTCTAAATATGAGGTCTGTAAAGCACGAACATCTTTGGAACAAACTTGTCTTTGGGATCTGAGATAAAGCACTTTCCCAGAGCCTGGTTTTCCAGCGATTTCATCAAGGAGGTGATTTCATCAAAAGCTAAAGGAAAGCTAGTGCAATGCTGAAGTGATTAAAAACTCAAGGAAGAGATTGTGAAGCCATTGAAGGGTGCAGTAGGGGCATCTTCAAATCTTCAAATGCTTTTTCCCTTCATAATAGACATTCAGAAGAACAGAGCAATTACTTCCCTTTACAGATCTGAATAGAAAAATTTCTTAAATGGGAGTACATAGATCTTATTAAATAAATAGGAGAGTGCTGTGTGTTGTAAATAGAAAGGCAGTTAGAATCTAAAGAAATGACATATTTGCTACTTACCCCTGAAGAGCCACGGCAGCAACACTCAAAAATAGATTTTTTGAATGGTGAGGCTGTATGCAACACTGCAAACCCCAGGCCTTAGAGCAACTGTTGGTGTGAGCATCCTGGGTACTCCAGAAGAAGCCAATGTGCTCCCATCACTTTCTGCAAAGCTGTAGCCAATTAGAGGTGCTCTGGGACAGCTGAGACCACTCAGAGGTGGCCTGAGAAGCCACCTGGTGCTGTTGCACCTAACATTAACTATTTCAAGTCAGATGTTATTGAAAAGTGCCGAAGTGTGCTATAATAAATAAATGAACAAACAAATGAATGCATTCTTAAATCTAGGAGCTGGAACAAATCCTTTCCAGTGTCTTCACTGCGATTGGGATGTGTTGAAGGAGACTTTTTGCTGGTTTATGGTACAGGAGTTGGAAATGGCATTTAAGACACTGCAGCCAGCTCTGAATCTAACCATAGAACAAACATATGGAAATGGGGGGAAAAAAAAATCAAACAACTGTTTAGTTGCCAGCTATGGCCCAGTGTAACTGGAGGAAGGGGTTCGTAAGAGTTTAACTAAACATGTCTAGTACCAGTTCACATATCTTGGACTGGTTGATTTCCTTCAGGTTGAAGAGTTCCCTAATTGTCCCTGCACGGTACTGAGCTCAGGGCTCTTTGGATCCTCAGGACAGTTCCCTCTCCTGGGAAGGAGCCAAGGTGGTGTGAAACCTGCAGTCCTGGGGAAACAGGGTACCTGCAGAGCTGGTTCAACAAATGGTAGTTCAGCATGAGGAAAAAAATTGCTGCTTTCCATCTTTTAACTGGTTTGGGGCTTATTGGGTTAAACTCAGAGGGTCTGAGTCTGCCCATTACCAACAGCTTGCAAAGCACACAAATAACAGCTTAAGGAACAATTATTTTTTTTTTTTTTTAGGTAGCCCTGAATTCAGTCAGTATGACTGCAAAAATATAGAAACTAGCTTTCAGAGGGATGATTAGAAGGGTTCAAATTGCCACGAGTTAAGCAGGTCCTGCCTATCTCCTGACCAGTTTGCAATCAGAGCCATGAATACCTGAGAGCTGTCATGGCCACGGAGCAGAAGGCATTCCCTTTGACTCCTTTTGTGAGGGAAAAAGCCAGGAAGGCTCTTTGCAGTAATGTCAGCCAAGGTACAAGTGGAATCAGAGCGTCTTGCTGGCCTGTGGGAAGTAATTCTTCTGCACATAAGGATGTAGGTATAGCCTAGAGCCTTGTTTGGAGAGAAAACTACTACTGGAGCTTATGTTTTATTGTAACAGATGAGTTTTTCAGAGAGAAATCCCAGATGAGGAGTCTACATGCACATATATATTTCATATATTGGGGTATTGATATATACAGATGTATATATACACACACATATAAACATGCTTACCTGGTATATATGCAGGTCTGTGCATACATTGGCTGAAGAACAGGTTACTACACGTCAGCAGGTTACTGAAGATTAAACATACCTTGAAATGTTAACTGGTAAACAAGTCTTACAGCTCTGGTAAAGGAACTAAAGATCCGTGTGAGTTTCAGTTTGACCAAAGGACTGGTTTCCTTGGCATTGCCTGAACCTGTGGGAGCAAAATGGAGCAAGGAAAATATTGCGTAATGTTTCTCTCTGCACACAAGAAATAAATAGTTCTAAGGGCCAGATACTGCCCTTGGCGGTATAAAGTAATAAAGGCAGACATAACCAGGAGAAAGAGAAAACATTTCCTATTCATCCAAGAAGAGCCACTCTAACAGGACCTGACAACCCACTTTCCCATATTCAGGGGTGCTTGAATTGACAATATTGGTTCTGTAGCAAAGGACATAAAGTCTGGAGCTGACCATACCCCTGCTTCACCATGTTCTCATTATCATCGAAAGCCATGAGTGATTATTCTAGAGATTTACCACTAACCAGCATCATTACAGACAGATCTACATTCTCTCTATTTGCACAGATTTTCAAATTATCGCCCTGGCCGGTTAAACTATTTTAAACTATTTAAACTTTTTCTCTATCTGTAGCTTTTTAGAGCACTGAACTACTTCAGTTCGCTTATAGAACTGTCCCATGCACATTATGGCACACAAAAATGCAACCCTAAATCTAAATAATGAAATCCTGTAATTAACATTTCTATTAAGGAGTGAGAATAGCATCTGTGTGTTAGATGCAATAAACACAAATAAGTCAGAATAATCTCCAGTCTCATATTAAGATGCGAATCGTCTATATATTACTTTGAGTATAAATGTTCCATTTGTATTTGCACAATGATTAAGAGTAGATTTCAGAAAATAAATCTGTTTCTTAATAGTGCAAAGAACGAGAAGGATGGAGAATAAATGGTAGTTTAAGGGGATGCTAAAGTTCTCCCATGAGCTCGGATGAGATTTATGTGCGATGTGAATAAAAAATGTATATGACAGCACAGGATTCACTTTGTTGTTGGTTCCTTATTCCATTTGTCTCGCCTAACTGTATTCTTTGCCTCCCAGACATAGAGTGAGTCTGGCATCGTTGAGAAAGCAGGGGAATAAACTGCCAGTCAGCAGCTATTCGTGGCAGCTTAACCTCATCCGATCTCATCAGACCCAACATCACAGAGCAAGACCAGGGCCGTGAGATTCGGAGTAAAAGCATAAATAGTTGCCTGCAAAGCTGCTTCTGCCGTCCTAGGAGGCTCACCGTGGAGCAGCCTTATTACTGCTACGCCTTTTCCATCATTAAATGAATACGTAGGTTCTTCAATTATATACCAGCTTTCATAAAATGTCAGCAGCTCAGTAACAGCACAAGCAAGAGGTGGTGGGATGGTGATACGTGTTGGCTAAGCCTCCCTGTGCAGCTTCAGAGCTATGAGGCTTCATGCTGGATGCTTCCTGTCCATTCCCTGTCCACTCTCATTAAGGTTTCCACTCAAAAAAAAATCTCACTGCAGTTGCCCAGCTGTGAATATGCAAAGGTCCGAGTCTGAAATGACTGACAATTTATTAGTTAGATGGACAACGTCTGGGTGGATAGGAAATTGTAGAGTCATAGAATGGTTTGGGTTGGAAGAGACCTTAACAGATCATTCAGTTCCAACCCCCTGCCATGGGCAGGGACACCTCCCACCAGACCAGGTTGCTCAAAGCCCCATCCAGC
>JAOTQQ010000032.1:58136653-58156386 GCA_026546715.1 Gallinago undulata
TCCAACCCCCCTGCCATGGGCAGGGACACCTCCCACCAGACCAGGTTGCTCAAAGCCCCATCTAGCCTGGCCTTGAAGCCCTCCAGGGATGGGGCAGCCACAGCTTCTCTGGGCAGCCTGTTCCACTGCCTCACTGCCTTCAACACCTCAAGACAAGAAGACTCAGTCAGACACTGTTGTGCTGTTAAGCCCCAGAGAAGGCTGTTGACACCACAGGATAGGCCTACAGAAGGATGTTGGTAACCCGTGAAGGAACCCTGGCCAAACCAAAGGAAAGCAATTCCTTCCCCTTTTTATGTGCATGTAAAGGAGAGGGCTGGGAATTCCCATTGCCAGCCCCTGGCCTAGCTATTGCCTGCCCAGCAGCAATGCTGGTGTGGTAGCCCACCATGCTGTACCTTGTCATGTCCAGGAAGGATTGAGAGTACCCATGCTTGTCCAGCCACCTACCTGTCCGATCCTCCTATGCTGTCTGCTGAGACAGAGAGGCTGGTGAAGGACTCTCATGACGGCGCTTTTTCCTTGTACGGGTATTTATCACCTCGGGATGGGAGACGCCAACCATTTTGGACTTGCCAGTCCCTGCTACCTGCAGAACTTGGATCCAGGTTGTTTCTACAGCCACGTGGAAAAGCCCTCACGTCCCCCACCCCCTCCTAACTCCAGCCAGCAACTCTTAAAACTCCACTGAGCATTTTTCAAAAGGTGGTTTTTCCTACAAGGCTGATGTTGGCCCTTCAACAGCCTTGGGTACTCACGGCAGAAAGGCAGATAGCACCTTCTCTACCCTTAAATTGATTAAAACTGGTGGTCCTGTCCCCTGCCCAAAGTGCAGTAACGCAGGCGTCAGCTGGACTACCATCTGAAATCACGACCACTGGAAAGAGTATTAGAAAATCCAGTACACAACCAGTTGGAGCTGGGGTGGGGGGAAATACCTGTCACTTGTCATAAAAAAGAGAAACAGAAGTGGATTTGAAACATTCGTTTCCCTTTATTTGCTCAGTGAGGCTGATGCGGACTGCACATTTTAAAAAAAAAAATAAAAATCACAGGAATTTTCATACAATGAATTAAACCACGAAAGTACATGTAGAATTGGCAGGTGGAAAACAGCCCAGCTTGCGCTCAACTGGTATCTTGCTTTCCCTGTTCAGCATAGTCCATCCAGCAGCTTTACATGCTCACCTACTGTACAAGTCTTACAGCAGCTCCATCAGGTCAGTGGTTCACATTATTGAAAATGTCTGTCACAGAGGTACAAATTTAGAATCATCACATTATATTACATGGCTATTCTAGGTCATTTATAGATCAGATCTTATACTACAGTGCTTGAAGTTCTCATTACAGCCATCAAAAAGGACACATAATCATTACCTACTGTAAGCTTACATCTAAAGGGATGAGAAGAAGGTGTGGTTGGTTGTTTTTTGGTTGTTTTTTTTTTTTTCAACTGACCCAAAAATTACACCCCAAGAGGCACAAACTTTCCTCTCGGTGCTGCTCTTGGGGATGGCAGCCCAACTGCTTTTCAGAGTAATTCCACACCAGAGATATTTTCCTCCAATTTTAGGCTCCCCTGTCTGGATTTGGATTGTTTTACTTTCCACAGGAATTACTTTGCTACGGCTCTAGGAACGGCCGTAGTTTCTAAGTACCAGTTCTGTGACATGTATTGCAGAGGTGGTACTTACCACAGCACGAAAGCAACAGCTCAATCTTCATCTAAAAGACACGCAGAGCTATGCTGCAATTTGCCTCCGGTGACAATGTGGTACATGTGCTAATTTGAAACGTTCTTGGGGGAGAACGAAGAAAGAAAAAAAAAAACAAAAACCAAAACCAGAAAAGGAAACACCAAGTTTATATTTCGGTGGGTTAGCTACTACAGTCTCTACAAAGGATACAAATAGCTTTATTCAGCAATCCTAGCTCTATTAATTTCATAAGTAATTTGTAAATCCACAGAGGAAAGCCATCTTCGAGATGAGAATGTTTGCCAGGCCAGTGAAAAAAAAATATAAAATTGACTCATGTCATTATGCCTGCTTGGTGAAAAATAAATAATCCCCCTCCCCCAAACCCCACACCAATTTATTCATGTCAGCAGTCTAGGGCAAAAGAGAATGTATTTGAAATTTAATCACAGAAATTTAAAGGCAAAATAGGTAATGCATCTGGTCCTTGAACACATACTATGATATACTAAATATTGATTTCTTAAAAATAATTTATTGCTTTTAATAGTTTTCTTTACAACAGAAGATACTCAAAGTCCAGAAAGGAAAATTGTAAACTTTTAGTTTGGCATTCACACAAAGTTAAAATACCTGCATTTTTAACCTACAGAGCAACAACAAGAATTATGCGGATTAAAGAATGTTACAGTTGTAACACAGAACCTCCGAAAAAGTTCATTTCTTTTTTTTTTTTTTTTCATTTTTTTTTATTGCTATCTATCTACTGAGAAATAAGAAGCCAAAAAGTCAAGCAAGCATCCGACAGGACAGACAGTGGAATCTCTCAGAACACAATATGCTGGTGATAAAATGAATGCAGCCATCAAAATCAACTGCACTGGCATGGGGGTGGAATCGTTTTTTCTAAGATTGGGGGTGGGAAAGGAGATTAAATAGTTAGGTGCACCGTACCTTTAAGAGGAGTCATGAATGCCAAACTGTAATAGAATACCAAATCTATACATTCGCAAGCAAATTCCAAACTTTGCTGATTCAGTCTCCAGACTCCGAGTTCAGATGAAATTCTGATGCTCAGAATAGCAGTAGTTTACTCTTGTGGTTTGTTGTGTTTTTTCTTTTTTTTCCCTTTCCTGAAGTTTCTATTTAATTTAGCAGAAGCAATGTCATCAGCAACAATGTCATGGGCACATCTGAGGCCATGCTAGTGCATAGTAAAAGAAAAAAAAAAAAAAAAAGACAGAAAGAAAAAAAAAACCACCCCAAACAACCCACTGCTTCTGCAAAAGCTGAATTTCCAAACGAAGCACTTACTCCAAAAGGACAACCGTCATGCATCCTAGGTATAAAATTTCCACTGGCCTTTTCATTATTTTAGTCATCTCATAATTTATAATAAATAGGATAATTGCAACTGATAAATATGTCTCTTTAGTAAACAAAGGAATGAAGGATTGGTATTTATACAGGATGCATAACTGTAAAAAATATAGATAAATACCATCATTAAACTCTGCCAATGAAAAGATTACTGGCTTCAAGAACAGTGTTTAGACACAGAATTACTGTAAAAATCATACTGTACTTAGTACCTCAGCGTATTTTTATCAAATTAAAATCACAAAAATTAAAACAAAATAGCATTTTAAAAAGATTTTTGACCTCTAGTTCCAAAACTACTGTTGATACATAAAATAAAAACATTTCTTAATGATTATCCATTTGAGAGACTTTACATAAAATTATGGTATCTCCTAGAAAAATTTAGATGAGAAAATTTCATTCCCCTAACAAATTCAGTGTATAAAACTGCAAAAGAAAATCAAGCAATGACAAAAAACGTGGAAAAATACTGCAGAAGTGGTTAATACCTTTTGGGCTAGGATAATTCTCGACAAAATTCTTATTATAAGCTCACCAAAGAAGGGATGAATGTGTGTAAAGCGTATTTTGCACTCAGACACACGCGCGCACACGTAGACACACGCACACCCTCACCCACACTCTCTTCTCTCTCTTTTTTTTTTTTTACAATCAAATATATATAAGCGTAAGTTCAGCTTTCTACATATGTTAGTGTACAATAATTGTTTCACCTCATATAATTACATTTGAGTATTCTTGATTAAGAAAAATTCAGCAGGTTTTGAAAAGAAGGCTGCATTTACAGTGCATAGCTGTAACAAAAAAGAACATCGTCATACAGTATGTACACAAATAAAAATACTCCATTTAACATTTGTAAATACTCAACTGCTTTAGAGAATGTAGCAAATAAACTATCTGTGCACACACCCAGATAGTTATATCCATCTCTCATTAATAATGTAACACCACGTCCGCTCATTAGAATAAATTGCTGAACAAGCTGCACATTTGACCATTAACAAGGCTTTGAAAATTTTGCTGTGGAAGATCAACGTTGTAGACATTTACATGGGTGTCAGAATTAAAAGATGAAAAACTTCCAAATGTTAGGGAAGCTTGAGCTGAGCCTTTCTTTTTCTCTTCTGCAAGGACCAAAAAAATAAAACATAAAAAACATAAAAAAACCCACCAAATAAAAGAAAAATCTTAAAACAAAGCTAAAACAGATTGGAGGCTTCCGGGACCTGTGGTTTCTTCTGGATTGTCATAATATCACTGTGTTGTGAGAAGAAGCTTCATTTAAAAAAAAATAATAATAATAATGCAGTGTCTGATTCCCAGACATCAGCAGCCATAGTTCTCAATATTTCTTTTTGTGTTTGTTTTTGTTCGTGGGTTGTTTTTTTTTGTTGTTGTTTGTTTTTTCTTTTCTTTTTTTTTTTTTTTTTGTTAAAATGCAGTATGTACAGGTCTCGCAGTTCATGGTTGCAGGTGTATCTCTGTGGAACTGCTGCCACGTGTCTCATGGTTTGCCTCGCGCTCCGCGAAGGGATGCCCGGCTCTCTCCCCCCCCACTCCCCACCCCCCCACCCCCCAACATTTTCCCCCCCCCAAAAAACCCCGGCCAAAGCAAAGCTGACACCCATGGACACGCGTGTGCTTCCCGGGCAGCCGTCCTGCCCCTCCGCCCCGCCAGCAGCTGTGTTCATGTAAACCAGGGTTTCGAACAGAGAGATTCGTTAAAGTAGGAGGAAAGCTCCTAAAAAAGGGTGAGCTGTTCGTTGTCCCGTTACGGAAGGACGTGATGTCCGTGAGGTATTCGCCACCCCTCTGCTTGCCTCGGGCGCGACGCACGTTACCTACGCAGGCTCCGCTGTGCCTCTTTGAGTAAACTATCGAAATCCATGGAGTCGTATTTGCTTTTAGTGGAAGCAGGGTCAAAATCATCTGAGTTTGAATCTGAAACCCAAAGGATGCGAGGTCAGGTAAGATTCGAGAACCGCTAGCAAGCACTTAACGTCATCTTCTCCGTACAAACAAGGCACTGCAGAAGCAGTCTACTTCCAACCGCAACTTTACGGGATCACAAAAGCCCAGAAATGGTCATCAGAGAAGCTTTAGATACGGACAGAGCTTTCTGTCCGTAACAAAGAAGGAAGGTAAGAAGCAAGACTTGACAAACACGGTACACCTCATGGGCGGTGGGGGAGAACCATAAACTGCATCTACACATAGAGGAGGAAAACTCAACAGTATTCTCCAAGGTCTTGAGCGCACGCACGCTGCTACGTCCAGGTCTCAAAGCAGTCCAGATAATCTTGGCAGATGCTTTGCCCAAAACTCCCACACTGTTTGGCAATTGCTGTTTTTAGCAACACGCGCTATCCAAACTGACTTCTCCTGAGGAAGGTACCAGGGGATGCAGGGGACACTGCGGCTTCTACCTGCCCCGCCTGGGGTCTCGTACAGATCCCTACACTTCCCTGAAGCTCTGGTTTTGCTGCCACTCTGATTTTTGGGGGGCGTTTGCGTGTTTAGAGTGTGAGCGATTCAGGGCAGGGTCAGCTGAGCTCCTTGGCTTTTTGCAGCACGTGCAAAGTCACAGCAGCAGGGATGGTCCTGCTCCTGTGACCATACCTGCTCCAGCTCTGCCAGTTGCTCAGGCACAGACGTCAGTCCGTTCCTCTCACAGAGGAAGGATGGAACCGCTGTGGCCATGCAGCTCCAAGAGTGCAATGATTGCGGTGGCTGCAAGCACTGAGTTTCCCTCTGGAGTCACCCCTGCTCAGGCGCCGACTCTCCCCGGTTCCTGCGTCACGGCTCCTTTAAGAGAGCGCCCTTTTCCTACCATTTCATGTGTTGAATTAATCAGAACTCCCCATCTACCGCTATAAGACACGCTGTGCATTAAATGTTCATTACAAGTTCTGCTAAGACAATTTCTTCTCACAGAGGAGAGGTGTTAAACTTCTGACTACTATTTTCAAGTGTTTTCTTTCTTCTGTACTCAACCCAAAGCTGATTAATTCTCTCTGTCCTTGTACTAGCTCATGAATTTTAAAGTTCATCCTGCCACTTCCTTCCGTAGCTCTATCAGATACTTTGCAAAACACAGGGAGTGCAGTCTGAAGCACAGAAGCTCAAGCTGTCAGCAGGACAAAGAGAAAATACCCCGCTCACGGATACTCTGGGAATCCCGCTCAGCACGGAGAGACCTGCCAGGGAATACTCCCAGGGATGAATAATGTTCAAGAGGGTTCCCTTCAGACAACTTATTTTAAACCCCAGATTTTCTGAGATACAGAGATGACCCTGGCTTCCACTGCTGAAGATAAGTCAAATCAAGTCAAGACTTCAATCTGTTTTTACTGTTTTTATCAGCCTACATTTCGACAAATGCCTTGCTACCTTTTATATTTTCAACATCAACCCTATATCTCTTCAGCAGTCAATTGCCTTTTCTTAGCTTTACATTATCTGTTTAGCCACTGAAGTGAATTACAGCATATTCATTGTGAACAATGCGTATCATCTTTATCATTTATTCTGAAAAGACATCAATTGGTTAGAAAAAAATATATCTGTATTCACTTCCTGCATTGTACAAAGCCGAGGGCAGCACATACAAGATTTCATTAGCGCTGTGTTACAGGGTTATGAGAGATTTTAATGACTGTGGTCATTTATTCATAAAAAACACAATATCTGATTAATATAGATTCAATGGCAAAATGTCCCTTGCTATGTTATTCAGAAAAGAGTACCTCCCGTACCTTTAGTCTATTTATACAGGTATTAGGAAAGGTTTAACATTTAATGAATACTTCACATTTTAAAATGTAATTAAATTAGAGGTGAGTTTATAATATATTACAATATTACAGAGGATGTTTTGGTAGTCTGCATGGTCTCTTTATGCATACACTTAAGATCAGTATTGCTGCTGATGGCTTTGATGATGGTGTGCATAGGACAGAACCATACATTTTTGCCCAGACAGGACTAGGACAGATGTGTTATCACACTTAATACTGGAGTTATCACAGCACACTGGGGTCTAGAGACCAGTATGCATACTACCCCCACATCCATGGGACAGCAGACACCAAGAGATTTGCTAAGCTCTCCAGAAGTCCCTGCAAAGAGACACCTTCATACATAATAGATGCTTAGGCACGATTCGAGAGCCACCAGTTGAGATCTGTGGCTTTTGCTCTACTAAGGGTCAGATTTGATCACAAGCCCTTCTGAGCTTTCAAAACTGAGAAACTATGAGTTGTGTTTGAGGAGCGTCTCTGGCAAGTTCTACACATCTACTGCACAACTCATGGCAAAGTCAAAATCATAACGAATTTCTTGGGGTCAGGCATGTACTTTTTTCTCTGTTTATCGCTCATATAAATAAATCAGGTTCTAGAACCCAGCAGTCATAGCCTAGCGATGAATAGTAAAGCGTGCAGGAGGTTTCTATGGTGCTGTCATTTCAATATGGAAATGCATTACTGAATACTGGGCACTTATTTTGATAATGATGGAAATGGGCTTTAAAAGAATTTTCACGCTCTAAAATATCTGAAAGAAGGCAGCTCAGATTAGAGCTCAGATTAGTAGACTTTTAAACTTCTTGCAGCAAGAGAAAAAGCACTTCCTTTAAACCCTCCCAACTGTTTAAATAATATAAGCAGCAAGCAAAAAGGAAGCAAACCCAAAATTCTCCTGAGTTAGAAGGTTCCAGTTATGTACTTTAATTCACATAGAGCAAAACACCTAAACACCTACCTAGGTCTGCATAGTTAGACTTGCAAAATTGCTTGCGTCCACAGAAGTACAGCTCAAAGTCAGGTTCATTTGACCTGCGTAAAGTGTATCCATTTTCAAGAGCAGCAAAGGCGTCACAAGTATAGCGGTAGGTGATGAAACCATAGCTGTCTCTGCAATTGAGAAATACAGTTGTGAACAAAAACCGAGAAGAGTTAACGCGCGTTAGCGTAACCCCTTCCTCAAAGCAAGAACTTGCAGGAGATCCGGCGGTGGAAATGCCAGAAGTACTGCATCCATTTATCAGCATGATTGTCCTGTCATGCAGCTAAATACTTATTTCTGGGACAGGAAATCTCAACTAGCAAGATTAATAAATAAGGATGAAAGAAAATAAATAAGGTTTTGAACTCAGCGTGTCATCTGTCACAGCACATGCATTGGTAACTCCCATAGCAGTAATCTTACTGCCGTATTTTTTTTACATATGGCAGCTCCCAAACAAGAAGTAATCTCAAAAGTTCTTACCCATCATCCCGCAAATTTACTGTGCACTCCTCGATTTCACCAAAAACTTCAAACCGGTCCCTCAGTTCTGTTCGGGTTGTGTCAGGTCTGATTTTACCCAGATAAATCACACGACGTTCTTCCTGTTGAGAAACAGCAAAAGGAAAGGTGTATTTTTAATGAAGGGGTAATGGAGATGAACCTCCACATATATGCGTGCAAATACACACACATGGATGTGCAGAAGGTGCATAATTATGGTAATAGTCTCTTGTGGAAGACCTACTGCGTCTTGCTGGTAAGTGAAATAGTTGTCTCCTGGAAAGCACCTAAGGTATTGAAGTAACACAATATTTGTTAGGTTGTGTGCTCCTGGAAGGTTTCGATGCTTGCTGTCACTGCTCTGCTACACAGGTGGCTCCCTTCGCATCCTATTGCACCTTCTTCACCCCTTCCACCTCTTCCCCTCCAAGACTCTTCCCAACCAGGAGCTCCCTTTCTCTTGCCACCTATTCAATGCTGGGCAAAACCCATCTCAGCTGTGGAGCAGTATAAAGTCACACAATAATTGCATAAATGTACCACAGACATAACAAGGCGTGTTAGATGACTCAATGGCTGATTCATCCTGAAATCAACTGTTCTCCCATAATCCATACCTTAAAATAGAAGGAAAATTGCTGGGGGTCAAGAAGATTACCATTATTAAAATAAATATTGGGGGGGGGAAGGCAGCACAATAAAATATATCCTGTGGTCACCATTACCTTTCAGTTTCTTTGGAAAAAAAACCCTGACTGAAGTCCCTGATTTTTACAGGATTTACATGTTCCTCTGACACCTGGAGCAAAGCATCAAAGATACTTTTAAAACAACCGAGTCACGGTTCACATCCTTCCTTCCTGAGTGGAGATGCTCAGCAGAACAACAGAAGGACTAGGAAACCCTGTGAGAGTCACTTTATGAATTTTTGGATGAACACCGTACTGAGGGTAAAGCCCTTCAGTGAGCTGCGAGCAAAGCAAAAGGCAAAAAGAGCTCTTCAAAACACTGACCTTAAGGTAATCAGGGCAAAGAAGCACCAGCTACACATGGCTTGGGTGCTCAGCCTTCCTGTCTCAGATTGCCCCTAGCCTGAAGAACCCTGCTGCTCATCCCTTGCGCACCCACACGTTTGTCCCCTAAATCGAACCACCACCAGCTCCACCACCACATTCTCAGCTGGCGTTGACCTGTCAGTCAGGGGAGCAATGTCAGTTCAAACCATCAGGCTTTGGCACCTGAGACATGCGCAGAATTTAGGTGCCGAATGCCGAAGGAGCTATACTGACTGCTGAGAATTCATGACTATCGTAACCTGGAGGTGCCTAAAGGCTAATGGCACCTCAACTGCCTGATGCAAAAGGCTCTAGGGACCTAAATATAGACTTGCATTCCTGCTCAGAAACATCCTAGCCCGAAGAGACAGGTATCTTACAGTGTTACAATTCAGATAGAGCACGAAATCTGTCTTTTCCATGAGTCCCCACAGAAGCATAAGGCACTAGTCATTCTTGGGCCACAGACAATAGATCAGACCAAAATGCATGTAGAAACAGAAATGATCCTGATGCCTCTTCTTTACTTGTTTGAGCACTCACTTGAGATAAAGGGACCATCAGAACTCTTAATTATGGGGGGCCAAAATCTTGGCTCCCTGTTCCCAGGAGAACACTCTGCTCCCAGGAACTGTCCAATGCAAAATAAATTAAAAAATCCTGCAGCAGGAAGCTGAAACTGGTATGTTTTCCTCGCAACAGAGGCACACTCAGTCAATTATTTTTGCTGACTCTTTTCCCGGCCTCACAAATCTCAGGGGGGCTCAGATCCAGTTAATCTAAGCTCTTGAGAAATGAAAGAGAGTTTAAAGGTCCAGAAAACAGAGACCCAGGAATCAAACACTCCTACCCAAAAGCACTACACACTAAGGTATGGCAAAAGAAGTGACCACTGGAACCACCTGGGTCCTTTAGCTCCCTGGTCAGCCCAGTGGAGTCCCTGGTTGCTCTTCCAAAGTACGTGTATGCTCTCCTTAATCAATGGGATTGGGTAAGTATCTCATTTAGATGCTTGAAAGTACTGCCTCTTTAGATCATATAAGAAACAAGACTGCCTTGGTAGCCCTTCATAACCCTGCTGAGACAGACACTTCCATTTTCCCATGTTGTGCCTTCCAAAGTATGTGGTCCAAAAGCTGCCCTTGTTCTCTGCCACAGCAATGCAGCTTGGAGAAGCTACCATGGCTAAAAGAAGGATGACTGTGCTCATGGGTGGCCATAAATTTAGGGAAGAGGGGTACTTTACAGACAGCTGCTGCTTTTTATCTCTGTCTCTAGCGTGTTCCAGGCCAGAGTGTGACCTTCCTGACGGAGGAATTTGGGTAGGGCGCCTGCAAACTGGGGACTGCAGAGTGCAAGCAACAGAAAGCTGCATTTCTTCCATTTCCCCCATTCTAATTCTGCTTACTCTCAGTATGGTCGGGTGCCATAAACTTCAAAACCAGGAAAATCTGCATATGCACAGTAATTACTTTTTCAGACTGTTTTACCAAATCAAGGATTTAACCGCACTGAAACACTTGATAAGAAACAATTCCATTGATACTTGCTATTGAACCTAAATGACTGACCAGATGGAGCAGAACATAACATAGCAGACTGTCTAATATACTTTAGCTGAGATAATACATCTCGACTGAAAAAACATAATGTTTCACTCACTGACACGGAGATTGTTATATTACAGTGTGATGGAAATAACTATTGCACGCTCTTCCATAAGTCTCTGTGCCTGCCTGTGCAATTTTTCCTTCTTCTATCCCTCTAATAACCTTTATATCTCTAATATCCCTTTAAGACAACTGTAATAAAACAAAACTGAACAATTAAAAAAAGGCCTGTTAAACTATCATTAAGGGAATAAGTTAAACCTGCAAAATTAAGGAAATTCAAATTTAAAGCTGAAATGAACCATATGTCCTCCAGTGAGCACACATGAGGAGATGTGTTCAAGTATTTTTTTAAGCAGAGAGCCACGATGGCACAAGATACTGGAGAACACAGGATTCACACAGCACCGTCTTCGTCTTGCTTAACTTTGGTTTATTTAAAGTAACTATGAAGAACTTATTTCTATTCACAGAGACACCTGCTTTTTATTCCCATTAATAATAAGAGCTATACAAGCCTAGCAAGATTACAACATACCTCTAGATGTTAAAGAGCTTTATTTTATAATAAGTTACATGCAGAAGTCCATATATGCATATTAAGTATGCTTTTTACTGCACTTGTTAGAGGAGATGATATATGACTTGGAAACCTAGAGAATGGCAGGAAAAGCTTTTGTTTTCAATTTAACGTGGGCAGAGAGAACCTGCAGGAAACTCCAGAACACACTGTTCATATTTCCCTCCCAAAAGTACAGATGATTTATTCTGCATCATGGGCTTTAAGTGCAGTTCATTGCTTTGCCAGGTTTAAAAAAAGGAAGGAAGAAGGGTCCAGCCCACTCCCTCAGGCCCAACACGTCTGTCTGCTTTCAGCTCATATAAAGCTCCTTCTTCATAATCCTGTCCTCTCCTCCTTGCAACAAAAACATTTGAATAGGCAGATGTGGCAAAAAAATCTCAGACTGAAAAGCAGTATTGCAAGTCTCAGATGAGAATACTAAATGATTAGAATGCCAAAACTAGAGAACACAGGACTAGGATACACCTTACACATCTAAGGGTTAATAAAGGGACCACTCATCCTGCAAAGCATTCAGTGATGCTCAAATCTTTTTGTCTTGCAAAGGCTTCCTCCAAAACGTTATTTTGCTTGCCTTTCCTCATTCTTAATCCTTCCTTCACAAGGAACTAAAGCACAGACCATTACACGTATGAGTATTTGCATGTTTTTTTGTACTCGGCTTCTTCACCCAATGTGTGTTTGCTTTGTCCACCCATGGTGCTGCCAGGCAGGGTCTGTGGGAGCTGAAGGCACCCACTCCAGAGGTAACACGTCAGGGCACTGCTGTCCCTGTTTTTCCCTGCACATCTCTGGTGCACACCTAGTCCTCCAAGAGCCAAATAACACTTTATGTGAAGTTAAGAGAAGAAATCTAGGGCCATTTTAAAGCTGGGGTCTGCCATGTGGAAACTCCATGCCGGTGGTGCCTTCCACACCAAGTGACTTCTCTTCCAGTAGAAATCTAACCACAAAGACTTTTATCCTTAGAGCTGGAGGCCAAACACCACTTTGAAAATGCAATGGTTGGGCAGAGTTTAAAAAATAGAAGTGTTATGGAGGGAGAAAGTCATTAAAGCTTAAGATTCTGATGTAGTAACAGCAAGAAAAAATTTCTTTAGATTCTGTATTAAAGAAGAACAAGTATAATCTGTGGGAAAGTATGAATGGCAAAAGGAAGAACCCCAGAAACTGGAAAAAAAAAAAAAAAGAAAAAACATGGTGCATAATTGTCAAGTGCTGCTGTGTGACTGAGGACTGAAATGGTTCAGCCATGCTCCAGGGTGACTGCTAGAAAAATAATGATGGACCAGTAAACCTCAAGATTTTGTGAATCCGCTTGATACATTTTCAGCAACTCATACAGGAAAAGTTAGAGTTCCTGGGATCATGACCATCAAGATGAGCAACGACAAAAAAAATCCAGACTAAATATACAACATACATTGGATCCTTCATTAGTGGAAATGCACTCCATTATAGGCTGACTCTGGTTTTAGACTTTAGAGAAGCCAAGCACTCATTTATGAAACCACCTTTCTCCTGCCTTCCTGTTGTAGAGCAATTTATTTTCTTTGAAACCATGTGTTTTTTTCCGCTGCAGTGGCCTCACAGCGCATTTATCTTCTTATGTCTGTAAGCTCTCTGGGACAGGGACTCTTGATACTTGTCTCATGGAGGCTGTCAGCACTTAGAAATGAAAAGTAGTAATGTTAATAGTAGTTCTCTACTAGGGTATAAAAGCTGATTGTGTTATACCTCCTGGCAGCAGTCAGTGCACACAGTAAATGAGTTGGAGGGAGGATGTGACTGTAAGTCAGTATCGTGGCAAGAGAGGCAGAGTAGCAGAGATCACAGAATGATACGGAGTTAGAAGGGATCTCTGGAGATCATCTAGTCCAATCCCCTGCCAGAGCAGGTCCACCTAAAGCAGGTTGCACAGGAACATGTCCAGGCAGATTTGGAATGTCTCCAGAGAAATCCACCACCTCTCTGGGCAGCCTCCTCCAGGGCTCTGCTACCCTCACAGGAAAGAAGTTCCTCCTCATGTTTAGATGGTGCCCGTTCCCTCTTGTCCTGTCACTGGGCACCACTGAAAAAAGACTGGCCCCATCCTCTTGACACCCACCCTTGAAGTATTTATAGGCGTTGATAAGATCCCCCCTCAGTCTTCTCTTCTCCAGACTAAAAAGACCCAAGTCCCTCAGCCTCTCCTCATAAGAGAGATGTTCCAGGTCCCTCAGCATCTTCATAGCCCTCTGCTGTACCCTCTCCAGCAGTTCCCTGTCCAAAGATCCAAAACACCAGGCTGCTCATCAGACAGTTTAACCTTCCAGCCCTGGCGCACGATGTCAACAGGGAACCAACAAATGGTCACCGGAAATTTGCTAACGATTTCTGATGTCAGGCCTTGGAAAGTGTATGCTGCACAGCCTAATGAGCTGCTGGAGCAAAAGCCCATATAACTCAGAAATTTCCCGGGGTGTATCAGAAGAAAAAAAGGGTCCTCAGTCTTCTTGGCAAATCATTGTGATCTGCCTTGGTTGGTGGTTACATCCCATAAGGATGTAAGATCATCCTTATGTTTAAAGCGGACCCATTCTAAAACAGAATGGGGACCCAGTGAAATAAATCAAGTCAAGATCAAACTGAACTGTGCCAAAATTTGCTCAGTTGGCAAAGGCATCACAATCAAAAGTATCAATACATGAAGAAATGACTGACAAAAATATTTTTCTTACTCTCTAACAGGAAATATCTTGTGGGCTCAGCCCATAATTTTCAAGCATGACTGCTCAAAATTAAGACCCCAAGCCACAAAAAAGGGGAAAGAAGAAAAGGAAAAGAAGAAGACTACCCCAGTACCTTTTGAAGTCAAGCCACCTGTATATAGCCATAAGTCTAGACAGGAATTCAGGAGTCCATACAGGGAAATGCCAGCCCAGGTTTGTGGCTGACCTGAAGCTACTGCAGCGAAGGTGGTGTGTGGAAGACTGAAGGTGCTGCCACTTAAACAGGCTTCCACCACAGAGCATGGGCACAGGCTTCAGAAAGAAGCCTCCTCAGCATCCTGCCAATATGCCTCCACGTCTGCCAAAATACAAGCTGCCTGCACGATCAGAGGGCACTGCTGCACATATGGTTTTGACAGATTAAAATATGGGTGTGTTGGTTTTTTTTTTCCTCGTTCCTTTTTCCTAGGTTTCCCACACTTATTGTCACGTGGCAACGAACTCTAGATATTGAACCAATAATACGTTATGGCTTTTAGCTCACTCACAACTTCTGTTCCCTTTCCACTGTGCATTCTTTCTACGACTAACTCCTGAGATGATAGCAGAGTGTTTCTCATGAAGAAAAGCCACTTGCCCTGTGTAACAGCTTAGTACTGCCCAATCTTTGGGCCACTCTTCTAACAGTATCTGGAGGTATGTGGTCATGAATCAGTTCTGGCAACGCAAGAATGGGCTCAAAAGAAAATAAAAAGCTCCCAAATGAAGAGCACAAAGAATTCTAAATTTATGGAACTGTAGAAAGAGTTCAAGGAGAAAGAGAGGACATTCTTGTGGCTGAACAAGAAATGAGTTGAGTCCCTCAAGAAAGAAAAGAATAACACAGAAGAGACCCATACGCCAAAAGGAGTAAGAAAAGGAGTAGAGAATGCTAGAAATAATACAAATTTTATCACTAACTTCATGGGATTAGGGCTTTCCTTTCTCTGCTGCCCCCTAACCTCTACTTATTTGCACAGGGAATAAACTGGCATGATTCAATACATATTCTTTAAAGTAAAAGTGCTGATAGACTTTGGATAAATGAGTTAATAGAATTTAAGCTACATCTGCAGCTCTTACGCAGGCAACTGGATTATTAAGATTTTTCCACGTTCTGTTTATGGATATTTATTTTTCAGTTCTGTTTTATTTATGTTGATTAATAAATAATTTCATTAATGAAGTTAATTATCATCACAATGCTCACTTTAGAAAGAAAATAAATTCAACCTTGGTTTAGAAAAGTCTAAAATTTCAAACATAGGAACTTACGATGCAGCATATCTGGAGCTTTTTATGTTTCTTCTCTTTCCTTTTTCCTTTTCTCTTGATTAGCTACTTGCCAAAGATTTGTTTGTTTTAAACTAAATCAAATTTTCTAACTCCTCAGCAGGATTCATGTTTATTTATACCGGTAAGGTACAGTAATTGAGAAGTAGCAAGATGCACCCATGACAGAGGTCTACTTGAATCTCTAATTTGTGTTAGATCTAAGGGAGAACAGCCCGGGTAAGTTACGATTGCTGGAAGGTAGCGTTCATCTCTAAGCAGATGGAAGCCAGATATTTCAAAACTAACTGCAACAATTGACTTAAATATAGCCCTGTCTGAAGCCAAGCAACATCACTCCCCTGCCTTCACTGAGCTTCACAGCAGCACAGAAGAGCGTGTTACGGCTCTAAATCTCACGCTTTACAAAATACACCTATTGCCCACATTTTGTAGATGGGGCACCTGAAGCAGAGAGAAGTGAAATGATTTCATGAAGTTCACTCAAAACAACAGTAGCAGAGACAAAAACTGAATAAAAAAAAAGGTGCTAATTCCTTCCCAGAACTTCTTACTGCTGTAGTCTACACCAGTGTGTCAATCTCCACACACTGCCAGTTCTGCTCTGTGATAAATCAGCTTTTACTACAAAGTCCACTAAAGGCACTGGGAAAAAAAGACCTATTTGTTCTGTGAGCCCTGGACAAAGAGCACTAAGGGAAAATCTGAAAAGGAAGATGAAGTGTCCCAGTCTGCACCAGTTCATGCCGGAGCCATGGCAGAGCCAGAAGGTGCAACAGAAGGAGCAGGACACAGACAACCAAGAGGAAAACGTTAAGGTGAGCCACCAAATGGCCTCAGCAACTACAAGAGGAGTCCAGACTTTACAGCAGCTCCCCATTTATCAAAAAAAGTCACTCAGTTGCCAATAGGGAACTAAAAAGGGGCAAAACCTGCCTGTCCATTTAATAACCATTCTCCTGTTCTACCGCTACAGGAGCCAAGAGAGTCACCCATCCCCGCATGGGTATTTCCTTCACCTCAGGTATTTCAGTTGTTTCACACAGAGCATCGACAAGAAAACTAATGAATTAATACATTCTCATTATGAAAGGGCCATTATGAAAGGACTATTTATTTTGTTAAAACGTAACTTAAAAATTAACTTATTCATAAACAGGAAAATAAAATTAAATTAAAATCATGCCTTTGGATCTCAGTTTCGAATTCTGTGATCTGCTCCCTCTGTATACACAACTGCAGCTACTTTGAAAGTCCAGCGATTGGTATGTAAGCTGACTCCTTATATTACTTATGTGAAAAAACAGAAATATAGAAAACAGACATTGATTACTGGCACTCCGGCAGGTGACATATATTCTAAAATGCAGGTTCGCTGATAGACCTGTATAAGAAATAGACCGGTTCACTTTTAATTGTCTTTTGTCTGGGATGAAACCTTTTTTTCAGTAAGTCCTTTGTATCTGTTGACCGTGAAAAACTTGGGAGAGCTGCAATTTATAGAACCTGAAAAAATTAGCATTGTGACATCAAAACACAAATTGTTATGCAAACACATATTTGCCTAAAATTTGAAATACTAAGAAATATACATAAGCAGATTTTTGTATATTGCTTTTTCCTTTATAAATAAGAAAGAAAATAAAGTCTGAGTTCTATCTTTAGAAATCTATGAAAAGAAACAGAAATCTTTTTCAAAATGAAAGTTATCTTTACGGTGCTTACAATTGCTTTCTGCCTCTGTCTCTCCCTTTGTTTGGCCCTTTCAGATTCCCGTTTTTCATACTCTTTGCGGTATTCTTCCCTCTTCAGTCTTTCATGCTGATATTCCTCATAGCTGTCATATCTAGGAAACAGAACTCAAGTCATTAAATCAAGCACCTGCGTTTGTGAATGTAAAATTAGTAATACAATTTCTGGGATGCTTCATTATCTCTTGAGAACCAGCTGCAAAGCAAAGCAAAAGACACTACCTGGGTCTGCGACTGTACGGTGATCTGGATCGCGATCTTGCACGTAGGGGAGAACTTCTGTATGCTCGGTGTCTACAGTGGCTGGACTCATAATAGCAACAAGATCTGTGGGAAGAAACACATTCACCTCTGTCACTCAGTTCGAATCTATTTGACACCATTTCCTACCTCTTCCCCCAACGCACAATTTCTTCTAAGCTACCGGGGAGATTTTTCCAGTGACAGTTTGCCATCTCCTAGTCAACTAAGGGGCCTCGAGTGATTTCACCCCCCCAGCCCTCCTGTAATGTTCCTTATTGAGGCTCACACAGCGCAGTCAGCCACTGTCAACTTCATCTGATAGGGACTGCAGCTAGATTGGCACTGGGCAGCTCGCCGATAATGGGAAAGGTTAGTTGTCTACATCTCTCACCAATCGTTCTGCTGCTGACCTGACCGGCTCCACTCACAAAGTGTAAACTTGGCAAATTTAACAGATAATGGCAACAAGTGCTTCTGTAGCAACCCCATAACCTTCAGAGTTAATCAGCTCAGGAGGGAGAGAATGAGCTGTGCTGGATTAAGTTGTTTCTTGGTTTCTCCTTCCTTTCCTTTAAGTTGCTTTATGCTTTTGCCATTTTCCTTCTTAACTACGATGACGATACATGAATTTGCTGTACTGTACCTTGAAGAGGATCTACTACAGGGCGACCTTGATCTCGATCGGGAATATGGAGAACGGGAACAAGACCTGCGTTGAGGAAAGGATCTTGATCTAGAGCGTGTCCTTTGGGATCTTTGAGAAAATAAGGATTTGGGTGGAGACACTGAATCTCTGCATGGAGAGTTAAAAGAAGAGCAAGAAGGCGATACATCAAATAATGAATAGGCTTGTGTCCCATCCCAAGGGTAGCATAGTTTATCACTTTCATCTTCACTGTCATCAAAGAGACCATCCATTGCTAGTCCTGAATTTATAAACATAGGTAGTTTGGAGAATTGTTCATTACTGTAATCACTGTCCCTTAGTTCTAGTTCTCTGGTCTTATCTGCTTCTTCATCAAAAACAGCTTGGCTGGGGTGACCAAAATGCTTATTCAGTTCAGCCCGAATTTCCTGGTCTTGGAGCTGTTTTCTGTTATTACCGTGGGATCCCTGCTTACTTGTCTGTAAAGTCTCTTTCTTGAAATACTGGTCTTGTTCTAAAGAAGAACAAATCTGACACTGCCACCCAGGTGAAGAATCCTTAAATTCTAGTTGTCTGGAGTCCTGAAGTTCCTGGGATATTTTAATGTGTATTTCCGATTTCGAATTCACAGATTGACAGTAGTCATGGTCACCAAACAGCCGCAAGCTGGGCCGTTTTGTCTTTCTCTCCTCGTGTCCATTGGACAGTACTGTAGTCTTGCTAAGCTGTGCGTACAGCTCAGACTGTTCTGGACCCTTCTTGATCGGGTTATTTCCTTGAGAACTGGAAGACTCACTATAGCGGGGCTTTTTGGAAGGTGGTACAACAGTCTTGCATGATGACTTCGGCTTAGGTGAAGTCCTGAAAGGATTATCCTGGTTGGCTTTATGAGGAGGGGTCGTAGGTGGAGTTAGGCCTAAGGGGGAAAAAAGGATGAACAGAGTATTTTTAAGGACACATATGACGTTTTATAAAGGTGGCTTGTGTGCTTCTTTAAAACAGATACAAAGCGAGAACCATTCTATGTCACTTTAACACTAATAATTCTGGGAATAAGAGAATTTAGGCTGTGAGACACCAAAGGTCTGGTAACGACAATAGCAACAGTACTCATGCATTGTTATTAATCTTCAGCATCACTTCTGTCCCTCCCCTTCCTTCATGACATCCACCTCTCTATAGATTTTGATAGAAAAGATCAAGAGATAAAACCCAAAAGGCTCTTTTTTTTCCCCTTCTTTTCCATTAAAAATCAAAAAGATTTTGATACAAAACTCAAAAGTCAAAACACCGGCACTTTCAAAAACCTGAAGAAATTAGCAGACAAAAACCTGAATAAAAGCAAGCCCAAGAAAAGTAAACGAGTGCTACTGAAGGAACCCTGGTAGGACGCAGAACTTGAAGGCAAGGAAGTACAGCAACTCTAC
>JAOTQQ010000032.1:58156486-58170766 GCA_026546715.1 Gallinago undulata
CAGAGTATTTTTAAGGACACATATGACGTTTTATAAAGGTGGCTTGTGTGCTTCTTTAAAACAGATACAAAGCGAGACCCATTCTATGTCACTTTAACACTAATAATTCTGGGAATAAGAGAATTTAGGCTGCGAGACACCAAAGGTCTGGTAACGACAACAGCAACAGTACTCATGCATTGCTATTAATCTTCAGCATCACTTCTGTCCCTCCCCTTCCTTCATGACATCCGCCTCTCTATAGATTTTGATAGAAAAGATCAAGAGATAAAACCCAGAAAGGCTCTTTTTTCCCCCCTTTTTTCCATTAAAAATCAAAAAGATTTTGATACAAAACTCAAAAGTCAAAAGACCGGCACTTTCAAAAACCTGAAGAAATTAGCAGACAAAAACCTGAATAAAAGCAAGCCCGAGAAAAGTAAACGAGTGCTACTGAAGGAACCCTGGTAGGACGCAGAACTTGAAGGCAAGGAAGTACAGCAACTCTACAACCCAACTGCAATGACTCTTTGTCTCCACAGTTCATTAACTTATTAAACCATTGCTAATGTATGTATAACACATTCTTGTAAGCATAACTAATACATTTTGCCTGAAATGTGGTTCTGCAACTGAAACCCAAGTGAACAACAGGACAACTGCAACTGTAATGAACCATTGCATTTAGAACTAAATACTAGTGAGAAATCACAAAGCAGGGAGTCAAAAAGAAACAGAGAAGTATTTCAAGAATAAAGATATCACTAATTACCAGGATTGTTCGCGTAACTGTAATAGATTATATCACTTATGGCGAGACAAAATTGCAGGAATGACTACAGCCAGTTCCAATAAAATCTGCGAACAAAAGCAACATCTTCCAATTATTTTTGAAAGGGTAGAATATAGTTCTCAATATTTTCTGTAGAAATCACAGAATTTCTTCAGACTTTACAAAAGGATAACCCAGGCCACCATGGCAGAGCAACAGCAAACTGCAGCCACTGTTCAGGAGATAATTACTCTTCAGGAAGATATTTAGGACGTTATGTTTGAAAAATTTACTTCTTTACATGTCCAATTGACCCTTATGTAGTTTAGAAGTGTATGTGCTTAAAATTAAACAAATTAGGCTGAGATTAGGGAGTTCTCCTCAATAATCCAAACCATTCTTGAGAGCTTCAGAAGCTGATGCTGCCCAAGATTTTTTCTTCTAGCTCAAGCAACAAGCTTTCCATTACTTCCTTAGCAAGAATGACAAGAGAAGGCAGACACACTTACAGGAAATGTGGATTTCAAACATGGCTATAGAGTTTTGTTTTGTATTTTTAACCATGCGACAGAGCTCAGCAGATCAATGCAAATGGAACATGTTTTATAGTGTTTTGCTGTAAAGAAGGAAAAGCGTCCATCAATGCATAGTGCTCCCCAAGGAGCATAAATGGAGACTGGGAGTCCCACTGCATTAGCTGCAATGAATTTGTTCCAGAAAAAAAAAAAAAAAAAAGAAGATAGGAGTACCAAGTACCAAGGCATGAATACTTGATGTGAGAGAGAAGCTTGATTTTGTCTGAATGGTTGGAAAAAATGGTTATGAGCTACCTGTGGCTATGTGGAGACTTTGCCTGATGCCACAAAAGTCAGGGAAACTGAGGCAAAGATAAGGACACTAAAACCTCTAATTATCTCAAATTTGAATTTGATAGTGAAAAAGCTCTTTGTAAATTCATCACTGTTAAACTACTTCCTTTCATTTGAGTCCTCAATTTTTTCCTCCCTGAAAATTCACCTGAGTCAGCAGTACGTATTTCACACCTTGTCCACCTCCTCGCTAACAAATATTTTTGGCTACCAAATGATTTTTTTGTAAAACAAAGAGAACAGTCCTCTTCAAAATTCTGCAGTAATAATTTCTGGATTAAAACTTCAGGCTCAGATTCAATAAAGATTTGAGTAAGCAAAATCTGTTTTCTATATAAAAAATTTAGGACTGTCACTTTTACTCATGAAATTATACAGGCCAGGAGAGGCTCTGGGGTTAGTTACTGACTTTTTGGATGTAGTTTTAAAGAAAGAATGAAGCAGGAACTCCACAAAGAGCATGCGTATTTAAGAATTTCAGGCAAAGAAATCCCAGAGATAATCCAATATTCCAAATAAAATATTGTTTCCATTTCCACTTCTTTAAATCTAGCCCTGGCAGGAAGCCAGCTAAACACAGAGCACAACGATTTCCAGAAGCTCTATGAAGAGTCCAACAATCTTTAGAGGAGGGGAAAAAAATAAACAACAAAACGAACCCTACTGAAAAAGCTCTCGCAAAAGTACAGACTGAGCTAAATTTACTGGCACTTCTCTTGCTGGCAGAACCGCGCTGGAGACAGCCGAAGAAAGGGCTTCCTCGTGGCATTTTGGCTTTTTTCCTGGTTTTCAGCAGAAGCAGGAAGTGTCCGGGCAAGTAGAAACAGACCAAAGTTGGAAAAATGTTCATTTAACTTTTGAACAAACCTCCACCGGGGGATGGAGGAGGGAGAGAAGTTTTGAATTCATGTCACCGCGTCCCATGACCCATCTCCAAACTGTGAACTTTGAGAAGACCAGCTGGCACCCTTGCTCATCTTCCCACTGATCCTTGGTCATCTTCTCCCCGGGCCACGATCCCACATCAGCGGCGTTACAATATTCTATAACCGTTGGGTTATTATCGGACGCGCCGATTTCTCCGCCAACGTGTACATTTTAGGGTTGACAGTACAAGGTATATTCTGTGCTCTCTCTTGAACTTAGCAGGTTTTGACAGATTTATGGAAGGACAGATGGCCATTACGGGCTGAAGGCTGACAAGAGGCAGTTCAGAGCATTGTTAACACACTTGCACAAACTCTCAGCAGTGCAGCGCTGTGCAGAATGTAATTCAGACTATAGCTTTTTTATTGCTGCCTATTTTCTTTTGTCAAAAGAGCCTGCTGTGCACAGCAACAAATGGCTGCCATTACCCAGAATGTAATGGGTGTCAGACAAATCACGTAACACAAACAATCAAGAGTATGTAGGTCATATTTCAACAGAGCACAACCTTAGCAATATTTATGATTACTGCATTGAAATGTGCTCTATAATAAACAAGTACCTCTACATCACTCACACTTATGTACTTCTGCACAGCAAATCTGTTAGAAGTGGTACATACTCTACAATCATCTCCCTTAAACAGTCTTTTTTCTTTTTAAAGTAAAAGGCGAGTATTTTTTCACGACATACTATAAAACCATTTTCTTTGTAGGGGCTTTTCTTTAATTGAATGGCTTCGGTAAATGGTACGTTTGCACTTTGCCTTGCTCTGTCTATAGACTACGAACTCGCTCGGCGATACCGTGCTTCGGAAAAGAGCGTACATCAATTTGCCGGCGCTGGCGCCGAAGCAGCACCGTCCTCCCCGAGTCCCCGCAGCAAGAGGCGTTGGAGTGTGCACCGAATCCACCACCTTGGCCAAGCAACTTACTTCCAGAGAGTGGCCGGGAAACCACTTCTGATACACGCCAAAACTCCTCTTAAATAAACCCCTTAGTAACTCATTTAGCTCAGCTACAGTGGATAAGCAGAAATCAGGGGAGCGCCTTTGCACAGAACACGACATCTTGACTTTTTAGGACTGACTTGCAATGCTCTTTTACATCGACACCGATCTTTCTAAAACTCTGCTGTAACTGTTAGCATTCAAACGTTTGATGACATATTTTGTGTTTCAAGGGGGCTGAGAATTCGTGTCTTTTGGGGAACGCAGCCCCAGAACCTTTCTACACATGCTTTTGAGAAGCCCTGAAAGTGAATACTTTTATACCTTTTAAATTTGAAAATGGATTGTCACATTACCTAATGCCACTTAAAACACTGAACACAAGATAACGGCTCAATTCAGTAGAAGAATCAGAAGAGCTTTTGTGTGGCACGAGATTGCAGAAGCCAGGAAAATATAATAAAATTAAATACCCATCATATAATAAAAAACTACATGGCTGTTGAGTATTCAATTTAATCCTGTTGCCAGTGCTGCAGAGAATAAACACAGACGCCTGAAAACATCAAATAATTTACTATGTTTTACTCCCTCTGGACAACTCTTTGCATCTCTTGTCTCATTTTATCAGAAATCATTCTGAGGCCAAACAAGTTCTTACATGACAGATTTTAAGTATTTGTTAAGTATTTGCATTTAAGCACAGATAGAGAGGTGGGCAAATAGCAAGGTGTAAGCATCCTCAAGGATGCTCATGAATTCCAAACCACTATTCATGGTGGTTGTCTTCATGCGGCCTTTTCCATCGTTTTTTTTTGAGAAATTAAATTTTGGACCCCATAAAGACTGGTGAGGAGGTTTAGGCTCAGTTAAATCACAGGGATCTGTGGGCAAAGGAGAGACTTTTCACCAAGTCACCTGTTGCAGATAAGAGGGTGGAAATAGCCCTCCAGTTACTGATTGAGCCTTAAACATGTCAACTCACTTCATGCCCTCACATGATGGAATTGAGTATTTAGGAGTGAAGGTTTAAAAAGACACTGTGAGAACAGAGAGAGCTGAATTTCAAACATTTAGGGGCTGTGCCATCTAACTTTGGGCATTTAGAAGTTCAGCAGAAAGTCCAAGGCAATCATTGGGGAGCCCTGGATCATCAAGAAAAACACAGCCACCTCCAGATGGGGAGTCATCCTCCCAGTCCCTGTGCCTGCAGATTCCCCCTCAACCTGGCTGGCAACTAAGAAGAAAGAGCTCTTCCAGTGACACAGGAATGTCCCATGTTCCTGGAAGACATCAGAGAGGTTCAACCCCTTTGTCTCTTAGTAAGTTGTGCAAAAAAAAGAAGAAGGAGAAGGACCTCTTGAGAGCTACTTGCTCAGATGAGACTCTCCTTACACAGAAATTTCCTCCATATCATGATGTCCTGGGTCCACTTTCCTCAGAATAGCACTAGAAATCAGCTGCAGGAGTTGGGATTTTAGAGAGCAATAGGCTTACTCCTCTATGATAGGCCACTTATTTGAAGTGTATTCAAAGAATTCTTATGTGTGGCTTGAAAAAACTTTATGAAAAATGTATTTGATCCTTGTAATTTGACAAATCAATGTTTTGACAGTTTTAGGGAGGACAAATTTACATTCACAACTACTAACAAATCTGTTGTAAAGCAAGATATAGCATCGGCAAGAGAATGGTTTCAGTTTGACTTTAGATACATGAATCCAAAATGTGCGTGTGACGAAGATTGATGGCTCGTGAGGGAAATGCTTTTATTTATTTATTTTTCTGCTCTATAGTTAATTCGTCAGTGAGGGAACCAATGTTGTTTTCAGCAGAGAGATCAAGGGAGCTGCTATTTATATTAAAATACTTTGTGCTTCGATAGTGTGAGCAGCAGTGCTAATGGTTTTTTCAATTCAGCAGTGAGATCAAGGCAACTCCTATTTAAATTATAATAAGTAGTGCTTGTACAGTGCAAGCTGCCCTATATAAGGACAATGAGCAATGCGGTTATCTGGATATAATTTGGAGTTGCCAGGGTCTCACTAAAGAACTCCAAGGTATTATTAATCACTCCTGCCACTATTTTTTTTCCTTTCTTTTTTTTGGTTGATTTTTTTTAAACTGAAGTGGGTCCCAATTCTGCCATGATTTACTCACAAACGCTGGAAGTTCTTCAGTACTCGAGGTTGTTTCTGTTATGTACTTGTCTGCTTCCAGCACAAGCAGACTCATCACACAGGACACTACTGCAATACAAATGAGTTAAAAAGACATGCACAACCACTCATCTTTTTATAGATTTATGTTCATATATGAATATAAAAATAAAATCTATGTCTATGTGAAGGCAAAGGTTAATACAGCTACCAAGTCATGAAATACAGTTTCCTGAAACCTTCTCAGCAGGCATTGGGAAGACCAGAGCAAGTGCAACATGAAGTCCAAGAGCCATCATCATGTACGGTGACACTGCCCCAACTCTCTGGCCACACATGCTCTTACACCAACTCTTACTCCTAATTATCATCAGTTTATTTTCTAGCTAGACTCTATTTACTTCCAGAGGGGAAAAAAAAAATAAATTATGTTTTCATAGTACAACGTTCCTGCTCACATATTCATGCAGTCCTGCTGTTTCACAGCTTCTGAGGCATGTTTTAATGCGTTGGTTCTCCTGGTTATATTGTCTAAGACAACTACGGAGCTGTTGTGCTTCCTCCTCTGTGCACAGCTGATGGAGCGGAATGAACTTGGTTGTACCAAGACCATTCCTGTTGCCGTTATGGAGGCAACACTAGAGGACCATCCAGGGGTCAGACCGACTTCCCAGCTTCTGTCTGGTCAGCTGAGGGGAAGAGCAGGCTGCTGACTTTCTGGCTGGGAGAAAACACTGCTTCCTTCAGTGATTTCAAGGGCTGCTTGTACCAGCCCCGCTGCAGTCACCTCATCTGCCCCTGTCAGTTGGCAGCACCGGGCACTGACCGACCAGTGTGCTTACAAATGGGCATCCCTCATCCAGATTTGCTCTCCAGTAATGATAAAAAGAGGATTCTCCGTGTGTCAGGCCCACTGGCACCGGATTATCCCGCTGCATACAGTGAATTTTGCCCTGTTTGTGTTGGTTTTGCAAAAAAGAAGGTGCATTGGAAGGATGCTTCCTTTTCTCATGAGAAGAACGATTAAGACTGCAGGCTTTCAGAACGTGGCAGAAGAAATGGGCATATTTTAACGCTGAACTAATGAAGAAGTTTCTGAAAAAGCGCAGTGATGGTTGTAGGGAGGTGAAAGCCGAGAGTATACACACACATCCAGTGCTTGGGCCTGCTCTTGTGTAAAGCTGCCACTGAATTTCAGAGCACCAAGCTGATTTATGGTACCTAAAGACATATTTTGTAATGCCACCCAAAATGCTAGAGGCCACACAATTTACAGTCCACTGTTATCTTCAGAGAAACACACGCCAAGTACATCCCCAGGGCAGGGTGGTTGGAACTCAATGATCTTTAAGGTGCCTTCCAACCAGAACCACTCTACGATTCATTCTATGATTCTGTGGTCTCTTATTTTCCAGTATGACACAACTCAGAAAGAAAACAGTCTTGGCAATAGCTGAGGTGGAGCTCAACATGTGCTCTCGTGCTCAGTTCTGGACCCTTCAGGAAAAGAGAGGCAAAACAGAGTTCGGAGGAAAGCAATACACCAGATCTGAGTCTGAAGGAACTGACTTCAGCAGAACGAAGAGCAGCTGAATTAAACGGACACAAGGGGTGATGCATGAACTAAACCAGCACATGATAAAAAAACCCTACAAATCTTCCAAAGGTACAAATACCAGGAATCTAAAAGGAGGAGGCGGATAAAGGGGGTGTGTGTGAAGTGCGCTAATGGAAGAAATAAAGAGAAAGCAAGACCATAAAATGAATACAAATTTAAAAAATTACCTCTAAGCTATGGAACAGTTTTCCAGTGGTGGAGGAGAAAGCTGTTATTTGTGACATATTAATCTAGAATTGACAAAGCACTGAAACATGCAGTCACGTACAGCCCTCGACCGGCCCGGAGACAGACTGGGTGACATAACTTTTCCATCTGTACCATCTATTACACTGTGCTGTGGGGTTTGTCTTTGAAAGATGGTGCTCAGCAGTACACAAATCTATGGGGAAATGGGGAAGTATAACAGATAAATGGTTTCATTCATATTTTCCCAGAAATTATGCTCTCTTGTGTGGGTTTGGAGCCATATTTTCAACCACGGTCCTTCTCAGGTAACTGGATAAAAAGTCAACGCTAAACTGCACCGAAGTTAATCTACTGGAGACCTCTGTGAGGTCTCGGTGTACATGTGGTATATTAAAATGAACAAACACACACGCAAGCCATGCTTAAAGGAAGAGCCAGCACTCCCCATTTCTCACCTGCAGTTCCAGAGAGTTCCACACTTAAGGTTTGTTCAATAGTCTTGTTCTCAAATGGGGAACCCTTGGGATCACTGGAAGACAGGGCACATTTATAAAAACAAGCTGAAATGGAGTTGCTGTAGCCAAAATCTAATGAACCCCCCTCCCTTTTATAAATGTTTGCACTTTTTAGTACTTACTTTGGTGACTCGGGCGTCAATGGAAGTGATAAACTTGTTGGTTTGGCTAAAGGAAAAAAGAAAACAATTATGGAATATTTAAACACTCTATAAAGTATATTAAAAAGATTTCTTTTTATTTTGGTGCTGGAATCCCATGATGGTCAGGGCTGAACTCTGACAGTGCAATAGCCATTTCAGTGTATCTTAGATAGATAAATAAGGAAACTCATCCTGATTCCTTATCACTGGTACCAAAAGGGCACCTAAATTTCAACTATGATTTACATCAATTACTGTACCTCTGAAATACAGTACACAACCCAAATGCCAAGAACCTTTCAGAAGAAGAGTGGTACATGTTAAAAATCAATAAAGAACTCTACAGGATACACTGCGAAAACATTATTTCTCTTAGAGTTAATTTAGACTACAGTTCACGTTTTATTTGGAAACAGAAGCAGCAGAATAACTATGAAGTAACAGAACGTTATGAATATTCAGTTAATTTTACTTCTACAATATACAATTTTATATGTAGCACTGAGAATAGGTTGTTTCTATGAGGCCAGAGTCCAACCAGTTTTAGGCCAAATTTCTGCAAATTATCCTGCAAACTGTGACAAGCCACGGACATAGTCACAGATGGTTAAAAATGGGGTTGAAGCTCTCAGCGCTAGAATCCTAACATACACAAAAACCAAAGCTTTAGCTATATAAAACACAAGTCTTTGTCACTTTTATTCATATACAAACTTGCCTTTTCCCAAAGCGATCCAAGAGCTAAGATATTGGAATACCACTAAGATTCCTTTAACTGCCAGCAAAATGTTTAAAAATTAAAAATAATATTACTTGCAGATTTTACTTTTCAGAAGTTAGATTGATGTTTAAACGCAGAGAGCATTGTACCAAGAACAACAGCAGGGGATCTCTTCTGCAAATTAATTACTTAAGACAAAATGTTCCCCTTGAACACTCCTGCACTGCAGATCTTTTGTCCAGAGTGTCACTACTGCGTATTTCGTATTCATTCCAGGCTTGGAGCTCCCATCAACATTAAAGGATTTTATATGCAAATTGATTACTTTTATAAGCTCTAGAGCATTTCTGAAGCGATATTACTTTTTTAAAAAAAAAAACACAAAACCCTCCTCAATTCTCAAGAGCTGCACATTGTTTCTCCTCCTCCCCATATGATAGTGAGAAATGGAAGCTCAGGTGTTCACCTCGGCTTCACCTTCCTCCGAAGTCACCGCCCGGAGTGAGAAGATGCCCCTCAATGAGTAATTTGGCTGATCCAGCACTGCTGCTGATTTGTGCATAAAAACCAGGTGTGGTAAGACTGAATGTAGCCTGACACATCTTTGTGTGCATTTTATATACATCTAGGGGTATTAATGTCTGCCAGTGGCTACCGAGAGGTAAACCTGGCTTAAAAACCCACTCAGACCTTTACAGTAAGGCTCTGGAATAAAATTTTATACAAGGGCTTCCACTTTTTTTTTTTTTTAGAGGATAAAAATCCGCATACTCTTATCCAATTTAGGAAGCTGAATGTGTAAGAGCTATTTAAGCCTCTAAAAAGTCTCATTCTGCTCTCATTAGTCCCACAGAATAGTCCCACATCAGAATGTATATTTTGAGAATTCCAAAGCGCCGAGGCACAGTGCAAACCTGCCAGAGATGGGCACAGAACCAAGGCGTTATCTCACACTCGTATATATTCCTTTTAGGCAGATATCACTGAGCTCTCCCACAGAGAAATTCCCAAACCAAAACACCCATCAGTTTTCTTATTGCTAGGCAAGGGCTTGACCAAACAGTATTCCTGCAAAGGATTCGTCCTCACATACAGCTATTGATAGTGTAAATATTTAGCCAAGAAGACACTATTATTTTCCATGGTGCCTGTTTATTAGAGTTTCAAGGTCTACTGTGGTGTGCTTTTTTCTTATTAAAAAGGGTTCACATGAAGTTGCTTGTCCCTGTAAATTGAAAACATTCGGGTTCAAAAGAACTAAGTTTCCTCATGGGCAAATTTCAATGCAAAACCACAGATGATCTTTGGCATGAACGGGTTTGTGGACATTCCCGTGGGTTTGCAATATGTTTGCAACAGTAACCCTAAAGGAAAATACCGTTTGACTTATTCTTTGTGAGCTTTCCCTAACTTTGAAAGAAAATATCAGACCCTGGTTATTTCTTATAATGGAAGGAGCCAATTTTCTCATACTTTTGATTAAATGTATGAACAAATGACTGCAGGTCTGCAAATATCTGTTAAATTTGCAAGGTTGATTCTGCATGAATTGACTGTCCAAGCTGAAAGCATTATGTTCTTGTATTTGTATTATATGCAAATCCATTGATATTGAAGTCATATATTGGTGTATGAGGCAAATTTGCTGAAAAAAACAACATTTCAGAAGCCTGTAAATTAAACTGCAGGAATTAAAGAAGAGAGTAATTTCTCTCTACCTGCAATATCACCAAAGTCAGAGTTATCTGGTAGGTTACCCATACATCCCTTTGGACTTTCCTAACCTCTCCTTCTGCATTGTTTCCACAACCCAATGTGTCCTGGTCCTCTGCACTGAAAATTGCCTCGGCTGGGGAAAAAATGCAGCTCTGAGCTGAATAGGAAGATTTTATAATCTGTATTTATGCGTGTGTGTGTGCACACATCTATGTATGCGTATAACACAAATGTGCATATAGCCTGTTGTACATAATAAACCTTATCACGTATCACCTTAACACCCAACCCAGTGTTAATAAATCCTGCTGTAACCTCTGGCAGGTCCCTGTTTTCTGTACCCTTGCAGTAAGAGACCCAGGTTTTACACGTACAGCTCAGCCTGGGCTGTGCCGTGAAGCAGACTGCTGAAGCCATCCAGAAGGAGTGGCAGTTGGCAACCAAGAAGCTCTAGGGGCAGTTGGATTTCTTTCTCACAAGAAACATTGTTTGGAGAATTTGAGACCATAATGAGGAAAACTATACTCAGGATGACAGAATGTACAGCTGCGAGAAGGGTATTTAGTGTTGGGAAGGGAAGATTGGTTTTATTAAGTTTGCTTATACTTCTTAGTGAGGAGTGAAAAATCAGATTTGATGGGGAATGAACACGCAGGAAGGGGGGAGGGGAAAAGAAGAAAAAACATACAGTTTACAATTGTTGCTTTAAAAATACCAGAACACCACATTTCGGGTCGTATCCAGATCTCTGTTTCAGCTAGATAACTTCCACTGACTTTAGTGGAATCAGCCAGAATTTGCACTCATGTGATCGAGATGGGCTCCTGGACCTCTAGATGCCAGGCCAATATGTGTATGTAGGTGCATTTTAAAGTACAGCAACTTTTAAAAAAACTCCCTTTCGGCTTGTAAGGTTTTACAGCTTTCCTTTATCTTGGGAAAACAGGCAGGGGAAGAGGGAGAGAGAAAGCAAGAGAGGGGGCTTTAGTTCTTGCATCCCTGTCATAGAAGCTACTTGTAATACAGACCCGTTCTTTGAGCATCGGGGGATACTAAAAGTCAATACAAGTGTTTAGTTTGGGCCATAAAGAATCTAAAAAGAGAGAGAAAGATCAGAATGGCAGCTAAACTTTCAACTATTTACAAAATAAAATTACAAACTGGCATTCCAGCTTTAGCAGGAATGACACATTTACTGCTTTCCCTGTAGCAGTGAGAGCACTATTTATTGTCTCTTAAGGACTACGTGGCAGGTTAACAATGCCTTCAGTTTTACGCTAGCAAAAAAGAAAGCTCACTAATGAACTGGCCTGCCCAGCTTGTTTAGGGGTATAATGATTTCTTAGTGGTAGAGTTTTCTGTATGAATAAGTATCTCCAGCTAGCTTGGGATATTAACATGTGCTATTTGTTAATTTTTTTTTCCCATGAGATTCTTTTTCTGAGGCGGGGGGGCAGTAGAGACAGGATTAAATTTGTTTAAAAGCTAAATCTAGCTAACTAATTCTAACTTTGCTAGACGGCTTTAAAATTCTCCCTACGCAGAAGGGATGCCGGATTTACAACACTAATCCAAAGAACAGAAGAGGTATCGAGGGTATTCACAACTGCGGTATTTCAGCTTCCCTGCGTTACTGCTGGTCCCACACCCACCTTGCAGATGATTTGTCTGAGACTGCAGATGGGGCTTCCTTTTGGAGGTGCATTTCTCTTTGCTGCTGTTCCTGTTCTCTGCTGGTTTGGTCTGAGGAGGGTCATCATTCGTAGTCAGATATTTGAGAAGTTCAGAGCAGGGACGCCTTTGCGGCTTCTGCTGTTGACAAATGCTCTTTGCTTTATTGCTCCATGAATTCTCAGTCTTAAAAACAGGACGTAATAAAATAAAATAAAAGAAAAAAAGCTAAAATTAGCGAGCTGAACCTTATCAGAATGGATATAGGTTTTCTGAAGAGATGAGATTTTCAATGAAGTGTTCAGTCTAAGTGTACTAGATCTATGAGCTGTGAATAATTGTTTGCAGAACAAGGAAAGAAAATTACATTTAAAATTCCTAAATGACATTTATGCAGCTTTTTATTTCATTTCTCCTACATTTCAATGTTCCTACTCAGCAACATGTAACTAACAAGACCCTACAGCGCCTTTACTGTGAGCAAAAAAATAAGCTGGTTTAAACCTTAATTTGCTGCAGATTGCTTGAGCCCAGTATTCACAACTCTCTTAAGTACCCCTAAACGCTCTGTTTTCAGTTACAGTGAACGGCAAGACAAACATTGTTTAATACTGCCTGCTAACAGAATTATGTCAGAGCCCCCATTCTATCCAATTAATGGCTGATATACATCTTTCGCCAAGAATCCAGCCTCATTTTTCTTAGCTCAGACAGCTGGCAAAATGGCAGTCCCGCGTCCTGGAGTCACTCATAAAACAACACCAGCCCATCAGCAAATTTTATCCTACCCCCTACTACTCTGGGTATCAATAAAGTAACAGACGGTCGGACTACAACTGAACTCTGCCAAGAGAAAAAAAAAGCACAAATGAAATATTCAGAGCATAAAGGAGCTCAGGTGATTTTCTGAAACCCAGCCTATAATCTGTTCACTTTTTTATTTCTTAAAAGCAGTTGCAAGATAGGCAGATTAATACAATACATACAGATTTACTGCTTGCTTGGTTGCTGAAAGTATAGAAGACTTTGTTACACTTTTTATTTTTTTTTCCCTTATTACAAAGATTAAATTTGTACCTTAACAACCACAGGGCTTGTTCTGATCCTGTGATTAGTGTTTGCATGGTTTTGTGTGCTGAGACCACTGCATTCATTGTAATTTAGCTGAGTGTTGGCTGGAGCCAGCAAGAGCTTCTTAAGCTACAAACACATCAGGGAAAGAGAGGTGGAAGGAAAAGAATAAAGTTATGCATCTTTATGGATTAAAATGACTTATCTACATTTTTGCATAGTTACTTTAAGTTAGCTACACCAATTTCAACAGGCAAAGTACAATAAAACAGAAAGAAGGGCTCGATATTCCCCACAGCAAACAGATTTCATTTTCTTCTAGCTTGGCAGGGTATTTCTGCTCCCTTTGCTGCACTATACTGCGGGGCAAGCAGAAATGACAGGGGTCTTGGGTTTCTGAATCCATGGCAAAATGAAATTCTCGGCAATCTGTTTGACAGAAGAGGCCTCTGATCTAAACAGAGACGTAAACTTTAACAGACTAATGGATACGCAGCGCCAAGATGCAGGTATCTGGCTCGGCTTCCGCAGAAGCCAGTGATAAGGGGCTTTCAGCAGAAACAGAATCACGTCTCACACTGGTTTTACTGAGCAAAATGCGTATAAGGTTTCACCCACATCCTCACCCAAGGTTCAGTTTTTGCCCTGATTAGCACTAAGCTGGTGCTTACTGGTCAAATCAATGTTAAAGGCACAAAATTAGCCCCACATCCTGCCAGGCTCAATGGGCCTTTCTTTACAGATCACAAAAAGTGATGTCTAAACATAGATACAAAAAAGAGCCCCGAGAAGTGAAATATGGATTAAAACCCCTTACCCTGACTTATTTGAACAGAACGATAAGCAAACGTGTCAGCCATTAGCACTAGAATCTCAAAAACAATCTCTTCAACAGGCTTTTTAATAGATTGCCTTATTAGTCATCCTGTGGCTATTTGATCGGGTTTCCCCCCCCCCTCCCTCCCCCTCCCTCCCCTGCTT
>JAOTQQ010000032.1:58170866-58205884 GCA_026546715.1 Gallinago undulata
CTCCCTCCCCCTCCCTCCCCTGCTTAATTTTCATTTCTTTACATGATTTTCCTTTCCAGACTAAATGAAAAGTCCAGACCTTACTGTGACTACATCATACCCATGCAGCGGGTAGCCAGGGGCACATCCAATTCCTGTTAAACAGTAGGAAGGGTTCTTACTAGAGACGGCTCTTCTGCCTCCTGAGTTGGAGGGGCGCCGTCGGGCATCGGGGAAGGGCTAGCGGCATTTTCGTTGGTCACATCTCCATCTGTCAGTGCATCAAAGGAAGGCAATCCATCCTCATCCACGGGGATGCTGTCCAGTGTTTCAGTGAGAACAGCTAGCAAGTTCGCCTCGCTCTCTTCATCTATCTTCTGCAGGAAGGGGACAAAACACAAAAACAGGAACCAGGTGAGAAGAGAGAAGGAAAAAAACGATGCCTCTGGGTGTGAAAAAAGCAGTCAAAAGACAGTTAAGCCAGCCCTTGAAACAGTACCCAGTAACAACGTCTCAGAAGATGTAATTAAGTGCAATAAAATTATCCATTTCTGCGTTCAAGAGAAATCTCTCTGCGCTCACACTGTATTGCTCTAGTTTACTTTTCTTCCACATTTTTTTTTTTTATCCAGTGTTAACAACAAGAAGTAATCACCCAGGGATTGTATTACAGGATATGCCTAAACTGCTGACACCTAATGATGGTGTCAGCCCAGGCTGTCTCTTCCTTTTTCTTTTCAATGTTGAACATCAGCTAATTGACCTGACAAAATTACAAGAATCTGAGAATAAGACAGCTAATCAGAAGACCAAAATGAATCACCTACAGTGAAAAGCAGAAAACCTTGTTCACATACACGGCCTGGTGTAAGAGAGAAAGGTTTTCCCTTCCACACTTCTGGAAATCCTTGCTTCCAAACCAAGCAAAAAGCTTCTGATTCCTGAGCATTCTGGCATAAGAGTAGCCACCAGGACTCATATCATAGGTGGCAGGCTCTTTGGGCCTCTTTTAAAGAAATCTATTAGGCAGGTTGCCTTTGAAGTTGTCCTTTCGAGCTATGTCGTTCGAGTGCTCAATGCGACTATTGTACGCATTTATCTAATTCAGACTGCAATTATAAAAAGCAGATTAATTCCTAATCAGATGTGGCTGTAATTTTAATTTATATTAGATATCTTATTTCAGCAACAACACTTCTTTTTGTCAAATTGAGTAAATTTAAATGCCTCCCGATTTTTTAGTGAAATATAGTCTCTGCTGTATATTAAGGTAGAGATTTTTGGAGTACTGAGAGTTCTCGGGAATAGAATTGTGTAAAAATCATTATATTTATTTTTCAGAAAGATTGGAAATTGATCTTGACAGATCAATTATCTAGGATTCCTAGGTTGACCCTAGTGCTATTAAAATAAATGAAAAGCCTTTCACTGATTCCAGGGATATCAAAGTGGGAGTTTTTCCGCTGGCTTCAGAGTGGGTCACCACGCTCCAGGTTCACACTGCAAAGAGATTTCAGCCGAGGTCAAATCTCATAGTTTAAAAGTGAATTAGTCAGGAACAGAGCAGTAAGACAAACAAAAGCTCTTCCTTTTGGGGAAAAGAAAAAAAAGGAAAAAAGTCAACAATAAAACATTGCCAGTAGCACCCCAGAAAATAAATAAATAAAAAAAGGCAAGTGAATCTGGGTATCCCTTCAGAATGACTTTTTTCAGTAATACTGTCTCTACCGGACCCTGAATGGAGATGCTCATAAACCACACAGGTAACTGCTCCTGCCAGGCTTCTCTGCCAAAACATACCTCACAGCTTCTCACAGAAAGGCTCTGTCTTTGAGCTAGAAAGCTACGGCAGGGCACAGACTGTTCTGGTGCCTACGGCATCATCCCCAAGAAACAAATAAACACTCAGGCAAAGGTAATGCTAAGGAGATTTAAAAGGCCAAAAGAGGCTTGGCTGCTGAGAAACAGAGTCTAAGTCCTGGTATCTGGTGATTTCCACCATACCAAGCAGACACATGCACAGTGCCATGAGAATTCAGTCTGCAGAGGATGGAAATAAGCAGAGGGAAGCCGCCTTGCGACTCAAACCGCGCTCCAAGTGCAGCTTCTCACAGCCACTTTTTGAGAGGCGAAGAGGAAAATTACGGTGCCGCTTCTAGGAAAGTATGAAAAAGGTGTTATCAGGCAAAAAAAGCAAAAAAAAAAAAAGCTTTGAAATGTCAAAATGTCATAAAAGCTGACTTTTTTTTTTTTCCAACAGTGTTTCCAACCCCTTGCAGGCAGTGGGATGAATGGTGGTGAGAGCCAGCCCTCAGCTCTGGGGTGGCTGCTTGACCCCCAGCCCTGTGCTGGGAACCTCAGCAGCAAGTCGAGCTGGTGGGGGGCACCACCACCACCGCCCCTCCTTACTGAGCCTTGCTGCTCACAGAGCTGACAACAAAGCTGGAAGTGTTACTATTTCTAACGGGGAATGCCTTCTTTAATAATAGGATGCCAGAAGAAACCCTGATATTTGCTGTTAGCTGCTCAGCTCTCCTGCTTTAAACAGACATTCAAGTGCGCTGACATTCAAGAAAGAGAAAGTTGAGTGGACACTGGTCCTCATCACAGCAATTTCAATTAGTTTTGTACAAGTTTCAACATTCAAACACCCCAGAGAAAGCACAGAATGTGACAAAGAGGACTCTGTTAAACAATTAATGTCACTTTCCATTATTGCTTCAGTCCCAATTTACAGAGCAAATAAATCAAAGTCAGCACAGATGAAGCACACTAGCCGGCTAACACATGTCTATTCACAAACGACATGGCAGCAGGAACACATTAGTCAAGAAAATGACATTGCGAGATAACCTTTTAAGGGTTTAACTATGCTCTTGCTCCTAATTGTCCTAAATTACTGTTTATAAAGAAACACAATTATTAGATCCAGCAGAAATGGGGCTGAGGGGAGGTGCGGAGGGAGAGATGGTCGGGTACATGGACGTCTGAGCAATAATCACTGAAGCAGCAGCTCTCTGCTCTGCTCTCGCAGCCTGAGCCTTGGTGTTGACAGCACTGGGGAGAAGCAAAGCCATGGCCAAACGCAGGCTCTTCCACGGTTTCCGCGCTGTCACTGTAGAAGTTTGTGTTTCAGACTGGCACCCAACCCGCACATGGCACGGGCTGGGGCAATCGGGGGGAGCTGAGCACCTTCCGTCTCCGCCGGGGCAGGAGGAAGCACCGTGTGCTCTCAGGAGCTCGCTCCACCATCTCCCTAACCTCCAAGCAGGGCCACGCTGGAGGGGTTTCACAGAATCACAGAATCTTTATGGTTGGAAGGGACCTTTGAGATCATCGACTCCAGGTTTGCTCCTGTCTAAAGGAGGAGACCCGAAGTATTTAGACCACCTAAACGAACTGCAGCGTGTAAGCAAAAGGATAGAGGATAATCTCCAACAGAAAGCCACACGGCAAAATACACGCAGTTATTAAAGGCGTATGAAAACAATCCATAATGACGGCATCTTGCTAATTAATGGGTCCTTTTAATGAAGAAGCAGTTCTGCATCACTTCCCAGCCACACCGCATACATTCCTTAACATCCTTGCCTGTTAGTTTAACATAAAGACATTGGGGCCAGGGTTTTTTGATCCCCGTAAATTTTCACCCAGCTGAAGGAGGCAAGGAAACAGACATATGTCACTGAACGCATGAGCTTCCACATTTCTGAGTAAAAACTTCTAGCATATCCAGAATGGCAATTACCTCTGAAAAGAAGTAAGATTTGATGCTGGTGTGACTGCGCAGGGGAGAAAGCAATGGGGAAGTCTGTGTGGTGCTGTGAACTGCCAGAACACCAACCAACCCTCAAAAATCAGGGATCGGGGGGCCAAAAGACCATGAAAAGTTCCTAACCATGCTCTTCTCTGCTTTTACATATTTCGCTCTAATGCTTTAATATTTCTACCGCACTAAAAATAATTCTCTGTCTGAAAACACTTTATTAGTTGTGTAACAATCTTATTCTAATTGGGTTTTTGCCTTCAGTAAGACGTCTCCAGAGATATTCTCTCTTTGGCCAGTGAAAAGCTATATGAAATGAGTTGATAATTTACCCACACAAAGGTATTTAAATCCTCTACCCCAGATAATTCCTTCTCTTTAGCTTATTCTGCCTATTGATGGAGTCGGGTTGGCTTTTTGTGTCTGTAATACCTGTTCCTTGTTGGCAATCCCGCTACAGAGGCTCAGCCACCTTGTCTTTCCCACGCTTCCCTTTAGGGTGCAGATATTGAGCAAAGTTGTGATTTTTCCTGAGAATTTTCTTCCTTTAATAAAACCATGCAGTATTTTAAAACCACCATCATTACCATTACCAATCCCTTCTTGTAAACTATGGAGCCAGGATGTCCTGCCTCAGGACTCTCCTGTAGCTCTCCTGCAGTCAGGTCGGGGAATGCTGATTCACTCCAGAAAAGGGTCAAGCTCATCATTTAGAACATCTTTTCCAAATGTTAATAGTATCTCCAACACCTTCCCTCTGGCCGATTCCCCTCCGCCTTTCATTTGTGATTATTACATGCATGGCTTTTGCTTACTGTGTCTCAAGGAGAGAAATCAGCTCATGAATGACGATGCTCTAAAGTTTCTTTACTGACCACCTGAACAGTACAGGGGCCCGTTGGGATTCACACGGAAAGATCAGGGTCCAAAATGCGGTATTAATCCACAGCCCGGAGGAGCTGGGAGCAAGTGGCAGCTTGCCACATCTTCATAAAAAGCCCAGGAAACTTTGGGACAGATCCGCAGCTGGTAGAAGCTGTCACCGCTCCAGCAGCCCAGCTTGGTAAGCAATTCCGAGCAGCCAGGTGTACACCTCAACTCACCAGGGATCGTCGCTTCAACACAGCGACTCATTTCTCCTCAGTAGCCTAAGATCTATTCATAGCACAATTAACAAAGAAAATAAAAAGATTTTCCTCCAGCTGAAAATATCCAAATGATCTAAAAATACTCAATGCATTATGGCACCTACTTTCAAAAGCACAAAACCGACTTGTGAGCACATCTGGGACTTCCACCAGGACTTAATTCCTTAATGACACATTTTGGAATAAGGACGTCCTTAGGATTCACCCTGCTAGGAGAAATGAGGGGTACACATTCGCCCCGTTTTGCCGGTAGGGATGTAGAGGCGCTGAAAGGCTCACCAATACCATCCCAGCCCTGAGCACCTCCCAGCAGGAGTGGGGGCAGATGGTACCTCAGCCCTGGTCCCACAAACCAAGCTTTGCCACCAGAGGATGAGGAGCCACAGAAGCAGAGGGAAGGCAGAGGAAGGGAAGGGATTAGGATGAAAGCTTGGCCTTCCAGTTCCTGCCAGTGAAAAATGAGAGCTGAGTTCAGGGACGGTGAAAAGGAAGAATTACAGCCCAAGTTTTCCATCTTCTGGAGCAGAAGGAGCCAACCTCCCATGGCACTGACACAGACAGTGCCTTCTCAATGTGCTGTGTCCAAGGCAAGTGCCTCCTTCTCCTGCACTTAGAGATGGTCCATACCTGGCGGTATTTTCACCCAAGGCCAAAGAGGAACCAGCGGTCCGAGTGGAGAACCACTTGTTCCACCCTGCTTGCTCGCGACCAGTCCCATGCCATTATATATTTTGAGCACTATTTCAGCTTTTATTTTACTGTTCAACTGCTTTGCAAATCCTTAGGCGTCCTGTGCTGTCTTACAGTAAAAATCCACATGATGCATTTGCATTAGAACGTTTTTCCAAGGTCTGTTAGTCTGGTCCCCAAGAGACGCTCCCATAATTGAAATGCTTAAGTCCAGAGCTATCAATTATCTTTAAAAACAAAATGGAGTCCCACTAGGAGAAAATTACAGCCAGGTTTCTTTATATGTAGTAGAAATGTGGGGATTAATTATCACCACCCCTGTGCAAATGCCTTTAGGGTACGGGAAGGAAAGAAAAGATCTTCTCTTCTTGAAGGAGACAGCTATACTCTTACTCCTCACACCACACCTGTAGGCAAAGACCACTTGAATCCAGACCTTGTCTTCTCATTTCTGCAGTCCTACCCCCCCAACATATGGACCGTATCTCATCTGTAGGACTGACCGCATCCCTTGTATTTATGCAGCAGCTTCACTCCAGCTGGATTTCTGGAGATATTGTACAGACCTGAAGCAATATGCTCTGCCATCCCACCTTCCCTCCAAAACGATGTTAAATAAATAATGTAATTATACACAATGCAGGTACTGCAACCTTTAACTTCCAAAACTGTGTCCCTGGAGTGGAAGGAACTCCCAGCATCACCCCCAGGGACATTACGGCACCGCAAGAAGGATCTGTGCAAGGTCCACAGGATGAAGGAGATGGAAGCACCTGCAGCATCCATTGCCCCATTGCTTTCTCCAGGGTATAGCAACATAAAAGTAATATTTATTATTATTCATACACTCCGCATGGGGTATATTTCTTGTTCTCAGAAAGTTCTCATGTTTAATCTCGGTAACTGAACTCGGGTTACTTTCTCTCTGGAAGAGAGATGCACTCACCTGACATCACAAAACTTCTGTCAGGTACCTGGGATTAAGGCATCACAACGCAAAACCCCACCACAGGCCATTTGCAAAGAGGGTTTTCTTTAAGATTGTGCCCTTGATCACCTGAAGGAACGCTGCCAGAGCTCCTGGGAGATGGACTGTCTTTCAGGTGAAAAAATCTAGCCTTTCTGTTCTAAGCTAAACATGTCAGTTTAAAAGAGCACACTAAGTATTCATCTACCACAATGTCACTTTTTTTTATTGCTTCTAACGAATTGTTGCAGTTCAGAAGTTTCCATTACAGCCTGGCAATTAAGTTTCTAATAAACTGAAGAGCTACTAATTGACTTATTCATCTCACAAACTGAGGATCCAGCCAGCAACCTGTAACCTGTTTTACACCTTCTCACCAAAATTCATTCACGTTTTGCAAGCCATTTCCAATTCCAATTGTGTAAACTGCATCCTTCCCCTCTACGATTGTAATCTTTGATTCTGGGGAAAAGACAAACCAAAAAATGATCTGAGAGCAACCTATCGCGCCGCCGGCTGTGTTAAGGGGAACCAGTGATAAGATATTTCTGTGCTGGAACCGGTGCACTGGTGGTAGACCCAATATCAAAAATTTATGGTAATTGAAACCACAGAATCTTTGGAAATGCAGTCAATTTGACTCAGTATCAAAAGGTCACTCTATTCAATTTATACTTGACGCTGAGCACAATATTGAGAAAACACCTGAAAGCAAATCATCTTATCAGCAGTTTGGGCCTCTACGTTTACCGACTACATAGGCTAATTTGCTGATTACCAAATAAACGCATTACCTGTGTTTTAGACTGGGTTAGATCACCAGAGGGGCTTTTTAACATGTACAGACTTGACATAATAAAAGCATCATCAAACCCTTACCAGGAACCGTGCATCCGTAACGCTGAGCTACGCTAACATGCTATCGTGCCTATCCTGTCCAGTGCCAGGGAAGACCTACTGGTCTTCCCCAGGAGAAGACCTGGCATGTCTTGTCCAGCCTGCGGTGGTCTAGGTTTGGGCAGAGCTCCACATCGAAGTGCAAAACGCTACCTACATCTCTGTAAGGGAAAAACAAGAGCAGGGAAAGGGCAGAAATGCAAAGGGAAGGAAAATCCTGCTGAAGAGCCACAAAAAAAAAGAAAAGAAAGGCTGGAGGTTTTCCTTTGCTGGGCAAGATGGCCAGAGGAGCAGGATGGGCAGCCCAGCCAGCACAATGAGAATCATAGACTTGCCTGTGTTGGAAGAGACCTTTCAGATCATCAAGTCCAACCATCAACCTACCACTGACAAAAACCATCACTAAACCATATTTCTAAGCACCACATCTGCCTGTCTTTTAAAATACCTCCAGGGATGGTGACTTAACCACTGCTCAACCGTAGGTCACTACCTGGGGCTCAAGACGGTGCCCTCTGAGCCTACCACCCTCCACCTTCCCCCTGGAGCAGCACACGGCGCCTCTCACCATCCTCCCTTCCCCTTCTATGAACAATCGCTCATACACGTGGTAAGTTCCTGAACAACAACCCAGACAGAGATTAATTATTATTACACACCTAAAATATACAGCAGAGAGTCACAGATCCTGACCAAGAGTCCCCACCCAGACAAGCTCTAATGGGAAATAAACACTGCAAAAAGGAGGAGGCAGGGGAAGGAAGGCTACAGGTGACAGCATCAGGCAGGGAAGATGTTTGGGACTCTCCCTGTTGCAGAGCTTTCAATGATGGTGTCAGCAGTATTTCAGTCCAAATATTCAAACACTGCTTGCTCGGATTTATTTATTTACTTGATTTATGGTACATGCCCACACTAATATCTCTATGCACCGACATAAAAATTTTGAACATTCATATACCTTTGTTAGGTGACATGGCATCTCTGGGAAAAAAAAAAAAGAGTGACATATATTTTGCAGTGATTATTTCACACATATAATTGATGTAAAAACTTCTTTTTTCTCTTGATAATGACAGACGTCTCTAAAAATGTACTTGAGTGCTAGTATAGAACCTTTCTTTGCAAACTATGAAGCATAATCTTGTCGCTTTTGTTCATTCTCTATTTCAGTGTTGCATTTGCTTTAGTTTTAATTATATTGGCTGTCTCAGGATGTCTATCATAATCCCTACTTCTTTCTAGAGATTTATGACTCTACACAAATATAAATTTCAGGGTAAAATTATATACAATATAGCAGAGAAGAGTTTACATATATTTTTTAATTTTGTTCAATTACGTGGAGACTGTTTTTTGTGTGAACAGAACACACACTCAAAAATTCCTTTTTAAACAGCAAAATAAGACCCTTCTATCTCGTGCTTTTACTGTTAGAAAATTGGAATTTAATTTGATGAGGAAATTAGCATTTGTAAAGTATCAACTTCACTAAATGCTTTTTATGATGTTTTAATTTTTCAGCGTGTTCAGCTTCATCAAACCTACCACCATGCCTGTTTGAACAGGTACGACAAACACAAGTCATGTCTCACCAGGAGAAAACCACCATTTTTCCTTAGACCTGCAGCATGAAAAGATCAGTATGTCATTAATACATCTGGGCTTCCCATCCATTTTTATGATGATCTAATGGAAGGCTGCCATCTGGTCTGGTCTGCAAGACTTTATTCAGACACAACAGAAAAACTTATTTACAAGGCTAAAGATGCATTTACACTATATGTTTTATTTACGTAGTTATACTTCTGTCTGTAAATGTCACTGCAATGGCTCCAACATCTTTCTGATGGGTAGCAGCAGATGTGTTGAGTGACACTATTTGGAGAGGTGGTTTAGCTAGACAAAATAAGCAAATATAGTAGATTTTAGCCATAAAAAAATCTGAGGAAATCACCACCAAGAGGAAAGAAAAAAAAGTATCTTTAGATATGTGTGCTCTACTCTTACCAGCCTAAAAAAGTTTCAAAAACCCCTCAGTGGTGTTCCCATATCTAAAGAGACACTCAGGAAATGCTCAGCTGAGAGAGCACCCCAGGTACCCGTACTGTGAGCATCCGAGGCTGAGAGCAACAAGAGGCTCCTTTACAAGCGAGAATGTGGAGATGCCACAGGAAGGAAGGTGCTAACAGGTAAGGAGTTTTACACAGCACAGATCGCAGGTGCATTTTGGCAGGCTTTTCCGTTCGCTTTTACAGTCCCATGAAAACAAAAATGTAAGCTTGTCCCAGCGGGCAAATAAGCCCTTGCCTCAAAAAGCAGCGGGTGAACAGTGCATCATGGCAAACCCCTAAAACCACTAAGGATGCTCTTCAGGATGAGGAGATGTGTCTGAATTTTCAGCCGGTTAAGCATTTGGATTCGTTTAGATGTCTCATAATATCCTTAACTATGTATTTCCTTGATTTGTCACTAGGTGCTAAGATTTTAATGTTCTTTCAATGCAACGTTGCATATGTGAATAGAATCGTAAACCAGATATGGTGATCTTAAAACAGAAAACATAAAAAAAATAATAATAAAGATCACAGAAGAGCTGTCTGCTGCAAAGCCTCCTCTAGAGCACATCCACTGTTGGTTTCTTTCTAGGTTTCCTCACTAGCTAATGTTGATACAATGGAGTTGACACTAAAATATACAACTAATTTGCAGGTTTACACTAAGGCTACCTCATTCATTTACCCTCACCCACCCCAGCAAATATATGTATATGCCCCCAAGCACACCATGGGGCACGCTACAGTTCCCACTGCAGTTACCTCTCTTCTCTTTATTTCTTAGTGGAAACTGAATATATTCCTCGTTTTATGCTAGTCTTTTAGAAGTGTGTGTTGCTGATCAGTAGCCCTCCATCTCTAAGATGTAAAAGATTGTATTTTTCTTTGCAAGGCATTCATGTTAACCGGTATCTTTTTCATCAGAAATGGTGAAAGTCAACCTGAGCAATTTTCCCCCCCCCCTCTTTAAAAGTGACCCATAACAGGCAATCAAGTCCAACTGTACTTACCAATGCACTAAATATGGTTATTAATTAGGGCATAAGTTCCTTTAGGCAGGGACTGTCTTTTTGTTATGTGTTCACAAAACCCCTTTCACAATGGTGTCCTGATTTACAACTGGGCTTTGAGATGCTGCCACAGAACCTATAATAAATAATTTTGGGTACTTCCATTTAATTCTGCTAGTAACCAAAAGAAAAAGAACTTGGGCCCAGATGTTCACCCGCTGTAAATTAGGGCCTCTCCACAGGTTTTAAGGGAGCTATGCAGATTTATACTAGCTGGGGACCTGGTCCTCTGCTCTTTGGGCATGTTGATGCTGAAGCTGAGAGCAGCAGCTCCTGCAATACTGTATCTGTACCAACCTGTCCTGGGACTAACAGCAGTCCAGCCAGAGGCCACTAAGGGCTAATTCTTCCTCCTAATCAAGCGAGTTTTGCAGCTGAGCACTACATTGCTATGACTAAGAAGAGGAGTTTAAAAGTGGCTGGGTCCATCGTGCCTACAATGTGGTAGACGCCGTGCTCACATTCCCTACTGGAAAGGCACATACTTGTTCATGCCCAGCGCATCTTCAGTTTAAAAGATATCCCCACTGAAGTTAACAGAAGTTATAATTTGAGCCTATGTAGCTGCAAGATGCATGGCCAAAACCCCATAGGATATGCCTAACCCCAGGAATAATAAGTAAATTGAAGCCATTTGAATACTAAACCAGGGGTGGGACCCTGCAGAGCAGCAGCTTCAACACAGCCTACGTTTTCCTGGCTCGGATGGCCTCCCTTTGTTTCGAGACATTTTGCCCTACTCTGTGAGCACCCAAAATCATAGAATCATAGAATGGTTCGGATTGGCAAGGACCTTAAAGATCATCAAGTTCCAACCCCACTGCCATGGGCAGGGACACCTCCCACCAGACCAGGTTGCTCAAAGGCACATCCAGCCTGGTCTAGAACACAACCAGGGATGGGGCAGCCACAGCTTCTCTGGGCAACCTGTTCCAGTGTCTCACCACCCTCACAGGAAAGAATTTCTTCCTGACATGTTATCTAAACCTCCCCTCGTTCAATTCAAAACCATTCCCCCTCATCCTATGGCTCCACTCCCTGATCAAGAGTCCTTCCCCATCTCTCCTGTAGCCCCTTTAGGGACTGGAAAGGGCTCCAAGGTCTCCCTAGAGCCTTCTCATCTCCAGGCTGAACAACCCCAACTCTTTCAGCCTGTCAAAGAGGAAGAAACTGGGGAAGGGAGCTCTGGACTGGAAACAGCCTAAGATGAAACAGACACAGTCCCAGGGTCCTGGAAAGGGAAAATCGGTGTAAGTGATGCTTCTGGGGGTAGGATGAAGCTACTAACATTAACGCAGGCAGCATGACCTCTGTTTCCACCTATTTCAGACACAGGACAGGACACTGTACCCAAGTCTTGCTCAGCTGGTTGAGTGGGTGGGATGGCTCATGTTTAGGTAACAATAAAATCTTGTTTTGTACACTTACTGAAGGATTACACACACAAACCACCAAAGAGAAAGGGAGCAATGGGTGCCCCCAACCTGAGTGCAATATATCTTGACTATATATATCACTTTCCTATGAGGGTGGCAGAGCCCTGGAAGAGGCTGCCCAGAGAGGTGGTGGACTCTCCTTCTCTGGAGACATTCCAAACCTGCCTCAACAAGTTCCTGTGCAACCTGCTCTGGGTGGACCAGCTTTGGCAGTAGGGTTGGACTTGATGAGCTCCAGAGGTCCCTTCCAACCCCATATCATTCTATGATTCTAATGCCGGCCCCAGCTTTGCTCTCCCTGGGATTAGAGCAGCACAAACCAGGTGGCACCCAGGGAAGTCAACGGAGTTAAACCAGGACAGATTAAGTGTAAGTGAGAAGCAAATTGGGCCCTTTATGTCTGCCCTTCCCACCCTCCTGAGAAAAACTAAATCTGCTCCTTTTTCCTCAGACGCGTCGACAGCAATAGCCTAAACTGCCCCAGTTGGGTTTCACCGGTGGCAACGCAGAAATGTTTATTTCCATTAGGCTGGGTCTATAAAACCTCCTTTCAGTCTTGTGCTTCTACAATTTCCAAACAGCAAAGCCTGACATTTTGGTCTCTTGACAAGCAAGGCTTAATAGCGGGATGTTTGGGAAAAAAAAAAAAAAAAAAAAGGAAAAAAAATCTATACGAAGAAAGCTCTTAAGACAAGATAGGCCGAGCGTTTTTCACCACAAATGGTTTGTTTTAGCTATCTCTCTGCCTCCTGTAAGAGGGAAATCAGACAGCTTACTGGCTTAGCTTGTTAGGCCAGGTTAAAGGGAAGCATCGCTGAAAGGCTCTTACAGCAGCTTACCCTTGGACTAAAAATAGCAGGCACTAGAGAATTATCTTAAATACTACCAAACTTGTTCTGCACTGTGAATGCAGATAACTGTAATATGTTTCCATTTTTGGTAGTTTTCGAGCTTTTTAAAGTTATGCTCGCTTTAGCTGACTATTTAATTAGTTTCTGATTCTATTTGCCACTTTTTTCTCTCAGAGATATAGCCTGAGGGGTACTTTGCCTACGAATCCTTTGTATTTAGCAGCGTTGCTATTGTTAACATCTAATGAGCTGTTGGATTTGCCAAACGCTCGGTATAGGTACAAACGCTTCTTTGAAATATAAATGTTCAACACACAGCAAATAGCAAATCAAAAGACACTCTAACGCGGCGTCCTCACTCTCTCATTGCGCGTCTCATCAAAAATAATAAAAAAAAAAAGAATAAAAATTAAAATCTGCTTTATTACATTTAATACTAAAATTCTAAAATACGTATCTGAGCGAGACATTTTTAGCTCACTGCCCACGACTTTGGAAGAGAACTAAATGAAATTTGGTGCCATCAGGAGGACTCGCACATATGGGCAAGGTTCCACGGTCTGACAAGGTTCCCTGCCAGCTGAATGGCGGAGCTAGCACTGTCTTCTTTGGGGTAAAACTGCAAGACCCCACAATCTTTAATGAACCCACCTCATCTTTAAAACATGTAAAATGAGTTCTCTTTTTTTTTTTTTTAAGGCTACAAGCAGCTCTTTTTAAGTGGTCTTAAGCGGGTTAACTGTTCATCTGTACCTCACTGAAAACCATGACAATACCAAACCAAAGGAACTCCAAAGCAGAGAACAAATGTTCTCGGTCTGTACATACATTTTTCTCATGCTACAGCTGGAAAGACATCCCTGCAGACATCAGTCATGGGGTGTAACCTCCCTGCTGCTGTTGTCACCTCCCCTCTCTGCACTCCTGCAGATAATGCTGTTGTGGGTATTCGCTAAATGAACACAGATCAGGAATTTCACTGGATTCAAGCAGCGAGTGCCGCCCCTGCACAGATTCCTGCCCACAGCCTTCCACACGATGTCACTGCTAATATCATTTAAAACCCCCACCTTGAGTAAGGCCAACAAATGCTGGCCAGGGTCAAGCTCAAACCCAACCACGTTGGTTCAGCTGAACAGAAGTTCCTACCCTTACTGTCCGGCATCACATCCAAATGCCATGGAGCTGGCAAAACCTGTCTTCTCAGACACAATTTTTCTTGGACTCTCTTTTCCGGGTGAGAAATGTTTTCGCTCTTAAGTAGTGGTGGAATTCACAGATTCCCTCACCAGATATATACCCACTGCCTTTACAAGCTCACGCATAGTGGCATAACATAGCCACATGTCTTGCAACTGCCATTAAAACCCTCCATATGTCTTCATTTGGGAAGCAAGTTTTCTTTTTGAGTCAGGAGTTAGGTTCACAGCCTCTCTGTCAAATAAACAACATGTCTGTTGTCACCTGGCTGCTGAGCAAGCCCTGTCTTTGAAAATATACACTCAGTGATTTTAAGCCATCTATTTCTCAGCCTTTCCTTCCACAGCCATGCAGCAAAAATAATGTTCCACCTTCATTATGGTGATTAACATCACTATCCACCTCCTGCAACTTAAATTTCTCCCGGTTAAGTGTTATTATGGCACTACAAAGACAGCAGCCCTCTTGCACTGAAGGACCTCCAGTCACATCGTACGGGGAAATATTTGCAGAAAGTACTCACCGTTCAGACAAAAGCAAGAAAGGAGGATTACAATCCTCGCTTTATAGCAGGGGATTTGAAGAGCAGAGATTAATCAACTTCTCCAGGCCAGGGAGCGCCCACGGGCACGGCGGAAGGCAGGGCTCCAACTTGCAACACTAGTCTCCCCTTCCAAGCAGGGGACAACATTTCATGGACGCCAACAGTGCACATGTTTGCTCACTTCTTACTGGCATTCCAGAGCGGAGTTTTCCAGAGGAAGTTAACACAGAGACAGTAGTGAATGACACAACGGACAACGCACAATAGTGCATTAGATAGAGAATCACAGAATTGTTCTGGTTGGAAGGGACCTTAAAGATCACCCAGTTCCAACCCCCCTGCCCTGGGCAGGGACACCTCCCACTAGACCAGGTTGTTCAAAGCCCCGTCCAGCCTGCCCTTGAACATTTCCAGGGAAGGGGCATCCACAAGTTCTCTGGGCATACCTACCCCCATACCAGGAAGCCACAGGATACGTGTATGAGATGGTGGATTTTAGGGAGAACATCAGCACACTACAGCAAAAAAGACAAGTTTGGAGCAGTGGGAAGGAACACAATCATGACTGAGTTCAAAAGTGAGCATGGAGACCATCTAGCTTAACATGAAAAGCTGGGCCAGCCCCTCAAAATACAGGAAGGAGAGGCTATAACCTAAGATCAACTCAGCAAGCATCTCAGAAAAAGAAAGGGTCCACAAAACACTGTTTGAGTCCCTCTCTTTGCATAACTTACTTTGGGAAGATAAAACCCAGAAAACATCCAAAGCCATTCAGGTAGGTCATCACCTGTACATATAGTCACAGAGACAGGTTTGTCCCAAGGAAAGCAGTGATGGAGGAAGAAAGTGTTTTTGGCAGAGGATCAAGGATAAAACACTTTCTGAAAGGCATTTGTGGGATATCGGGCAGAGTGAATTGGAATTAGGATGAGGATGAGGGATCATGCCATTAACACTGGCAACAGATTAAGTCCTGGTGATTTTCCATGAGTATAAGGTGGGAGAAGACAGGCTAGATATTGTGTGTTTATTGAAGCAAGAAGGTTAGAGATAAGATATAATCTAACCAAATCACAGAATGCAATTTGGGAAGATATTCAAGAGTTACAGAGACTGAATCAGTGGGTTTGTCTAATACCTATAGGTACAATTACACTCTGATGCAAAACAATTATTGGGTGTCGGAGAGGGAAAACATCAGGTGAAGTAGTCCTGATCCTTCTTAAGTTGAGTAGTGTTCAGGACCAGGAAGGACATCTGCACATATCCAAAAGCACAAGTATTCAAGAAGTAGGAAGTAGACATCTCCAGGAGAGTCGGACTGTACAAGTTTGGCACCAGGAGATGCATTTTATTTGGAGAGAAACAGCTCAGATGGATTTAAACATTCAAACAGCAGTCAGCAGTATTTTGTAGGTTGTCATTCCAAATCTATGAGCATTTTGACCCTTTTTCCTATCGAAGACAAGCATGTTACTACGCCACACTGGTGTCCTGCCACATTCCTCACATACACAGTTATTTTGCAAAGTCCTCTCCCATGGGAAAGGGCTTTCCACTTAGCAGCTTCAAAGTTAAAAAAGGGGTATCATTTTAGAACTGAGCAGAGCCCTTGCAATGAAAACTGAAGCCATGCAAAATTTGACCAATTTCTCATCTTAAAGCCTCTCAGAAGAACCTCAGCAAACCCTGCATGGTTCCTGTGTGAAATGCAGAAGTTTGCAATGAAAACCACTTTTCTTTTTTGAGGTCAGCCATACTCAGCTCTTAGATTTGACTCTCTGGGGGCAACAGTGATGAGGACTAATGTGGACTATCTCCATACCTCAGCAACCTTGATTTTTCACAAAGATTTGAATTCTGTTTTAAATTGGGAATATACCAGAATGGTTAGGGAGGGACTGTAAAGAAATAACAGTGCATGATGTCTTGATGAGAAATGACTAGCGAATATACAGTTCTGGACAATACATTTGAGGGATGTCTTTATAAGAGCTCTTTTAAAAGATTATTTTGGGGAGGAACTGGAAAAACCTAGCAGCTCTGTTCGAAGGGATAGAAGGGCAATGAGTTCTACTGTAGGATCTCTTATTTTGCTGACTCAGCGAAGACATGTTTGTCATTCAAAGACAAATTAGCAAAGGGCATGGATCGTGCTACGTAGATGCTCAGTCTCAGTTATCAGCCAGGTACAGGCAGCTTCCAACTCATCTACCTCCAAGAGCGTCTGGAAATAAATAAAAAAAAAAAGCAGCAATCTCTTTTGGTGGATGTGGACAGAATGTCTTTGTCAAAATTTCAGTTTGAGCAAATACTGCAAAGCGGTTTAGCGCAGGGAGGATTTGTCCCCACAGAAATTGACACAAATTCCTTTAGGACAGGGGCAACCACCTCAGCCAGGATTGCCAGCAGATAGAATTAGGAAAACTGGAAGATAACACCATGGCCTAATGTAAACTCTTAAATCTGCTGTAAACAGAGCGGTAACATTGGCACACAATAAAGCTGGTATCTGTCATTGCTCTCCCAGAAGCAGGTGTAGGGAAGGACAAGAGATATGGCTGGATTTTTGTTCATCCCTATGAATTGTGGTTGGGGAAAAAGCAAGCTGAGAGAAACTGTGGCAAATAGCTAACTTTATAGTAATGGAAGGCAAGCTGGCATGATGGTGTAGGATGGAATAACGGAAGAACAAGTGGAAGGGTCCTGTGCATGGTGCAACCTGGAGTAACAGGCTTGAGAAGGCAGTATTCCTGGATGTTTCAAGATGGACTTACAGAAAAGCCCAGTACACGCAAAAGTCATTTTATAAATGGTTTCTGACGTGCCTGCTGGGCACAAGGCACATCTATAGACAAAACCACAGATTAGGAAATAGGAACTATTATAGGTTGAAGTTCAGGGATAGGTCTTTTTCCTTCTTCAGCTTTGGGCCCAAAAATCGAAGTTTCACCAGTCTAATTGTGTGAGATATCCAGAAAGAGAACAACCACCTCTGCACAGAACAGGACTGCCCCTAAAAAGCCCTCTTGGGTCCAGACATGGTTCACAGTTCAAGTTCACAGAGCTGCAAGTGCTCTTACAGGCGATGCTGATGGTCCAGCAGAGAATTAGCCCTCTGTGGCCTATTAGCTTGGACCACATTGGACTTGGACTGACTCAGCATGGAGTCCCTGACACAATTCCTGCTCCCTGGTACTTTGGGGAAGCTCCCTGGGCAGATCTTGGACACCATTTGGGTCTGTACGGGACACAGCCAAATAATCCTTCCCAACAGAGATGCTGACTAACTGCACAGGCACCTGCTTGGAACACTACAGTTGCCTCTAGCCAAAGCTCATACCCTGCTAGGATCCCAACTGACTCTTCCAGATTTACTCCAGTGCCCCTCCATCACTTTCCCTGTGTTCCTGAAGGAGATGTTTGCTCTCTCTCAGAACAGAGCCAAGGAGAAACATCAATATTGAGCAAGAGCTAATAAATCCACCCACAGCCCCCGTCAGCGCTACGCAGTGGCATACTCACGGCCTTGCAAAAGCTAGTCCTGAGCTGGCTGTAGGAGCACTCTATCAGAGCTAACAACCCCTGTCTGACTAGTGAAAAAGGTAGCAGAGCATCTTCCAAATGACAGCATTTCTTAGCTTCCTGGTCTTTGAGGTTGTTTTTTTTTTTGTTTGTTTGGTTAGCCTTTTTAATTTTTTTAAAATTCAATTCTTCTTCTTCTTTTTTGGTGTGGAAATGTCTCCACGTTGGGATGTACTACTTAAAGCAGCTTCTTCCCAGGTTTGGTAGTCCCAAATCACATTGCCTACAACTTCAAACTAGCATCTCCTAGCTGTGTTGTGGGTTAGAACTTTATTCCCTGGGCTGGGCAAGCTCAGCAGGCTGGAACCGTCTCCAGCTGGCTGGGAGGAAGAGGAGCCCGGTTAGACAGCAACGCTGCTGGGCCTCTGAAGGAACAACAACTTGAGTTTATCTTCAGTCACAAGCCCCAGGGACCAGCTCTTTTCCTCTTTCACTACCTTTGCTCCTTCCAAGGACTTCAAAGTGCACACCATAAAACAGGGAGGGGCTGGTCACTAGTACATACAAAGAGACTATTCCCCCTGCTACAGGTTTTTAGGCATTACCATGAGACAAGTAAATAAAGACTGTGTTTAGTAATTGGGGAAAAAAAAAAAAAAAAAGAAAAAAAAAAGGGAAAAAAGTATATTCTGGCATGCCAGCCAAAAAACCTGGTATGCCAGCTACTAAAAGGCCACATGGAAGTGATTGCGATTAACCTTAATTCATGGGATGAGATTTTCGGGAGGGTCAGGTATCCAGTGACAATGTTTAAAAAAGGAAATGCCCAAAGAAGTAATGTGCTGCCACGACTGTAACAAAAAGATTGCCCAGAAAAGTTATGCCTTATGGATGATTTAGCAATATCATAGATAGCACAGGCTCCAGCAAAAAGAGTGAAATCATCCCTGTCTTCCCATTTGTCGGCAGAATTTTAACAAGGGGCTCCTGGGAGCTCTTGGGGGCTCCTCCATGGCTCAACAGACAAATTAACTCATCAAAAGGAAGGTAGGGATGATTAACTAACAAGAGCCCCCTCCAGCCCATCACTGGCACATGGTTATTTCACCCAGATGGTGTTCACCTACCTGAAACTGGTAATGACAGTCTCGGATCGGATTTACAGAAAAACAGATAATAAGGTGCTGCAAGAGTGACATGATAGGAGTTATTGGTCTGTGATGCTCTAGACTGTGCCAGAGGCAGCAGAGCTGTTTTGTAACGTTACCCTCTGTTTTGTAACGTTATCCTCGCCGGCCGAGAGATTTCCTGCTGCAAATGGGAGGCTTGGTCTCCAGAGAGGCATTTGACCTGACCCTTCCTATACGAGAGTGGGATCCACGGCAAAGAAAACGACGAGAGATGGCAACGCTCCCACCACGTACAAGCAGAAGCAGTTTGACACCCTTTCGCGGGAAATGGATGAATGTCTCTGTGGTGTTAATTGGCGTTGACAATTGGTAACGTTTTGCCTGATGTCTTCATACTAGGGAGAAGAGTGCTTGTTGGGTTTTTAAGGGCTGTCAATAGAGCCAAAAGAATTGTTGCTGGTGGGGGTAAAAAAGTAAAGCAAACACAAAACCAGAGAAAGAATTTCAAAAATGCATAAGTATCCCCCGGATAGGTAGAAATAAAAGCCTCTTGCTCCTTTTCTGCATGCCTGGAGGATCAAAAGCCTTACAGGGCACATCCAACCAGATGTCAATAAGCGTGCACTTAAGTTTTTTTGTTTATTAAAAAAACTGCATATGCATCCTTTTTTATCTGACAACTTTGAGATTTCACTAGTCTTACAACAAGCCTGTGAAAATGGGCAAGCTAAGGACCTAAGACTAGTCCAATAGGTAGGTTTCCTTATACAAAAATTTGACATGAAAAATGAGGTCAGACTGAGAACATTCTTGACTGACACCCACCTTCCTCTGAAAACCAGGATTTGGCCACGATGGGCTTCTTGCTATATGTCTATACCTCCTGGAGATTTCATGTTTAAGACTATAGCGTAGTATTTTTCCAAACGGAATAAGAAACTTATTACCAGTCCTAATAAAGTGTCATTTTAATGGGGGAAAAGCAGCAGTGAAGGAACACAGAAATAAGTCTGCAGGTTCTTGCTCTAGGTGGCCCTGCCTGAGCAGGTGGGGTTGGACCAAATGACATCCCTAGGTCCCTTCCCGCTTCAACCATTCTGTAATTCTGGAAAGCCCTCCCCTTCTCCAAGTTCATTATTCATCCTGTACTAGCCACACTGTCACCTGCGCCGCCTGGGTACCCACACCTCGTGAACAAGCCCTCCTGAAGTGGAGACACGGGACCCAAGGTCCTCTTCACTCAGTCTCAATCTGGCAGAGTGGAGCACATTATAACTAGATGCAGCTAGTCAACTGACACATATTTAAAAAAAAATAATAAATCCTGAATAACAGAAGACTTCTAAAGCTCTTATAATATCTTTTTTCCACATAGGGTCACTGACTGCTCTGTGGAAATGTGCAAGCCCAAAGCCAAAATCCCAGGAAGAAGTCTCATTTCCATAACTGCACCCTCTGATGCAGTTCCTGAATCATTATGTCACTGCTTAAACAGCAACTTGGTTTAATAACAATATTTTTTTCACAAAAAAACTGAAAGTACAATTTTGAGTTCCCTTCAGGAGAAACTACGATTCCAGGAGAAAACTTCCATTGTTTCTGCTAACAGCTCCCAGGGAGGTTCTTCTGACCAAACCAATCCTCCAGGTAACTGCTATCACCTCCTCCTTGCAAATAATCTCCTGGGTGAGAAACAAGTTTTCCACCTGATCTCTCTATTTTCAGGCAAGCGTATCTCCTGCAGGAAAGATTTGCAGTCTCTCAGACCACTTGATGGGCTGCCCCTCCAAATCCCTCTGAAGATTTAATGTCACTGAGCCCTCGAGGAACAGATGTGCAGCAGAGAGAAGTGCAGAGGTCCAGGAAGTTCTCTCTGCACCTCTAACCCCATACCACGCTTGGAAAGGCTGATCCTCCTGAACTTCACGTGATCAGCTAGAGAGCTGTGAGCAGTTCAGGCAACTCAAAGCTGTCATAAATCAACAAGTCAACAACACTTGCCCGCGGCTGCCACCGTGGCTCCTCGCAGAAAATACTCTGTTCTTCTGATTATCATCTTAGTGATTAGAAGTACCCATTACAGACCAGCACCCCATTGTGTTACTCACAGTAAAGCACCAAAGCACAGATGTGTGTGAGGAAATGGAAGTATTTCTCCAGCGCATCACACCGCTCGGGCTTCATGACAACACCAACATCTCAACAGGTTTTGGGTTTGTGCTTTCATAAACAAACCCCGGCAATTACCGCATGTGGTAAAAAGCAAAACGCCAATCGAGGCCCTTCAGACTCATCACCACCGCAAAGTGCTAATTAATTTCTCAATCATTACGAAGCAAGGCTGTTGCTCCGTTGCGTCAGAAGGGAAAACTCAGCCAAAGCCACCAACTACGCGTTGCAAAGGGGCTGATTTCCACCGAGACCTGAAACCAGCCCACACAGCGGAGCGTGCCTGCCGATGCTGAAAGGCCGAAAATTTCCAGTGCATCTGAGTATTAACCACTGTAGTATAATAAGAGACACAAGTGGATAAGTTTTCACAGACACAAATCCTTGGTTGGTTTTTTTTTTCTGCTTATGGGAGGTAGAGGGGTGGGTGGAACAGTTCGAGGTGATTCAACGCCAAAACTTTCTCCCCACAACAAATTTGCTCCTTGCAATTTCCCCCTCCTGACCTACACATGCACAATAGGTTAGCGGCACCAAGGAAAAAAAAAAATATTCCTAAATTAAGCCTTGCTATGATTTTATCCTTCTGTAATGGCATGGACCTGAGCTAATGTTAAGTGGGATGGGGCAGCAGGGAAAGAGCATGCCAGGGTTAAGATGGAGCGTTTAGTAGCAATTAGCAATGATGCACAGTGCAAAAATAGCAACAATAAAAAAAAAAAAAAAGAGAGAGAGAAGAGGTTACACTAGAAATAAAACCATTAAGGGAAATAAATTTAACAGTTTAGCCAATTAGCATTTGTATAAGAAAAGCAAACTTTCTGTTGGCTGCTGTTAAGAAAAGGAAGGAAAAAACCCCAGAAAAATCTTATCAGAAATATTTACTTCCCACTAGCAATGACTCTGGGACCATTTTTCTAACAGAAAACAGAGCCACTGTCCCGCTTTTTTGCGACCCTCTCTGCAGTTCTAGGGAGAAAATATTTAGTTCAACATTATCGTAAGCTAGAATATGGCTCTATTTATGTGACAAGTTGACAACATACAATTTCATGCTTGTTGAACTGATCTGTGTTATATATTCACTGCGAATATTATGAAGCCTCACCATTATAAATAAGAAACAGTATACACTTATTCAAAATAACTCCAGCAGTAGCAATTTATAGCTCGGTTGTTTGCGTGCTTATGAAGTCCAAATGCCACCTTAAGAAGCTGCATCTCACTAAAACAGATGTGGAGTGTGACTGTGACCAAAGTGGATTTAAGATGACCTCTGTGAAAGGAGGCTATTACATTTTGGTCCGGATGGCAGCTGACACCAGTTTGTATTTAGATACGTAGCCAGTGGGAACACAGTGTAACGCGGTGTCCTCAAGGGCTGGTTTTAACACGGGCCAAGACATTCGTCTAATGACCTAATTAGCTAACTACTGTTCTGGTGAGAGTTAAAGTCTTCCCCCTTGCAAAAAGGACAGGTGCTCGGCTGAGCAGAGACACGGAGAGTATCTCCAGCCACGGCTGCTCCAGATGAAATATCTCCTTCGTGGGACCCACAAAGGGGATCAGTTGCCTTTTCTTGATCGCCCGCCTGGGGAACGGTCTTGGTGGCCTCATACATCAAACAATAAGCTCTCAAAGCAATTGTGTTTTCGCTCATTTGGGACTTCTCTCCTGCCTGAAGGTTTCAACTAACCTGCAAGGTTCTTGCGTTAGAACAGAGACGTATTTTAGACAGTTTGTAGTTTGTCCAAGCGGGACAGAAAAGGGAGAGGCAGCAGCACACCTTGCTGACACTAGATATGGAGCATTTGCATAAACTCTTCCCAATTACAGAGCAGCTGGTTCGAGTAAAATAAATTCCACTTACTGCTTGCACCTTTTTAAATGTCAGCATAGCTAGTCGTAGATTATAGTTTACATACATCATCCCCATAGATGTAATGTTACTGTGCTGGACTCCTGTTCAGTAGATGCAGAAACCTGAGTGGGGCCAGAGATGCTGGAAAAGGTAATGCATTCCAGCCCGCGAGAAACGTGACATTGCTCCATTAGGAACATAAAGATTCTGGCACTTTCACCCAGCCTCTGCTATTTCCTTCCCCTGGAACTGAGGGTCTTTCTCCTACTCTCACAAGCAGTTTTTATGATACATTGTTACCTTTTATTGTTCTTATAAAGTTTCCTATCCCAAATCTGCATCTTTCGCCTTTTATGTTTATTGTTGTATTAAACCTACAATGTTGTCTGTTTCCCTACTAAATCTATCCCGTAACCACATACTGTACATTCATTTCTCTAGGACCTCAGTAGCTCTTATCTGTTTGCTTTTATGATCTCTTATGAACTGCTCGGAATAGCAATTTGCAGCGCTGTTTGTAAAGTCATCTCAGCCTGAACTCAGCCTTCCCTTTTTCCCTTCCGTACAGCGATACTCTTCTCTGCAGTGAAATCCCATTTGCCACAGAGGCATTTCATTACGGGAGGCATTTTAGAGGGACATAAGTTCCCAAGTACCCCTAACGTGTGCTTATCGTGTAAAATCTTCAACGTGTATGAATCTGAATTTCAAAAAAACAACCAAAACCCCAAACCAACCAAACAACCCTACTTATTAGAGCAGGGAAGTACGTGTTGATAGGAGATGGTCCTGTGCTACCTTCAGACTCGCTGACCCGCTGCCCACCCTGTGTTACTGCCCAGAGCTATTTAGTTTGTGCTTTCCGAGGCCTCCGACACACAATCTCGGCTCTGCCGAGCACTTTGATAAGCTTTACTCTGCCATTATACCATCTAGAACATTAAACACAATGTTTTAAGTTCTACGTTAAATCACAATCAGTTCCTATTAACTGTTCCAAGCTCCTCATTTTTATCAACAGTTACTTTATTAAATCCTTAATAATATAGATGGAATAGTTAGTTAATTTGTGTGTTGAGCCATGGATGTTAATTTGTAAACATAATAACATACTGCAATCATTTGCATAATAGCATTTTAATCTTTTTAGTAAAAGCTGTAATTCCCTACAAAGTACGCTGCAGTAGAAACTAAGTGACTATTGGTAATAATAAAAAAGGCCTTAAAATTCTGATCCTATTATAGTGTTGGAACATACCCAAACTGCTACCATAATCTCTGAAATGTTACTGTTCTCTGATTTAGGTGTCTGTGTCAAGAATAAAAATGAAGTATAACTGGTAGCAGTAGACGATTTCCTAAATGTAATTTAGTATTCACTAAGCACCAGCACTTTGCAAATAGCTCTGAGGCTTTCCTTCAAAGTTCAGAGCTCTAGTTATGCATATCGTGTGAGGTACACCATGCAGCTCACCTCCAGCCTCTGTTGTGCTGAATAGATGGCTATGATAAATCATGCTGATTTGGCACTGAAGGGCATCAGCCATCAAGGATTTGACTACTATGTCTTTTTTTTTTTTTTTTTTTTCCCCCCAAGATTATATCTCCTTGAACTGCCTGCCCTGGGCTACTAGTTTTGGAGAAAATTAAGAAGTGGAAAAAATGCTAGGGGAGGCCAGTACAGAAAGTCTATACAGGCTCAGCTCTCTGGAAACCCATTAACACCAGTCACAAGACTGGCAAAGAAAACATTGGTGGTTGTTTAAAAGTCAGGCCAAGTCATTTTACGCAAGATCTGGTAATTCATTAATCAATCTGGCTGCAAACCTTGAATGAATAACCTGAAATAGTGAAAGAGACTGGCAGCACCACAAAACACGAGGGAGTTTATAAGCTGAACCAATGCAAATGACCCTGGTGATGTTTAAGGCTCCTCTCCACCCTCGTCATATTCCTGATGCAAACCCTTCCAAATAAATAAGAAATCATTGATCTCTGTGAATTTCCTCACTGCCAGGGGCAAGATGGTATGCATTTCATTGTGCAGCTCTTTCTCTCCCCACATTCTCATTGCTTGTAATACAGCATTTTTTGGCAGCCTCCAATAAAACATAGTAGCCTATTTAGGCTTTCCAAAGACATGGCACATAGCACGGTCTTGAAAAGTAACCTGGGCTACACCTACGCAAAACAATTAAAAATAAAGTCATCAAAGATGTTGAGTATCTCTCTAGAATACATAATTATGTAAAAAAAAAATTGAACCCAAGGAGAGCAAGCAATGTGGGTTTTCTGAAGTCTTTTTAAAGGCTAATAAAAGTGTTTTGCTGAGAATACCACACTTAGAAGTCTTTATGATTTTACACAAGTTCATTATACTTCAGGTTACTGCCTATCTATGAGCTGCATCTTCTCTTAACATCAGTTATCTGTAAGGAATGCCAACAAAGAGATGTATCCACTGTGGGTATCTTCCCTCTCTGTAATGCTAGGCATGGATCATAAATAATTTTAAATATGACTAACCTTACATGATAGGGTATGGTGAATTTGAAGAAACCTCAGGGGACAACAGGTTTCGCAACCAAAAGCCTTCTCACTTGTGCCACATTAAGTTGCATGGTTGTTCACATTTTCATTGCTTTGAGAACAAAAACCTAATCATACTGATTTTCTACAAGTAGCCACATCATTTTTTTTTAACAAATACAATTTTTTAAAGCCTAGTTCTTCACAAAAGCAAATAATGAAAGTGAATGATCCAGTGAACCATCTAAATAACTGGCCTTGGGTGACCTGTTAACTATTTACTTGCATGAACTTGTGTCAATAGACAGTGCCCCGAGGGGCAAAACCTCCTTCATTTTCTCTTTCCAGTAGTCAGAACTATGGGCAACGAAAACCAGGTGAAAACCAGAAGTGAGCAAGCTGTGAATAAAGAGAAACCAACTCATTTGTAATATGCATATGCACACACATTGATAAGAAGAATCTCTGCTCTGGGACAGACGGCACAAGCTTGACTGGGGACTAGTGGTGGTTACACGGGCACGTGAGTGGAATAAAGCAGTGATGAACTAGGTGCATGTACAGGATACTGGTGTGTTTTAATACCGGGTGAAGTCCAGTATCCCATCACACCTAAGCATGTGAGAGCAGAGATTTATATAGAATCATTGTATCATACAATTGTCTAGGTTGGAAGGGATTTTTAAGATCATCTAGTCCAACCATCAACCTAACTCTGATAAAAAACTATCACTAAACCATAAAACTATCTAAGCGCTAGACAACAACAGTTACACACTATCTAGACTAACTGGACCTTTATCTCACTTGGCTCCTGATTGCTACCAGAACTATTAGTAATAGTCCGTGAGACCCCCAGTGCCACCATGAGTGTCTCAGCTTGTGGGTGCTTGGCTCAACTGAGCTTCCAGGAACATGATTTGCAGAAAACCTGAGATTTCCTTTTCTAAAATACAAGCCTTGCTTTAAAAAAAGAAAAAAAAAAGAAAAAAAAAAGAAGTGCACCAGCTTGAGATATCCAGGAACTTTGTAAAGGGGTTTTGAAACAGACAAGGCCACATCTACTGCATCAATACCTCAAAGGAGAGTGCACTTAATTCAAGATTAGGTTTGGTAATTAACACTGTACAGCTTGCGCAATTAACGCTGCTCTCGTACTTCCCAACATTTGCTTGCCATTCTGGTTCTTTCCCTTCCACCACAAAGAGACTGTATTTCTATTTTTGTATGACAAAGCCTCATCTGGAAGCTTAAGTGAGATAAAACATACTCCCACAGTGATACGAGAGAAAAGAAAAAAAAACAAAGAAAAAAAAAAGTTATTTTCTGTAAAAAGAAAAGCCAATCTAGATCAATGGGAAACTGCACAAAACTTCCATTCTCTCAAACAAATAGTTCCTTGCAGACTATGCCGGATAGTCTCTGGAGGAAGAAGACATCTTCTTCTGTTCTTGAGCACCCCCAGTCGTCACATTACAGAGTGGCAGAGGCGAGAAATTGTGCAAGGTATCCAGCTGCACCACGGAGAATGGGGACAGGGTTAATGTACGGGAGGAGAAAAATAACTGTTTCATTACCATCTTCCTAGGCCAAGCAACCAAGAAATGTAAATATAATACACTACGAACCTGAAAATAGCCTACTTTTGTACTGCAGTACTTCAAAACACTATTAGAGCACAATTTGTCCCTACAGGTAAGCATGGGCCAAATGCTGCTGTCAGAGACAGCGATGCAACCTGCAACTGAAGCCCGTGATTGCAAGTAAATCCAAGCATTTTCAAAGAGGACATCAGAGTTTCCCCATTAGGAAAGAAGCAGCGTTATTTCATTTCCAAATTATAATTTCTGACCTATTAGTTGCTGGCTAGATGTGTCCTCCCCAGTTGCATACCACCTGTTTCTTCACACTGGGGCTGTTCATTCCCAGACTCACCCCAATAGGCCCACGAGAGGTTACACCCAATGACCAGTACCTTGTGTCACCATCTCCCAATGAGGTTACACCCAAACTCATCTGCTTGTCTCACTGTTTGCAATGTGCTTTGATTTTCAGAATGGGAATTGTCTCATATAGGATGTGACAATTCCTATATAAGGCATGTAGGGGAATCGTCACTACCTATCCGAGACAATTACGGACTCGGCAGTCGTGCCCACCAGTGCAACAGGCAGTTATGCACAGGGCATCCAATAAGCCTGTGGCCAAGTTCCACTGGTTTAACTGGAACGATCTGTGTGCTTAGAGAGGGTAGATGCTTAATTATATTACTTATCTGGAACTTCCACTTTGAAAGTCTGCATCTTCAACTGATTCTTCCAAGAGGAAAAATGCCTCTGCACCTGGCTTTCAATCAATGAGGAAAAACATATCTTGGTTGTAAGAAAAGCAAAACCACTCTCTCTCACACCAGCTGCAAATGTGTCCCCTGCCTGCCTGCTACAGACCATCCAAACCTACACACTAACACACCGTGCCCTGCCTGAGGCAGAACAACTGCAATTCAAGAACAACACAGGGGTTGGAAACTTTGCAAAACAAGGCACGGAACTTTATACAACTAATTAAAAAGAAAAAAAAAAGAGCCTAAGCACGGGGTTTTGCAGGGTCAATTTCATTTTGATTTCAATAAAATTAATTCCATGTTACTTGGGTGTAAATGATAGAAATTGAATAGAGAGACCAGTTTCAGCTATCAGTTACACTGGTATAAATCCAGAGTAACTTTATCTGCATCAGGGAGATCACTGTGGGTTTAGAGCTGTATACAAAAAAGAAGAATTCCATTCAGGACTTCTTAGGTCAGCACTTTACTATACTGTTTCAGTTAATCTTTTCCAGCTTTTAAACTCCACCGTGATAATTCGGGGCTTCCCCAAACCAGTGGGCCAGCCGTACTTCCTGGAGCTGTGAGAGGCAGCACCAGTAGCACGCTGTTGCACAAGGTCTTCCTGCCAGCTAATCAATTTATTGTCCGATTTCCCAGTCAGTGGATGATCTATAGCATCTCCTACCAGCAAGGAGAGAAGAGGGTTAGGGTTCGGGAGGGGGGCATGGCTGCCCTGTAACTCCAAAGTGGAGAATCATGCAGGCTTTACACAGCAAAAGAAAGCAGACTGCAGACAGAGACAAAGAGCCTGTAACCTTCCTCTCGTACACCCTGATCCTCAAGGCAGAATTGTAAAGAAAACATTTAAATCTCTCCTACCACCCTTCAACTTTTACTTTAAGACTGCTCTCCACCAGGAGTTGAAACATCCCCAACGATGCGCTGGTTCATGAGCTACTGACAGCCCTCACATCCGCCCTTTTTCTGCCTTATACATCAACTACGAGGACCTCTCCATTTGTGTGCAAGTGCCTTGCACAGTAGCTCTCTGAGTGCTAAAAACCTTTGCTAGAGCTGTTCCAGCTCCTCAGCAGCTGGCTGCTGCACTGCGCTCCACATCTTACTGGAGAACACACATGGAAGGCAACAAACGTGCTTCGGCTTCTCTTTTCCTTGGCAGCTGACAACCATGCAACTCCTTGCCGTGATGCCACAGGGCAGTGCGCTCCAGGCACTCTTTAGCCATTCTCCTTTCAACAAGAAAAAGTTCCATTTCATTTCTTTCAAGACTTTTTTTCCCCCCTCCTCTCTCCAGATCGCAGGCCTGGTTTTGATCAAGAGGATTGAGGGCGCCAGTTAGAACCCTTAAGAAACATCATGATGTTTGCTGTCTCTTAATGGGGAGAAAAAAAAACAGTAAAACTGTTGTCCACCAGGATTTAAAAAAAAAATAAAAATTAGGAAAAAAGCAAGCAAGGACTTTGCAACGTGGACTTGCACTGCCTTGCCTTACCTCGAATATGTTGGCGGGTTCATTGCTGTACTGGTTGGAGATGATCTCTGACTGGTCGCTGTACCACTTGAGCCCCCCCAGAAAGCTGTCCGCATCCAGGTCGTTCACATCTAGTTCAGAGAGGTCAAGTTCTGGGAGATCTGGGCAAAGAGGCTGGTCTTCGCCAACCAGAGCAGCACACTGCAGGAAAGAGCAACACAGAAATAGTTTCATTAATTACCAGGAATCTATTAACTTTAATATCATGTGATAAGAATTAAGCCTCGATTAAGCCACGGCACAGGGTCACTAGAATTGACTCTTTTCTGGGAAAAAAACACACTCAGTAAGTATTAGATGATTGTTAGCTCTATACAGGCGTGCAAAAGGGAGGAGGAAACAGGAGGCCATAAGCTGCCTTCTCTACCACATCTCTGTCCGGGGGCAACGACTTTCCTTCTCCCCGTACTCTTTGATAACAATCGCCTTCAAAGCTTTATTAAATCCAACAGCAGAGGCCAAAGCGTGGCCTTATTCTCCTGCTTCAGCGCGTACCAGTGCAGGTAGAAGTTACAGATGAATACCTCTGGGCAAGGTCTGTCACGCATTTCCTGATGCATTCAGGTTAAAGAGGCACAGCCTGTTACAGCCTTCAGCCCTGGAGGCTAGCTCAAGCTGGAGATAGTCACACTTTTACTTCTGCAGATCCTCACCACAATCCTGGAGGTCAGTCATGATGGTGGCTACCATATGGGCATATAAAAACAGGTACGGGTCAGTGATGCTGCTGTGCTCGATCTGCCCGATGCACTCAGTGATGCACAGACCACAGCCACCCGGTTACCCGTCAGGGTCCTGGCAACCAAAGAGTGTTCTGAAATAGCCCTATATTCACCTTTGGGTGACAGGCAGAGTTAGTTCATGCAGCCTTTCACCTCCTTGGTGTGAACACGTATATTGTCCCAGTCAGCTTCCGAAATGTCCCCAGACAGTGGTTGCAGTGAGGGAACCCAATGGGTTCTCTTCCCCTGGCAGCCTCTGATTCAGTAATTCCTAACGTAGAGGGTCTGTGAAACACTTTGGTTGAGGTAGTAAATAAAGTCTAGTCTGCACGGATCCTCTCCAGCAGTGCAAAATGTTCTTGTCTCCATGACTTACGAAGAGAGTACAGATAAATACAAATAAAGCTAGAATAAGTGTCCTTTTATGTGCTAGTATGAAGCTAGAGAGGGTATCAACTGACCTACCGAGCAAGAAAAACAATTAATTACACACATCCCCTTTGGCATGGCAATGGAAATGTTAAGAGTATCCACCAAAACCATTTCCTAACAATGGAAAACATGTAGCAACAGCTTGGCAAGTAGCGGAGTCCCATACGTCAGCGCTGCTCGATGAAGCAATTCCTCCTGCACCGTGCCACGCACCCTTGAAACTCATCTCCTGACATCTCCGATGACATGGGTATAATGCAGAACACACGTGAAGCTGCAAAGGCACCAGGTGCTGAACGGTTAAAAGTCAGCTGAGTCTAAGGGCTTCCACCCTGAGCATTTCTAGCCTGGCGTTACGAATGGCCAACAGCAGGTCCTCCTTGACTCCCGCCAGTTGACTGGGTGGTTTGAACCACTTCCCAACTCCTATTTGGACGGAAATCAACCCAGAAAGCGCCACTTTCCGAGGAGGGATGTCTGTAGGGCACTTAACGTGGTGTCCACAGCCCGTGAATTGCTCCGTACCGGTTATGTCACTCTCGCAAAGGACCGCCTTTCATGACACGGGCGAGCGAGAGCTGCTGAAGGTGCATTTCATTGAGGTTTTTTTGTCCCTGGGAACCTCGGCGCGCCTGCAGTGCACGGGCTGGATGCAGCAGCGCAGCCACGAGCAGGGATTTTTTTAATTTTTTTTTTTTTTTTGTGTGTGTGTGAGTCTGTTGGCACAAAGACTCGGTGCAGCTGGTGCGAGCTATAATTTACCAGACAACTTCTCCATCTACCAGGACGCTACGAGATAATCACGGAACAGGCCAAGGGGCAAAGGAGCTGAGAGGCTGCAAAATGAGGCTCCGAAATAGCAGTTGCTTTTCTTCCTATTATTTAAGGGGCTGCAGAACTTTAAGAAGTCAAAACCCCACTTAAGTAATTTTCACCGCACACAATTTTTTACCATTATTTCGGTCATAGGAGAAAATAAAAAAAAAAGAAAGAAAAAAAAAATAGAGAGTTCCCTCTTCTTTAGTGTGAGGCACAACCTTCCAGCAGCAATCTCATAATGCAGAGATGACCTTTTTTGATGCTTGGACGAAATCTCTGATCTCATTAAAGGATAATCTAGTTTTTGACTGAAAAGGTAGATTCTCAGCGTCATTCTCAGGTTTGTGTTGGGGAGGTCAGTAGCTTATAACTGATGCTGTGGACTTCTAAAGTATCCTGCTGATCTGTTACTGCTTTCGTTTGTAAAAATAGTTTCACTCTGTGAACCACCTACTTAAACATGTTTACTCTTGGTAACCTGCATTTTTAAGTTCCTACAGTGGGCTTTTGAAGCAACATAAACAATGGTATTAAAAAAAAAAAAATCCTGCTGATCGCAGCTTTCATTTGCCTATAGTGACTGCAATGTCACCTAAAAAAAATGTAATTGCTGAAATGAAGTATATATGCTCTTGCCAATGTTGACATGATAATAAAATCAATGTTTCTGAATATGACATTATGCTTCTAATCTGAGACACATTAGGAGCAAGTGTTCCTGTTATTAATTTATATTTGGCCTTTGGATGATGCCAGATTTAACACTCCAAGTCCTAAAACTGTCCTCATCTGACACGCTGATATTTGCTGTTTGCCTATACATCTGTAACAGGTGCACCTGCATTGCTAGCATACATTTTACTGTCTTCCCACCGTTATTTGATATGATAGTTATTCCATAACTATGGCCTTAATTTTATAGTAACATTTAGGAGGATAAAGCAGTCACTAAACACAAAAGGCTAATTACTGTGCGTTATTTCACACCAACAGACTTTTTTTTTCCCCCTTAGTTCAGGCGCAAACAATAAATTAGCTTAACTGCACTGACAATAATGAATCATTATAATTAAGTATAATTCTCCATTAACCTTTTGGATGTTTTTGTGCCTTTGAAGGTAAACTAAGAAAAAAAAAATAAAGAAGGCTGGACTTGTGCCATATTAATTATATTAATGAAAATATAATCTGTGTTTTATTTTTAACAAGTTTTTCAAACAGCTAAGGGGATGAACTCAGGAAAGAAAGAGAGACTTGTCAGAGTGTGTGTCATGTGGATTCTATCAATCTTCGCAACCTTACTGTACATCACCTTCATTAAGCTGTGAAGCACTGGGGACGCTGATCAGCTACAGTGATGCAGGCCTTTATTAAGCAACACGCCGTCCTGTCATTATGTGAGCGAGAATATAATACGTTTTAAGTTGACAGCGAGCATTAATGATTCAAAAAATGAAAGCTGCCTCCAGTACCTGCCGCCTGTGATATTTTAGATCGGTAAAGGTGATCCCCCGAGCCAAAGCAGCACGCAGACGCTAGCACTGCTACAGGAAGTGCAATGCAGGAGCACATTGGTAAAATCCTACCCACAGTTAATCCATCCACCACACAATTAATATTAAGATCAAACCCTTTTTTCCCCCCCTTCTTTTTTCCCACCCCCCCTCTGCACTATGAAAAAGTCATTGACATAAATTATCTATTCTGTTACTAGCTTGAAATTACTGCAAGAACTCTAGTGATTAAAATAAACCTTCGGTATTTCCATATAAGCTGGTCCCTCAATCAGCTCCTAGTAGCATTTGGAATAATACATGATGGAAAAATGAAGCTACGGCAGCTGAGACCCACGCTACAAGCCAGACAACAACCCACAGGATACTCCAGCTACTCAGAAACAATTAGGACTTTGGAGCCAGAAAGTCATCCACTTACAGCCTTGACTCATAATAGCTACAGGACATATGAATTATCCATATCTATTCCACTTTACCAAGAAATCAAAACAAGATAAGAGCAATTACAACATGCAAACAGAAATCAGCGAATACAATGGTAAGCTGCAAATATTTAAAACACAACAAAAAGACAAGAATCCACACACATGCCCTGCCAGATAGGAAAAAAATACTGGAGAACACGGTAACGTTTTTACTTTAGGTGGGTAGCTCTCTACGGCATGTACATCTTATTTAAAAAGCATTGCCTGTAACCTGTTTTTCCCTCCCCCGTTGCCCGAGGGGAGCATTTTAAGCACTTATTCCAAGCTCGAAGCCAGAGGGTTAGTTCCTTTGAGCAGGTCTGTATTTGGGATTCCTCTCCATGGGGTCCAAAGAAAAGTTTGCCTCGCTTTGCAAGTTGCCTGAACTTTCAGGTAACGCTCCATTTTGCCGAATGCAAACATGCAGAAATCCTCAAACCTCACTTTATACTCCAGAGATTACCAGGGAGCTGCTTGCCTTTTTGCTCTCTTTTTTTTTTTCCTCTTTTTTTTTTTTTTCCCCTCTCTCTCCTTTATGAATTGTAGCCAGCAGAAGCTGTGGATTTGATGTATTGCCGTCTATTTTTACACAAGCAGCAGCGGCGGCAGCGGCAGCAGCAGTTCACACAGTCCTGCATAAACTCTATTCTCATGGTTCATCCTGTTGTCTCTGCTGTACAGTGGGATTTAACCATTTGTTGGACTACTCGGATCGACTGAGAACCCTGCTCTACGGGACATTAGCTACCAGCGTCATTAGTCCAGTACCACCAGAAGCAGGGGAACGTCTCCTTCCAGAAATCTCTTTTAAAAAGCATCTAAAGCCAAACAACAGGGTATTCATTCCTGTGTGCATGTTTGAATTCTGCAGCTGATAAGCAAGGAAAAAAAAAAAACAACCCTTCAACAGAGCACAGTGAAACAAGCAATTAAAACACGAAGCCGGTGGTTAATTTTAACTTCATTGGGGTTTGGGTTTTGTTTTTTTTTTGGAAAAAGAAATGTTAATCTTATTCTAAATAAACATGGCATTTTTCCAACCAGGCCACTAAACGCCACTGGAAAGACTTCAGACACCAATTCATATCAATATCTTAGAGCATAAATATTGCATATGACAGGAAAGCGAGCCAGAGGCACATGAAAATAGTTTCCAACTGCAGGAGATACTGATGACAGGAGCTCAGCTTTGATTTGCTCAAGGCATCGCAGAGTAACCTTAAAATAGCAAACTTACTGGAGTTAAGATAAGATTCGGACTTGTTTGCAAAGTACGCCGCCTCAGCCGGCCGGTCCCCTGCCATCCCCCCCCACCCCCCCACGCTGTCCCCCCTTTGCACCCCAACGCGCCGCCCACGCAATCC
>JAOTQQ010000032.1:58205984-58256502 GCA_026546715.1 Gallinago undulata
CCCCCCCCCCCCCCCCCCCCCCCCTTCTTTCTTCCCACCCCTCACCTCCAGATCACTCCATACAGAGTCCTGGTTGCACATGTCCCACGCCATCCAGCTGCGGAGCGCCGGCAGGAAAGCTGGCAAACTAGGGTCCAGAGGCAGGCAGGCGGGCGGCAGACACTCATGCAGGCAACGAGACCCTCTCTGAGAGTGAACCGAAGGCACCTGTCTTACTACTGTTCCCCGTCACATGACAAAGCTATTAAAAAGTAGGCTGGGCTGTCACTCATCCAGCCTTCTGGTGCCGCTGCTCCAGCCCGTGACGTCACCCAGGGGCAGACCCAGCCTGAAGTCAAGTAAATCTTTTGGCGAAACCCGCTCAGACCTCGCCGGCCGCGGCACCACGCTGGGATTCAAAGCGGATTTCCACCCCACGCCTCCTCCCCCAAATCCACCCCCCCCCAGCCAAAAACTCCGCTCCCACCATGGAAGGGCTCGCTTCTCTCCCTGTCTTTTTCTTTTTTTTTTAATTTTTATTCCTCCTTTTTTTGGCATTTCTTGGCTTGCTCTCCAGCTTTGCTCACCCCCCAACCCTCCCCAAGCAAACAACAGGCAGAGCTGTGTTTATTATAAAGAAGTGAAGTTACTCCCAGCTGAGAGACACCCTGCCTTGCTCCCAATACCCCACAGCCCGACCTTTGCCAGCTCCCCGGTGCCGTTCCCTTTGGAGAGGCTATCCCAGAGTTCGGCAAAAGTTATGCCGCCTTCCAGCGTTTTATAATCTTTTTTCACTTGGGGATTTTGCACCTTGCCCACTATGCCAGTTAGGTTCACCGTTTCTCCTCGCTCATTGCAACTCGGGTTAGTTTTTCCACGCTAAAGGCACCAGCAAAGTTCCCCACCACCACCACCACACGCCCCCAGCATTTTCCAGGAATGGAGTAAGCATCTCTAAAAAACATTCCTACAGTTATCTCACCTGCTACAAGGAGAGAGCCTGATCCTGTTCCCAGCTAGGGTACAGTATTTCTCAGCTGCTCTTCAATCACTCCCCTCTACTCCCCCCTCTAGAAACAGGGCTTGTGACAAGCCCCATAACTGCTCAGACCCCTGCCTGCTTTTTTTTCCCCTATAAGCACCGCCGCCTTGCGGGGGGGGGAGGGGCATTTCTGTACAAACACCCTGCACCAACCCTTCTGACCCAAACCTCCTGCTATCTCCTCCAGGAAGCCTTTCCCAGAGGAGGGGCACTGCTGCAGGTGCAACTGGTTTATGATGCCCCTCTGCATTGCATACACAACAAACTCCAGGTACCAAACTGAGCCGCAGGACATTGCCCCCAGCAGGGAAGAAAAAAAAAAAACAACAGACCAACCAACCAACTACCAAATAAAGATCTTGTTTAACCATCCCCACCTGTCCACTCATTGTCTTAAGTTGCAGGTTTTTGGTGTTTTTTTTTTTTTTCTTTTAATTAGCTGGGTGCAAAAAGTCTCATGAAATGTAAGCGCTTGGCTCCGCCGCGCTGGGCTACCAGTCAAAGTCACAAAACTATAATTGATCATCCTCCTCGTCATGAAATATTCATTTTCATTGTTATTTGCAAAGTTGAGTATTTTAAAGGCTAAATGAATTCAATTATTATACAAGGCTATGGCGATTTTGCTGAGAGGAAAAAAAAATAAATAAAAAGAAGTACAATTCTTGAAATAGCTTTTTTTTTTTTTCCCCACAGACACTGGAAACTTCAGAAATGGTAGGAGGTCTCAGATATATTCTTAGCTTATTTGTGTTCCCTTGTAATTCATTATTGCCAGTCCTGATAAAATGTATTTTCCCAGCTTGTGCTTAAGTTGCAAATCACATCACACTGTCATATTTTCACCAAGCACAGATGACGAAAATGGCATTGTTTTTACTTTACTTAATTAAAAAAAAACCACAGCAAAATACCGACGGACTACAGAAAGCCTTTCCTATGAATGATTAAATTAACGGTATTGCTTTGCTCTCACGATGAAAAAAACCTCATTTCCTTCCCAATTATATGCTGATTTAATGATAAAACTGCAGTAAATTATTAAGATCTGGGGCAAAGGTGAGTACCTCTACCCCTCGAACAGTCAACTGTGAAATAAAGCCAGGCACCTGCCTGCCTGGAGTGGAGTTGGTTCTTATTAATTATTATCTGTGGATCCATGTCTGGTGGAATATTCTCCTTCAATACCTACTTATAATTGTGTTCATTGACTGTGCCGAATCCATCAACTGGGTTTTTTTTGTGTGATTTGTTTTTTGTTGTTTGTTTTTTTTTGAAGTTTCATTCACACCTTTTATAGAAATGTATTTACACTGGAACATTTCATATTGCTGTTTTGGATATTTTGACCCGCTCATGTTGTTTCTATTTTCTACGTTTCCACTTCACTGCTTTCCCTTCAAATTAGCAAGTTAACTGATAGATATAAACTGTGACCTTAGCGGTGCGCTCACCGTACCGGCTTTAGAGATCGGAGAACTTTCCGAGCGCCGCTGCAGACAGTGCGAGCAATAGGTAATAACAGCAAGAGTCCCCCCAAAAGCTTTGCCATGGCCCTGCCCACGTTACGGCTCGAACCCTGCTGGCAGTTCCAGCATCACCTGGAAGGACTGCCAACCACGACTCCGATGACAAAAGACTGCAAGGTTTCAACAAGGGTTCCCCATTGCTTGGGAAGAATCTTTATTTTGAAAAATCAAAGCGCCTAACGCGAACCATAATATAAATTTACTCACTAGGATCTTTTTCTTTATTTTTTTCCTCCCACGTGTTTTAATGGGGTTTTTTTTTTGTGCCTGTATGAGGAGAAAAGCAAGGAAGGCGGTTGCAGTGGTCGTTTGGAAACGGCGCAGCCTCAGCATATGTAAATAAAGGCTGTGAAACCCAGCCAGCCCCTAAGCTGCTCTCCTCAAAGGAAACCTTGTCTTCTGAACATTCCCTAGTAGCTTTAGCAATGCTCTCCCCTCCTGTTTTGACAACATGGAGGAATTGCACAAACATCTTTCCTGGGGCAATACGGGAGCACGCACATGTTATTTGGTTCCATAACAAACACGTACAAAGAAAACCCTCTTTTCAGCTGGTAAAGTCCACGGGGGGTCCGTTTGACCCAGCCTGCCCTGTCAAAGTGTCCATCGTCAGACCACCTCCTCAATCACTGCACTTCCCCTGTCTTTAGGTCACTTTGTGTCTAGTCTCAGCGATTCCCAAATTTTACCTTTTCTTCTTCAAGGGCCATAATTCAAGAGAGCTCTGGCAAGTCTTCCAACAGCATTTGGGTACAAAATCCCAAATCCTGATACATTTTTTAACAGGACTGGAAGGTACGGCTGCCTGCAAAAACAGGGAACAGAATTCAGATTTCAAGCCCTCTGTCCTTGACTTTTTCCTGGATTCGGCATTCATTTTATCTCCTCCTCTTCTTTCACACACAGTTTCTAACTATGATCATGTTTTTATTCCCTGTAATTTTGATTTCTCAAAGAAGCTACCGACTTTGGAGCCCCTGTGATTTTGAAATCCAAAACTCAGTCCCTTCATCGTGACACTGAGGAAGAACTTCTTTCCTTGCCCCCAAGACTATGCTACTTGCTGACTTTCAGCAAAGTTCGCTACTTTTCCACTGGAGTAAGGACAACCAAGCTTGTATATAAAAATAGTGCTGGAGCTTTGGCAGGCTGAGGTTCACAAACCAGTTCTCACACCAGTTCAACCCCTTCTGCTCGACCCTCCTAGAGTGAATGGCCTTACAGCAGCAGATCAGCCACCGCTGTGGATAAAAGAGCAAACCGCACTCCAAAGGTGTGTTAGCGTGAATAGTGTTCTATATAAAGTATATGTACCCTATTAATTTTTCATTAGAAATATTCCTTCTGTGCATCTTTACTCTTATTTTCTGCACAGTCCTTTATTTGTTTTCCAGTCCATTCTCTCTGTTCTACTTCTATCCTATTTGTTTGCTGATTATTTTCCCACCCCCCCTTCTCAGCTTCTTTTCCTTATTTATCCAGTTCATCCTACCCAGAGTACACCCTCAATAGCATAAACCAGTGAGTCAAACTCCTTGAACTTCTGGGCTCATTGATGCAGTAATTCTACAGCGGAATAAAGCAACGTGCCCTCTCCAATTTTGCTAGGGCAGTTATGAACTGAGATTGGGGTTTGTTGTTGTGTGGGTTTTTTTTTTTTAACAGAGGAAAACCACAATGGTGCTCTGTACCAGCCCTCTGAAGAACTCCAGAAATCTGGGCCAAGCTAATTCCTGGCCCAGGGGCTGCTGTCTGAGGAGCTGTGTATTAGAGAGTCCAAAATAACTTTCTCCGAACAGCGATGCATTACTGACATCGGGCTGAATTTTTGCCACATCTGCCTCCACAGGCCCAGGGCTCAAATAAACAGCACCGATTGCCAGGGGAATTCGCTTGCTCCTTCACATGCAAATGGCCCCGACTGTGAATATTCACTATTAGTACAGATTAGCTGATTATCAGCGTTAACCCAGCCTGCAGACGTGCAGCTCTTTGGTGCTTGCAATAAAACCTTCGGGGAGCGCCCAGATGCAGCAGGAGCACAGGCACCCACTGCAAGAAATCTTCCTAATTTTTCCTCATACCTCCCTGAGCATCTCCCTCTTCACAAGCATATTTCACTTACTCATTATTGAAACAAGAAAAGCAAAGCAGCGCCAGCTGATTACATAAAAAATACATTTGTCACTTCTTCCCCCCCAACATTTGGAGTATATGTTCTCCAGGACCCACATTTCCTATGATTTGCAGGAAAATCCAGCTTGTCAGGCCTGTTAAAAGCAGCATGAACAATGTCTTTCACCCGGGTGCTACTGTTTCGTAGGGAGACTAATCTCTAAAAGAGCATCTACATTTGGATTTATTGCTCCTATATGTTTGAGAAACGGAGCCACGCAAACCCATCCATTTCCCAGGGAGCCTTTGGTGCACAAGACACCCGGGCAAAACCAAGGAGACAAGATTCCTGTTTTGCAACTTCTTGCACGTTGGCAGAGCAGGCAGGACCACACCAAAATTGCAAACCTTTGCAGATCTTCATCATCTCTCCTTTACTCACCTCCCTGCTGATATTTCCTTGGAACAAAAGAAATCATGAAGTCCTCTTCCCCCCCCCCTTATCCTTCCACACGTTCAAGTCCCTGGGAAAAGACCAAAACCTGCTCAGGTCTGATATTATCAGACCCAGGGAACTGGCTTCTGTCATTCCTGTTCGGTGGCTGGGGGCATCCCCCCTACACACACTCAGAAGCTGTGCCCTTTCTTCCCCCTCCAGCCTTGTGGGATCCTCCCACCACTTCTGGGGATGGGCAATTGTCTTCTCCAGCTTCAGCCACAACGGGTAGAACCTGGGGAAGCTTCACTATTTGTAACTCTCTGCAGAGCCCTGGAAAAGCCCACCCAGATGTTTCTCGTTACCCCTATTACCATCGATCTTCCCTGGGGCACCCAGAGTGTTACCCTTGTTTCCCAACTCATCCATCATTAATGCCCATCTAGTTTTTACCAGCTTTTTCCAAGAGGGATCTGAAGAGGATGATCCCAGGAACAACCACTATGGATTTGATATCTTAAGGGTACAGAAAAGATGTCCCATAAGCAATTTGATGGAGGCTGTTCCAAAGCTACCCTGCCTTGCTGAGGCTGCCACCCAGCTGTCACACTGCGTTTGGGGCTTGTTTTGCCACCTGGCCATGTAGCCACTGATCCAGGACCTCCCAGCACACTCCTGGGAGATCCATGCCAAGGCTGGTGGTAGCTAGTGGAGGAAAAAAGATGCCATTATTTCCGTAACAGCCTATCTGCTCTCTAAAATGGCTGGGAAGGCGACTGCAGTGGAGCACAGACAAGTCTGCAGCGCAGCACTGGAGAGAACAGTAACCTTTAAACACTCTAAAATCAAATCTTGTTTTACACAAAACCACTATGGTAAAGTCGATGTGAATGAAGCACCTTTGAGTGAAGGAACAGAGGGAAAGGCAGTGGACAGCTTTAGTGCCTCCTAGCAATTTTTTTTAATAAACTAGAGATGACAGACAGCCTCACCAACACATCTCTCATCTTCAAATAAGACTTTCTTCAGACAGAGCTCAGTGGAACTGAGTCAGCCTTTTTTCTTGGGCCTAGCTCTTGGCATTTTTCATATTAAAACAAAGTATAATGTGGAAATAATTCTGAACTGCAGTCATCTGATCGGATTTTAGTAACACAGGCCGCAGATTTGCTCTGCTACAATTGTAGGCAAACAAAATAAAATGAAGACATCACACAAAAGAACCGGTGTTGTTTGGTTTTGTGGGGTTTTTTTTGGCCTTTTTTTTTTTTTTTTGAGATCTGCTTATGCACCAAGTCACTCTCTATAGGGTTATGCCTGGCAGCAGAGGAGGGTGAGCTCCTGCGGAGGCTGCTGTTGGTGGCCAAGTAGAGCTTCACACCATCAGCAGCCATCACTGGCCACTTGGCCTCTGATGGTCCCGGACACAGCAAGTGTCCCCTTCCTCAGCTGCCCACAGCCCCTGCACCCCCTTTTCCTGTGTCAGCCCAGGACAGGCCAAGAGGAGACGGGGCCACCTCATCGTATCAGCCAACGCAGTCTCACACAGACAAGGCTCCTGAAGGATCAGCTTCCCCTGACCTCTTAACTAGTAGCTCCTCGCCAGCCAAAATCGAGCCCTGAAGTTATTTTTAGCCAGAACCCTTCATGAATTGCAGTTAACTTGCAATATGCAAACTAGTGACTAGAGCTAGAGGAGTCCCTATGGGTTTTGTGGTTCCACTCTCTGCTCAAAAGTCCAATTATTCATTTTTCTTGGAGCTGCAATATTAATCAAAAAAAGTTGCACAAATGGCAAGAGATGTCATCCTCCCTCCATCCCCAATTCAGATAACCGAAATAAAGGAAGAAAAGCATTTAGCCCTGGGGTTATTAGCTGTACCAAGTGCAGCTGTAAACCTTTTGGAGGCTGACCCTCCTCCAGCGATGCTTTTGACGAGAAATTTGTCAGTACTTCCACCTTTGACTCAGAGCCAAGCAAACTAGAACACAGATGGAAAGGGAGAACTGCTAGCCATAGAAAGGTTGAGGCTGAGTTACTATTTTAATTTTATTTTATTCTATCCAAATCACTTGCTTGCATACCTGTACAAGAAAAGGCAGTAAAGTAAAAGAGGGGGGGTTAAAGTGGCTGGAAGGGGTGACTGCTCTCAACCCTTTGGAAGAGAACAGGAATTTTTAAATGGATTTAGGCAGGCTTTGATTCAGACCTCATTACAGAAGATGGGACCAAGAGAGTTCAAAGTAGAAACTCCTCCACACATTTCCACCTATTCCTTTTCATGCTACGCAGGCTTCCCCAGCTTTTCCTGAATGGAACAGGGATACAGCACTGAGACTGCATCAGCTATCACCATTTTGGATATCTTTTTTTCCCGAGAAATTTAGTATTTGCTGAACATCCCTTGCCCTGTTAGTCCTTACAATCCTTTTATAGGTGGGTAGCAGTGAAGATCCTTACCTCCTCCCAAAAAGAGCTATGACTGTACTTACATTACTCCATGCCAACCAACAGATAAGACAAGTTTGCTACTTTCATGTTTGTCCCTAATGGATCTCTACTGTCGTAAAATGGCCTGACAATCTGACACAATTAAACATTATTTGTTGTCTCTGCTCTGTTGAACTCCACATGCAGAACAGCAAGCCAGGGTGCTGCATTTAACCAAAAGCACGGATAGGACCTTCTAGGATTCACCAGAGCGCACCTTTCCCTTTTGCCCATTGCAGGCTCCCCCTTCCTCTCTGAGGAACAAAGAACCAAGTGAAAATGGGAAACTGTCTAAACCGAAGATTATTTTAATTCATGTTACAAGTTGCTATGCAAAAATAAAACCCTCTGAAAAAGCAGCAAACCAACACCAAAGAGCACTTCATCATAATATTATTACCAATTTATTAAACTGAGATCGCATAGACTGGAGAAATGAGTGACACATCCCCAGGGGTTTTTCTGGAGGTAGACCTCCAGCTGTTCCATTCTCACATGCATTCCTGTTTATAAGGCACGGAAAAATGTTTGCGCTTCAGTTCAATGCAACACAATTTTTACCGTTTTTGCAGGTTTTCTTTAAGGCAGGGCAGGAGTATGCAGCACAAAAAGCTGGAGGCACACACTTTGGGGAGAGAGGGCTACCATCTTCCAGGGAGAGTTTGGGGGAAAACCACCGTGATTGTTAATTTGTGTCCCGGACAATGCTATAAATCGAAGCATTGCTGACAATTCCTGCCCAGTAAACATGCTCAATTTCATCTCCCGTAAAAAAGGCGAGCAGGCACTAAATAGCAACACATTTTGATTTTCATTTAGCCACTTTAATGATAGGTGATGTTAGCAGAAAAGATCATTTATCTTCAGATTTATTTTATACGAGATAAAAGGCCTTGCCAATTTTTTAAAATTCATTTACACAAGTGAATAAATCTTCCGAAACAATAAGTGGGAAAGTCATATTTCTTCAACTTTGCTAAAATCTGAAAATGCTGATCTTGGAGTGAAATAGACGGCACTGGCATTTTAATTAAGAATAGCTTCACTTCAGAAAAAAAAATAAAATTCTCCGATTCAGAGAAAGCCTTTTTTTACGCATTTGGTCAAAAATCTCTTATAAATCAGGAGAGACGCGCAATTTTTATATCACCTTCATTTTTAGATCAGTCCCAATGTGAAGGCTAACTAAAAATAGACCAAACCTAACCTTTCAAATATCTATACTGCTGCATACCAGAAACACAAGCTTTCAGTGCCTCTCATGGCTTTCAGAGCCTTGTGCTGTGCCTGCCTTCTCCTCTAGCACATTATCCCACGTTGCCTGTCGCGCCCGGGCACGAGAGGAGCTGCAAGTTGTGATGTGCAGCGTGTCTGCAATATGCGATACGCGTTCGTTCAGGACATGCAGCACCATCATCAAAAACCAGCCCTCCCTTTTGGCTCTTTGAGTGGTGCCACGAAAAGGCAACGTGGAACCTAGTAAGTGAGGATGTGAAAATGAAGCTGTGCCGGCTGACCCAGCAGCTCCGCTCAGAAAAAGCAAGCTGTCTGGCTTGCAACACACCACTCTTAAAAATATGAAGGGGAACAATAAGCTCTTTTGTCTTATTGTTTGCTACAGTGCTTGCCTTCACACTTCTACCCGTTTAAAGACGAGGCTCTCCAACAGTGCACTGAACTGGGAGTGACTGGGGTAGGATTACAAGACAAGCAGAATACGCGGTAACTCTTTCTTTGCATCGCACTTTCTGAATCGTGATTCTGCTCGGCCTTAATGGTACAGGTCGAATTCATCCCGAGCACAATCCCAGCAGCTTCAGGTCAGTGGTACCTGAAAAATCAATAGCATTTAAGCTGATGAAGTTATAACAAGGGTGATTTTGGCCCAGGCTGTACAAACACTTACTTTTATTGTATATATTCTTCACTGGGTATTATGCTTGAGTGACTATACCTCCATGTTCTCTACTGCTAACCACTCTGCTTAGCAGGTCCTGAAGCCACACCAGGAGCTGGAACAGGAGAAATCTCTACTAAACCAGGTTGTGGGGCTGCCCTGGGGGCTTTGAGTGACTGTGGCTTTTGCTTACACGAAATAAATAATCACCCTTGCACCAGTTGTGAGCTAGCTGCTCCTAGCAGGAATGAGCTCGGAAGGGCTTGCTTTTCTTTGTTTACTGTCGTGCTCTACTCTGACAGAGTCAAAAGTTTATCAAGGCATTTTACTCTGTCAAAAAAATGACCAAAATAACTTAGGCTGATCAAACAATGAAACAAAGCAGCAACAGACTAAATGAGTTCTCAAAAAGAATTTTGGATGGAAAATGTCTTACCTGCTGACAAGGAAGCAAGAATAGCAAACAAAAGCATAGGAATAAAAACTATTCAATAAAATATCGATTTCATTATCACCACCTATTCAACTTAATTTTCTTGGCATCCATATCCCTAATGCAGGTTTGTGATAGATCGTACAATCACTTTTTAATTAAGCCCTACTGTGCTTTGTATTAAGAACAAGGCAGTAGACATTATGGCACAATATATCTACCAAAATATTTAATGCTTATCCTTTTCATTTTGGTATTTAAAAGTTGTTCTCTTAGGAGGTGGTATCAGTATTTAACAACATTCTTGACAGAAGTATAAAAAACAAAAAGCTTCATACTTAATCTAGCCATGTCAAAACTGAAACCCCTTAAAATAATTGCTTTCTGAATATATGGTATTTCCATTGCATTATTTTATTATTACCCAGCTTTCAACGTCTTAATATGCAAAACTTGCTCCCTCTCCCACATACTGATGAGATACAAAGTGGCACGAGGATAGAAAACTGACGTTTGACCAATACAGGTGAATGGTACATGAAACAGATGTTACTGTGGTACAAGAGATACTTAACAAGAAGCTGTACGAGACTGGAAGTTTCCTGGTATGGTAATATTTTCTCTGGTTTTTAGGTCTCTTTTGGTATGTTGCAGCTCTGCTGCTTGTGATGGGGCAGATCCTGTAACAGAACAGCAGCTCTTCTTCCAGTAGAGTACTGGCACTTTTCAGAGGGCAACATTCACTTTAATTACTAAAATGTACCCACCTCCTTCTTCCAAGGAAGAAAAGACTGTTGTTGCATATATAATGTAGTTTTAGTTTTTAATGCCAGAAATGAATCAGTAAACATAGTTACATTATGGTATACTATTTCTTATTCTGTACCCATAGTAACCAAATTAATCTCAAGGCGCTGCTGGCACTAATTCAATCTGAAGCTCATACTTTGGATTTCACATAGGTGCCTTCATCCTATTCTTCTTCTCAACTAATAAAATGTTAATATATGGCAATATATTTATTTCTGGTTCAGTTCAAGTTGAGGAGTGCAGTGCGTTGCAGAAACCTAATTAATATCAATCATGTATAACAAGACTATGTGGTTTACTATACAAAAAAATGGCGCTAGCACATGAGGATGAAATAGATGACCCAAAAATTCATTTCCAGCTGTAATGTCTCTTTCTCCAGGAGAGGGATGACCAGTTTTTCCTTACCCTTCAATCTCCATTTTAAAAGAATCCATAACATAGGCCAAGAACTACACTAAACGTATCCCATCCTGTAAAAAACCAAGGGGAAGGAGATTTTGGAGCATAAGACACTGATAGCTCCCTCTGTACCACTGTCAGTTGGGCGCACACTGGCAATAAGATAGATCCCACGGTGTCCCAGCAGTGCTGTCTTCAGCAACACCCACTGGTGCAGCTTTTCCACTGGGACTTACCGGCCGCCAGCAAAAAAAAAAATCCAATGGTTAGTGAAAATGCCTCTCCATGGCCCAGCAATTGGGCTTGAACTGCTCAACAGCTGCTGTGTGGCCAGCCTACTCTAGACCATGGCAAAAAGAAACACAGTTCTCAGGGTTTGGCACAGGAAACCTGAGAACACAGGCATACTACTAACCCAAATTCTCAAAATCTACTCTACCCCCCATAGTTACAGAGGTTTTGCAGCACCATTAAGAGGCAGTTAACATTTCTTGGAGCCTTCTTTTCCCAGCTGCTTGCAGTCTCATTGATTCCCAAGAGCACGAGCGTCCCCAAGAATTTTGGTGCTTTTAAAAATGCCCACCTTTGAGAAATTACTGCACTGAACCATTCCTGGCTTGATGCAACCACTGCTAGAGCAAGAGGGCCAGACTCTGTCATCCTTATTCACCATGTGCAGGAAGCAAGGTGTGCTGGCATGGGGAGGTAAGATGATGCTTCTGGCCGAGCAGAGGGGGTGTGGGTGTGCTCTGGCTCACCAGGTGAAGATTTACACTCCAAAAAGAAGCGTTGTTACTCCAGTGCTTCTCTGCATGGAAGATCAGACCTCAAGCCCTACAGGGGTCATACAGCTGTAGCAAAGCTTGACTCATAGAATCAAAGAATGGTTTGGGTTGGAAGAGACCTTAAAGATCATCGAGTTTCAAGCCCCTGACATGGGCAGGGACACCTCCCACCAGACCAGGTTGCATCCAGCCTGGCCTTCCAGGGAAGGGGCATCCAGAGCTTCTCTGAGCAACCAGGGACTTTGCAGAAGGACCCTGACTCACCTCAAACAAGGCTCCACACTCCAGAACCGCATCGAACATCTGGGGTTTCACAGAGCCCCCCTGATCATTTCAGGTTCTGCCTCAGAAACAGAGCAGTAAATCTCTCAGGTGCCCTAGTGTGCCCCTGGGCATTCATGCAGGGCTCCCACTGGCCTTGGGCTCTGCCTGCATACTGCATCCAAGGGCACAATATAGTCCTTCACTTTTACCAACTGCTACAGAGTAAGAATTCCTAGAATGGCTCAAACACATACCAGCTCAAATCTGGGTACTTTCAGACTTCTTCTTTTCCCTTCCAAATTATGTGCTTTGCCAGCTTCAAAAAAACAGATGGAAAATACGTCCCTAAATGTGCACCCTGTGATCATTCCAAAGGGAAAGCAGCACCAAGTAGCTTAAAACGTTTGCTAGAAAAAGTATTTTCCATATCATGCAAATAGCAGACAAAAATAACTGCTAGGCAATTGATATACATACAAATATTGGTTATTTTAAACAGTAATTTGTTATTGAGGACATTGCACTGAAATATTATAATATTCAATTTCCTCTGCATTTGCATGGAAAAGGAGCTGGAGAGCACATGATCATTCATTTAACTATTACATAAATACGTCTATCATAAGATCACACGGCTTTCAAGCCAGAGTTCAAACACATGTTTAATGCATGAGAGTATGATGAAGAAACTTGTGAACTCACGGGTCTCGTCGCCCAATCTCAATCAGATACGGGCTGGGTGTAAATATGTACAGTATCATGTGCTTTCCAATAGCACCGTGTCTCCAGGGAGCAGTCTGACATCAGCAAAGGAGACAGGTGGTTCCCTTTCCAACCCAGGAGGGGGAAAAAAAAAAAAAAAGAGTTAAGACACTGTATAAATATAGCAGTATTTTTTCCTCGGTGTTTTGCTACGGTTTTCATCTCTTAATGAAACTCCAGTGCATGAACAATTCTCGTAACATCTTTGCTACAAATCAGTGAGTGGATGTCACGTCCTAAGATATTTATAACCCTAAAGGTAGTGGTAAGTGATACCGTTTGGCAGCCTCGGTTTAGAAGTGCTGAAGATTTTTGCCTTTTGGTTTGCTAAGAAAGGAGTTCCAAGAAGCCACAAAAACCGAGTTTCCTTGCTCTAAACGTATCCCTTTCCTACAGCAGGTCCCTGTTACTAATAACGCCTGTAAGAATGACAAACAACAGTCAATCACAGGCACAGAGCGGGTCACAACTGCTTTTAGCTCGCTCGACTTTGTGAACTCCAGCAGTGTGAGATATGCTAAACCCTGCACAATCCACAGTCGTTTGATTTGGAATCTCACATTACAAGAATTCACACACACCCTAACCTGCATATAGAATAACCCAATTCGGCCTTTCTTCCCTATCTGTACGTAGATACTTTTTTTTTTCTTTTTTTTTTTTTTCCCCACACAGTGACAGCCACTGCCTCTTAAACCATTTTCTTTTGTTGCATTTCCTTAGAAACACAAATCTTGTTCCTTGGCAGCAGTTGCTGTAAGTGCTGTACCACATGCCCAAACTAGTTCTCACTCACAGCTTTAATTCACAGTAAGTGGCACGAAAGGAGGTCAACACTTCTCAGAAACCACTTTCAGTTCTTTGCTGCCTCAGTATCTATTCTATAAAGCCATCCGCCCTAACAGAAAGTTGTTTCTCATATTGCGGCCCTTGCTTTTTTATGATTGCCATCTTTATAGAATGGGCTGCAGAATATATGATGGAATAAAAGAGGATTATTCCTGGAATCACATTGCTGGTCTCCCTTTTGTAATATTCTAAAAATACAGGTAAAAAAAAATAAAATTAATACTTTCTACAACAAAACCAAAATGTCCTTTGAGTGTTTTTTTTTTTTTCTCCATGCAAAAAGACTGCATACAAATGGCATCTTGCATCTCACTGTCAATCACTATGTCTTACTTTCAGATCAATTTGCTTGCTCACAGAAAGATTATTTTTTTTTATCAACCCGACCAACAGATCATGGGGGTTGAAAATCAAACAGCCTTCTTTTTGCCATGATGCCTCGCTGGCAAGAGGAATGGCCTTGCTGACAATATTTTGCTGTCACATTTGCCTCTACAGCTTCACTGCCTTCTCTGTGATCAATGAAAACAGATTTTGACCTCATCTATTTCATTTCAGACCATATTCTGCCCTGAGACACATGAGTACAACCTATCATAGTTATAGTGGCAATTGGGGCAGAATTTGTTCCTTTCCTGACAATTCAATATGTGATTCATGAACCAGAATTGAAACCGACTCTCCTTTCCTAAAGCTCCTCTGGTTCTTTGGCATTAGCATCCGTAAAAAAAAAAAGCAGCAAAGATGAATTTATGTTGGTCGTATCAGCAGAACTGACCGGGTAGTCAATAATCAGGCTGGTCAGAAAGACCAGAAGTTAGTTATTGTATTTTATTTGCACACCTTATTCTGTAGTTTGTTTTCTTCCTTCACTTACCCCTCCGTTGTTTAACTAATGGGATCATAGGACCTGGAAATAACACCTCCTAGTCTTGAACATTTCTAATTGGCTTAATAAAGCAAACAGAAAAAAAAAAAAACAAAACAGATAATCCTCTCCACAACCATCACCTTATAAAACACAAACCCCTACCACCCGACGTGGAATACTCGGTGTATTCACAGAGTATGCAGTTGCAGGCAATAACCGGATGATCGAGTTTCCCATTAATCCCCAAGACAATGGACCACTTTGGAAAATACAGGCCCCATTTATAGTCACACATCCCTCCGTGGGCCAACACCTGCCTGCGCAGCAGAGGCGAGAACACTCCAGGTACGACGTGGAGCTGTACGAATGCCACCAGAGATGTGCATGAGGTCTGCTGAGCAACCTGTGCTGCGGGGCGCTCTCTACGCACAACCCACAGATGGAGGCGAGTCTCCTCGAGGCCACCCAGGGAGATTTGGCCCTTCAGAGCCAACACCAGGAGCTCCATGTTTTGAACTCTGGAAGTCCCCAGTGTCCCACTTGCGAGGACAGGCACTGCATGCAGATATTGCATTGTGATTGTCTGCAGGACTGAGTTTCCAAGTAGAGGCAAGGTTGACATCACTTTGAAAACCTCATCCAAGACGTCTAATGAACTGCATACAGGAGAATCATCTACAGGAGATTTGGCATACGGTAAAAATAAACTCCTTAATATAACAAAAGCACTAATCAACATATTGCATATTAGGCCTGCAAAGCGCCAATTACCTGATGAAGAGGAGTAATACTGGATGGTTCCAGTTCCCTCAGTCATTTAACTATTTACATCAATGGAAGTTAAGGAAAGCAATGCCTACAGAACCACACATGAAAACACACAGGACTTGAGCCTAGATTTGAGTTCAGATTTGAAGGTTAAGAGGAGAAAAAACCTGTTCGGTGATAAACCAACAACAGTACAGCTGAGGACCTCCTAATCCTGCTGCGTGTGGCTGCTGTACTGGTTATGACAAAACTTTTTTTGAAAGCAAATTATTGTCATTTCCCTTACCATTTAAGAAAAATGCATTCAAAGTGAAAACCTATCTTTTCTGCAACCCCATCACCACCAGCTTCACCACAGAATTCCAGCAAAGCAGGATTTATTCCTTTCTGTGAGCCGTGCTCTGAGCCTTTAATTCAGTAACACCTTATTCACCAATGAGCTCGGTGAGATCAGCTGTGGTTTCAAGTACTGTTCAGTCCAAGCAAAAGGTCTACAAACACTCTCCTGCTCTATATTGCCAGACCAAAGGCGACGCAAATAATTCAGAAAACATTTCCAAAGGCCCGGAGAGAAACTGAATAGCTTCTGGGGGGGGTTAACCTGGAGTGAGAGACCCTCCTGGGTTTGAAAATCCTCCTTGAAATTAAATAAAATGAAAAGAAAAAAAAAATGAAACTCCCTTCTCTTCCTTGCTTTTGTGGATAGCATGACCTAAAAAAGGATTTGCAAACAAGCTTGGAGAGAGGAGATAGCTCATGTGTTTATTGGATTTTTGTTTATTTTCTGCAGTTATTCCAGAGAGTTTCTCAAAATTTTCAACCATCTGTGAGTCTTACAAGGACCATCTTCCAGGTTCCAAGTGCAACGGGTCTAGTTCCAAGTTCTTTTATTTCTTAGTATATTTATTACACTTATTACAAACTACCTGAATGCCCACACAGTGCTGTAAAGGAGGCTGCAAATATTCCCTGGATCCCCACCAGCAAAAAAAAACCTCTTCTCCTCCTGACAGGAAGACAAAAGCCAGCGCGACTTTTTTGATCTGCTCTCCGCTGTTTTTGTGAAACTGCAAGAAAACTTCTGCCTTGGGGGCCCAGCCCTGCTCCTTCGGTGGCGAAGGAGACCGAGAAGGGGGTCTGTGCGCCACAGCGGCGCGGTGCTGGGAGGCAGAGCAGGAGGGACGAGCTGCCAGAACTGCTGATTCACTGCAGCCACCGAAGAGGTTGCTCAGTAGCTTAAGCTGGGAGGGGGTGGGAGAGACCGGCGTGGAGAAGGGGGGCATCTGGATGGGTGCAAATAAATAAATAAAACGGGAGGGGAATGCCAAAGTTGTCGGGGAAGCTGGATCCCCGAGACCTCAGCCCAATGCACGCGTGCTAAGTTCGTTTATTGGAACAAATGTGCGTACAGCTCTAGCCATAGGGGGAAAAAAAAAAAAAAACCAACTTGCAAATGCACAGAAGTCATGTAAATCAGAACTGCTGCTCTATTTTACAAGAAATTTTCTCCATTAATTAATTTCATGACTTAGAGCAAATGTGCATGGTTGGAAACAGGGGACCCTGCTGATACCAATCTCACAGCATAGGATACTTTCGTTTTTCTCTCGGAGATATATAGCAGATGTACTCCCTGGCTCAAATCCAGGTGCGGACTAGGTGCTTTTGTGGCTAAAGTGCTGCCTTCTAACCCGGTTAAGCCCACTAGTAACTTCTTCTGGTTTGGAGTTGCAACATATCACATGAAAAAAAACCAACCCACAGGATTTAAAAATCCAAATTCTCAGAGCTGTCACATTTATAATTAGAACTATCTGATACGACTGGCATTAGTGTGAGGTAGGAACATAACACAGAGGGCCAAGCAGACAAACCAAACTATTTCTCACCCTTAAAAAGGGGATTCTTCCAAGTAGAAATGTCAGCAGAGTCACAAGGGCTCTGTGCAAAAGTAGCACCTCTTCATCCTCATACTCTTAGAAAGTCCTGCGCTGCTCCCTAACTTAGCCCAGCAGAGCACAACACCCACCAGAGCCCTGAAAACAGCCCCAGCTCCCCGTGCTAAACCCAGACCCTCCTACGAGCAAAAAAAAATTACTTTTCTGGAGATGCAGATTGTTTTGGAGCTACCTGTAACACTGTACAGAACCATACAGAAAGACAGCATCTGTGTTGGCATTACACATAAAAAGAGATGCCCCCCCGCCCTGAAAAAGAGGTTTGATAAAACATTTTTTCACAGAATCACTAGATGCAGAGCTGGTTGCAAGTGTAACCTTTTTATGTGCTGATGGTAGTATTTTTCAGGTTGCCTGCCCCCATGTTGGAGAAAGCGAAGAAAGGAAGGAGAGAAGGAAGGGAAAGGAGGAGGGAGGGAGGAAAGGAGGTAGGGTACACTATTGTAGCTACTGAATCAGCACACAAACCAGCAGCAGACAAAATGAGAACGGCTGTAAGGAACCTGGCAGCACCAGCATGTTCAGTGAAACAACAAAGAAGAGCCTGGAAGACAAAAGAAACCCAGAATGCAGATACTAACTTTTTTCTTTTTTTTTTTTTTTCCCCCTGGAAGAGGATTTACAATGCCAGATTTTGGTTGTCTCTTAATACCCACACCTGGCTAAATACAAATGAAATTAATTTTACAGCTGCAATCTTTCCACATTTTGCACATGGTGATTTGCTGAACGAAACCGTATCACGAGGTGTCAAAAAGGAACATAAAACGTAACACGCAGTATTTTTTTGAGAGACATCAACCGTAATTATATGAAACCTAACAAAGCTGCTCCAAGGAGAGGTGGATGGAGTGGCACAGCAAAGTGTCTGGCTCCCCGTGCAGAAGGCACAGCTCCATTCAGGCGAGTACAGTGGGAAGGCCACCGGGGCTCACACATATCAAATAATAATAGTAATATGTCTCTTCCTTCTGCCACCTGGTCACAGAAATCAGTGTGAAAGCGGCACGGAGATGAAAATGCCATGGTCGTGGATTAGGCTGGAACTTCCTACATGACCTGAGATGACAGCCATCCTCCCTCATCCGTCTTACTTCCACACGACAACCCTCATCCCTCTTATGTCCTAAACTAAATCACTGGTCTTGATTTACTAGCACAGTATGGCTAGTACTCACTCCAGCTTATTTATTTTTTCCTAAAAATCAGTAGGAACTGTGTCCATAACATAGACCTGGTATTAATGCACACCAGCAGCTAGCACTGTCTCAGTGCTGCCTGAAAAGAAGAGATGGTGATACTCCTCCAATGAAATAGGAAAATTTTCAGCCATTACTTTCCTTACCCCATGCCCAGACTCCGGCAAAATTTCCATTTTAGTGCTTAGGAGAATGAAAAATGCTACTGTCCTTTAGTCCCTGTATTATACCTACAAAAACACTTCTCCAGGAAAGTAATATTCTCCCTGTTGCTTTCTGCTGGTGAGGGTCATATTATTAATGGATTTGGCTCACCTTCCTGGAGCCAGGCATGCCCACAACAGGAGGGAAGCCCTCCAAGCTGGTCACAGTTGTGCATCAGGTCCTTTACCACACAAAATCCACAATTTCACAAGGCAGGTCAGGGCTGAAGAAAAATACCTCTTCTTGGTATTAAAAGGGCAATTTGCTTTCTGGTATTTTACCTGACCCCATATGATCACAAGTGTGATAAATTTATAGCTATAACTATGTTATAGGTCCTGATTTTTCAGATCTTGCCCTTCTTTGGAACTACTAGGCTGCACACTACCATTAACACTTGGAAAGATACTGCCCCTTGGAGAAAGCAAACTAGTATACCAGCTTTCCTGGGTAAACTAGGGCTAAACTATGAAATGTGAACAGATGTCTTTCAAAGTATGAAGAATGACAACCAATTTTTACAAGTACGCTGAAAAAAACTCTTTGTAAGTTGGTGGTGGTTTGTTTTTTTTTTTCCTTCAATTTTCAGTATTAACACTCAGGCTTGCACCCACTATTAATCCCTCCCATATTTCTCAGCTCTCGTGTAGAAAACACAGCACAGTCCTACAGCTGCGGCATTTTGAAGTCTGCACAACATGCTGTACATGCCATTGCTTGACATTTTATTGACAACAAAGGCCCGCAGCACGGCAGCGTTTTTAGAGATGGGATTAACATAATGAACTCCATCTCCATGGGTTTTTCATGGCACTTCTTTATATATAAGAGCGAAGAAAGACCCAAACCAGAAACAAACCAGAAACAAACATTTTTTTCTACTCTTTTAGGACACAGTCCCCTCTGAAATAATAGGATTTTGCAGTCCTAAAGGAGAGAAAAGTCTGTATGTAAAGCAGCACATTTGTACTTGGGAGGACAACGTAACTGCTGAAGAACTAGGAAAAAGAAATGACAGACATTTCTACGAGGCAAAAAGAGCCGGAGTGTGGAGCCTGCATTGGTATGTTATAGCTGATAAAGTAAGGTGCATCACAAGATAGCAACATGAACACCACTGAGCCTTCTACACGGCTCCTACCACCCAGGGACAGGCTGAAACCATCCATGTCCAGCCATGCACATCAAGGTTTCAAAACTCCCAAAAAGACATGAACAAAATCCAGCAGATTTTGATCCATCTCAGTCCCAAGTCAAACGTTCCTCGTACCCGGGCAGCACTCGCCAACACAGCCACCGAACTCAACCTGGGTTTGACAGACACCCACCCCAGGTTTGCAGGATGGTCCTAAGCACAGGGAACGGTGCAGGGAACTGAGCAGGAATTGGCAATTTTGTCTGCAGTGCTCTGAGCTTCCCCACTTAAAGCTTCAAGAAAACTCTTCAATGAATAAGGGCTTGGCAGAGCTTCCATCTGCTCTTGGCTGGACTCTCTAGCCAAGTCTGAAACCCACAGAGCTCTGCTTTATTTTTTTTTTTCCCTGGTACATAAGTGAAACTCCACAATATTAATGATTTTTACTCAATGAAATGTAGCACTCATACAGCCATCAGTCCAGCCTAAATGCAGCTGCTACAAAGTGCAGTTTAGACAATTACAAATTACAGTTTCTGCTTTTTGTGAATTTACTCTCTTTCTGATCTGTCCCTTTCTGAAGTCCTGCATCCCAGCCTGCCTTTTTGTTTAGCCTTCTACAAACACTTAAAAAACTAAGTACCTAAGTAACTTATTCAGACCCTTTTGAGGATGACAATAGAAGAAAATGGCAATTTGGTATTGTCAAAGACAGATCTGGCAAAGACAAATCGCCAAAGAAAATGGCAATTTGGACCTCAAACAACAGTTTAACGAAATTAATGTTGAAAAGGTGATTTTTAGTAAGAGATCAAAAATGAACCAAGCAGTAAAAAAAATCACAACAGCCACCAATTGCACCAATAACCTGCCTTTAAGTTAACACATTATATCCACTTAGAAATTAAAGGTGCAAACTCAACATGCCAACTGCTTACAAAAATGGGGCTAATGTCCCTGGGTCAATCTGGAAGTTGAGGGTATTCAGCACCTTTCCTAAAAATCCTGGCAGAATTGTTAATTCAGTTTCTCTGGGAAGCTCTGAGGTGCTTGCTGAGAACCAAACACATTTGTAGCCCGTGTCCGGTCCCTCCACCCTGGTTCACAACCTTTGCTAAAGGAAGACAAGTACTCTACACTGCGCTGAAGGAGGCTGTGCTCATTTTCCTGCCGTACTTCTCTGTGACCTGAACCCGCAGTTACACAAGAGTGGGAAGCATGGACAATTCATTCTTAATGCTAGCTCAGTCCTGGCCTCTCCTGGGCACTGGCTGAAAATAATACTAAACCATGCTGAATCATTTACAGTAGCTTTATGGTGTGGATTATCATTCAGAGAGGACTGACCTGACCCCATCACACTCGTTTCTTGCAGCAACGCAGACCGGACTCCAACCAGAGCCTAACGAACGCCACCCACATTGGCACCCACACAAATCATGCACTCATGGAGAAGGCTCACACCTAGAATAAAAGTTGCTTTACATTTATCTTTGTATTAAACCTTCAGTAATTGCCGTGCCCTTGCCTCTTCCGTCATCATAGGGAGTGCTTTAAAACTACCAGCTGCCCAGACATACATGCAGTTTTTTATTTCAAGCAGCTTCCCCGCTCTTATTTTCAGAAGGATGCTAGCCATTATGAGAAAATATTTTGTTAATTAATGCTTCCAGCAGACACAGAGATTTCTAATGCCTTTGCTAAAATAATGGTCCTTTATTCTGCTTCTTCCTCCAGACACAGATTCTGGTCACAAGGCATGGGAACAATCTACCTCCTCTTGGAGACATGAGATCCCTGTGCCACAGCGCAATGCAAAAATGTGAGCTTCTCAGTCATGCCGGACCTCGTCATATGGCTGCCCACTGAATTCCTTCCCTTTCCACCATCATAAAAGGGAGTACAAGATGCTGTTGCCATTTATATTCCACTGATTACACAAGCTATTTTCATGACAGGACTCTGCTGCTGCATTCCATCTCACAGGCTGAACAGATTGAGCTTTTTCAGTGGATTCTGTTTAAATGGATGTTGGTTCCGATAGGACAAATTCATCAGGTAGGGAGCTTTTACAATGAGTCATTTTAAGCTAATCTTTGTACACATCCTTTTCAAATAGCTTGGACTCTTTGAACGATAAAAGAGCACAAAAACAATAGTGGAAAAGAAACGTTCAAAAAGCTGGTTTTGTTAAATGTTAACCCAGAAAACGAAACTCTGTCTGATTTTAGATCGGATTTTTCTTTGTGTATTCCCATCCTTACTGATTTCTTTCTACAGATGTCCTTTTAAACTAAGGGAAACAAACGTTTTAATTGTGGTACACTTTCATTTTTACTCATGAACTGTCATTATCAATCAGTTATGTTTTCTAGTAAACTCCTACACTAAATAAAAGAGAATATAAGAATAAATCTTTTAAAAGGAATCCATTTGCTGCACATCAATCCCTGCAGGCCATGTGCTCGTAAGTCAATAGTTTAAAATGAAAACATCTGATCAAGGTAATACACCTGTTAAAGGAGCATAAAATTCCAAACCCAATGGTAAAATATAAAGATTATGAAGCCTCTTAAAGGAGCCATCAAAGTAAACTATTACACAGATACATCTGCTTCACACCAGCACCCGTTCCATCAGTGCCACTCACGATAAATGAGCATTAGGACAAATATTTCATAGACCCTCTGAAGAAAATAGTTTTTCAGAATGTAATTCAGCTCAGGAAAAGAAGAAAGGAACAGTTTAGCCTTCTGCGCACATTCTAATCAAGCATCTCCAAGCAAGGCAAAATATTAATGATGCGAACTCATCACAAATCTGCATTAGCAATTTATCAGTGGTGTTTTACAGACGGAGCAGATACGATACACGTAGGCAGGGGGAACTGACCAGCATGTCTGAGCGCATCAAGAGCTGGACTCAAGTACCGACCAAAGCTCACAGGGAATTAGTACTATTGCTGTTACTATGACTATTACTATTAGACAGTTCAAGCAGTTGTTCTCTCGTTTCCTACCTTGGTGGCTCTATCTTTGGCCAGGTTTGCTGGAGGAGGAAGCAAAGGCCCACATTAGTGCAGACATCCTTGCGCTTTTGCAGTTTTCACCCCCAAAGCAATACAAATCCCACATGGCTGCTCTCTGCCAACACACTCACTCACTTGTGCATGTGCTGCTGGTAGAACCAAGGGGGTTTTTTTGCTTCTCTTCCGTTTCACTTTTTTTTTAATTTATTTTTAATTTAAACAAAGAGTGCTCAGGGCCCCCTCTGAGGGATTTTTGAGCCCCTTTCCAAAAGCTTCTGGGCATTTGGAATCTCACTTGTAATTACTCTCAACCATGTTTTGTAGTCCTTAATCCTTGTGATCGCAGTTGGGTTTGGCTCAGAGTTTAAAATGGAGGGAAGGGCTGGTACCAACTGCGTGCTCCTGCTCCAGACGTTTTCCCACCTTTCTCCCTCATCTTGTTTTTCCTAAGGCTGAGGTTTCGCAGACATGAGAGGAAGAGAAATACGGTTGCATGTGTAGGGCCAGGGGAAGGGCACGATTTCTCCCTCACACACCACCTTTCTGTTGTCCTCCTGGTTGCCAACCAAGCCAGCGGCCAAACCTTCCCTGGCTTCACAGCCCCGTGAAGGGCTTTCACCCTCCCAATAATGCTGATTTCACACTCATGAATCTCCCCTTTGTGCAAAGGGAAGCCGATCCCAATACCTAAACTTTCCGTTGCCCTGCTGCTGGCCCATGGACGCTGCTGGGGGACACGGGGTGGGCTGCAGACAGCCCCTGAGGGGAGGCAGCCGGTGGGTGGGCCTGCCTGAGGAGACCAGCCATGGCTCCCATCCCGCTCCATCCAGTGGCTGCTGGGGTAACGTTACCCTCAGGTTTACCACGCCAACAACACTACTCCCGTGACCGGAGTTTCCAGGCGTGGACTGTAAATTCCTCACACCTCTGACGTTACCTTGTGAAGGAGAGACACCATTGCCCCCTCCGCCTGCCTGTAGGCCGCAGCCCCGGCGGCCAGCACCTCCACCCCCCCCATCATGGAGACCCCAAGCTTCTTTACCCTACTGCCCTCACAGGTGGCTTTTAACACATCTGTGGAAGAGGTTTAACAGCCGGGGGCCACCGCCAGGCTTATATATATAATGTATAAACACCACATTTTTTGGCATTGTTTTGGAAATGCCTGTTGAAAGGGTGCAGTGTGCGCGCTCGCCTCGCCTTCCCCGTCAGCGCCCGCTTCGGCACCTTGCAGAAAGTATCGCCTCGGCGCTGCTGACATTTATGTAGAACAGTGAGGTCTATTTTGCCAGCTATGACTTCAGCGCCATTCTCAATAACTTTAAAGATCAACCATAACAAAAGAAAAGAAAAAAAAAGTTCTCCTGGATTTTATTGGCACGTGCTGCCACAAGAAGGGTGAAAGGCACCTGTCACAACTGAGCCTTTATGGTTTTGTGTTTGTGTTTGCTATTTTTTAAAGATAAAAGGAGGAAAAAAATCAAATCAAATAAAAAACCCGAAACAATCATAGCCTGCAGAACTTCTCTGAACTGTAAGACTACATGAAAACAAAGGAAAAAAATAGCCCAGGTGAGCTGGGTCCCGGGCAGGGCATGGCGCCTGCTGCAGGTGTCGCTCACAGGAGACGGAGCTGCCCCGGGAAGAACGGGTTAATATTAGCCACATGTTATACTCAGCGATGCCTTAAATAATCATCACATGGCTCCTGTAATCTGTTCCATGCTGTCAGCACCGGGTTAGTCATAATAATATCAGATAAGAGCTGTTCAAAGTGACATACTAACCAACATGAGAGCCACATGACTCTCTGGCGACATGGCTGCCCTTCACCTGAACTTTGGCTTAGATAGCTCCACACCAGCACAAGGTGGGCTGGCCTTACAGCCCAAATTCCCTTCACCTACTGTGAAAAAAGAACTCCTGCCTCCCCAATCACCCCATGGCTCGTCCTCTAAACCGGAGGGTTTGGCTGCCGGGGGCACACTCTGGACACCCCCAACCCCCCTCCATGTTTTTATAAGCTGGCTGTGGGGCGAGGGAAGTGTTTCTGGCAGGGGGCAGGCAGGGTGACTTTTCCATTTTTGATCAGTGCTTCCTGCCTCTCCTCTGCGTGTGTGCGAGATACCGGGGAGGTGTGAGATACCCAGAGGAGGAGGGAGGCAGGGGAGAGGGACCCTGGCTGGGAAGCAGGAGGGAGAACAGGGGCAAGGGGAGAGGGTGCAGGATTCTGGCAGGATCAGCGGCAGGGAGGGAAAAGAGAGGCAAATTGCTGCGGTCAAAAGGAGGAAAGAACATATTAGAAACAAAGAAATGCGTGCAAGAAACCGAGCTAAGAAAAAAAAGGGACAGAACTGATCGTTGCAGGCTTTGAGAGATGCCCAAACCTATAAAGATGTAAGAAAAGTCAAGAGCTTCAGCTACAAAATGTCTAGGCTATTCTGAACCCACTCACAAGCTCCAGAGATGGGGAACAACCTCCTTTAGACAGGGAACAACCTCCTCTGTACTCTGAACCACAACACGTACCCGCCACTTAGAGGCCAGGGCAGTTCAGGGGGAGTTAATGTGATCTCCCCATACAGCTGTCTGCTGGTTTATACTTTTTTTTTTTTTAAGTGAGGGAGCTGCTTTTCTTGTTTGTGGGTATAAAGTTTCCTGCACAACGGTGCCTCGGTGTTTCAGGACGCTAAATAAATGCAAACAATTAATAACGCTGAGCCCACCCCAGCAGCAGGCCACAAACTGGTGCTGAGCAGACCAGGGAAATGGTGCAAATGCCCCGTTTGAGCAAGAGGTGAAGGGAAATCCGCTGCAGAGCTCCAAGGGATGTGAAGACATCCTTCTTGACAAGTATCATGTCATCCTGCCAGAGCTCCAGCAGCACAGGACTGCTCATGTCCTACGGCGCCATCTCAGAGATATGGCCAAGCTCTGGCAGATGCCAGCCTGGCTGGGCAGTGCAGAGCAGGTCCCTGGAGAAGGCAAGGGGGACAGCTGAGCCACCGAGAAATGAGAAGAGCTTAACGAGGCTAGTGCAGAGTATCGGCTTGGGGAAAAGATGACGGGGGAGGAAAGCAAATCTATAAAGGGGCTGTTGCGTGAAAGAAGGGAATTCAAGGGGGGAAAAAGGAAAATGAGTGAAAGGGAAAAATATGAAAGGGAAACGTAGCATTAGAGAGAAGTTCAAAGGAAATGGGAAAATAGCGACAAAATTTATTTTGCTTTATTTTCCTGAATTGTCTCTGTCCTTATAAACTGCAGCACATTCCACCTCCTAAACCAGCAAGTTTTGCTCACTGAGGAGATCTGGATTTTGAATCTTTCTGCTAAGCATCCAGCAAAAGTTCATCTCTGCAATATCAAACTGTCACAGGGCACCTAAAAAACCCCCATGTTAGCCCCCCCATTAAGCCAGAAAGATGAGACCAGAAAGGATGGAATCTAGCTCGCTGAAGCCAGGGCATTCAAAAGAAAAAGGAGAAAAGGACAAGTGTTGGGACTCGTCTGCCAGCAGTCAGCTCAGGCCGGCTGCAGAGGCTGCTCACCTGGACCTTGTCCTGAAGACGGGGGAGAGGAGTGGCTGGATCAGGCCCCAGCTTGCCAAGAACCATGATCGGTCTCTCACACCCTCAGCAAGACACCCTCAGCAAAGGGAGAGAAAGCACACAACGGACAGACATCTCTTCCCTGGCATCTGTGGGTCTCTTGGGTATTTTACACACAAGGAAGAGAGGAAAAGGGGTGCTCACATTAAGACTCATGTAGAGGTTGGGTTGCCTACAGTCAGTGGACACAGGCACCCCTCACTTAAAACCTGAATCACTTTATGGACATTCCTGTCTCCTTCTCCTCACTGCACCGAAAATAACCATGGTCGTGAGTCCTTTAATTAAGTGGGATAAATCTAGGGGCACAAATTTATTTCCTAAAATTATGTGCTCCCTGTTGCTGCATTGTTCTTGTGAAGAATCACCTCTAGGATGTAGTCCTGATACCCTGGGGAGACTGCCTGGTGTCATCGCAGGAGCCAGCACCCTTTCTCCCTACCTCGCTGCAGCCTGAGCGTGTTTTCTCTTCTACTGACACATGTCAAACCCAGTGTTACACAACAGTGAAATGGCTGGAAATGGCTCTCTGCTCTTTTTTTTTTTTTTTAAGACCTCTAACTCTCAGCAGGGCTCTGGGATGCACTCACATCTCCCTCCATGAGAGGCGGAAGGTATGTCAGCCCTCTCCTCTTAACTGAGCTGCGCAGAATTTCGTTCCAAACTACACCATTTATTATTCATTATTATTTAATGGGACCAAAGAATGCAATATGTGTAACCAAGAAATATGCCAAGTAATGTTCTTTTCCTTTAATGGCTAGATCAAAGGGAAGTTTATGAGGCTGGTGCTGGCTCAGTCTGTAGTGGCATTTGCCCCAGATCCTCTGCAGCACACCTTGCTCAAGCACGCTGTTTTAAAGTCTTTAAAACCAAGGACCAAAAGGTGTGCTAAGCATCTTAACTTCACTTCCCTTCATGAGTTGTTTTTTTTTGCCTTCCCAAATAAATGTTTTTGGAAGACATTTCTCTAAGCCAACTTGCAGTAAGTGCTTAACACAGCGTCTCGGGTACTCAAAAAGCAAACAGTCCTTGGAGAACACTCTTCCTCCTCTCCCTGTAAATGCATGCAGTGGGTGATGGAAAGGCTCTTAGACCTGCCAGAAAAGGGACGATTTTCTGATTTTTCTCCTTTAGTCACCAGCTGCTTTCTCAACAACCAGATATCCCCCTGCCTCCCCCCCCACCCCTCCCCTCCTCGCCTCACCCCCAGTAAGATTTGTAAATGTCTCTGGAAAAGTTGTAAAACTAGCTCTAGCAGGATACGCATTCACACTAATGCTGAAGACTCTCAACTGTGATAATTTAGCAGATCATTAATCCCACTCTCTAAAGGAGGCTGTAAAGCAGAACTAAATATGCAAATCCTCTTGTGCTTTAAACTTGCATCTGTCTGTCCGTCCATCCAACTATCTATCCATTGTAGTGGAATTCTCCTAAGATCACGCTGTATTCTAATCCATTAACGTAGCTCAACTGGAGCATACAAGATTAAATAAAAAAAATATATATAAAAAAAAATATGTAAAAATAATGGGGAGGCCTCAGTACAGTGGGCAATCCTGCAGCCTTTATGATCTCCACCACACGTGCAGAAAGGGGGTGCGCGCAGCACTGGGGGTTAGTAAATTAGCCTTTTTATCACCACCCACTGACATTCAAGCACCGATTACTGTAAGGCACAAGTGCAAATGAGGTGGGTGGCCTCTTTCTAGTCCACTTCGCTGCACTGCAACGCAATCTGGCATGACCTCCAACTCCTATTCAGGACAGCGACCGCCGTGGTATCAGGGGGTTTGGGTTTTCTGGCATGGCTGCAGGTGGTATGCTTCCGCAGTAACTACCCACACAGTGCCTGGGGCTAGACATTTTGCTCACATGAGCAATAAACTCTCTCAATCAAATGTAACTAAGTGTATGATTTACCATTTGCAGCTATTCTAGCAGGGAACTATTCTGCTTCAAGTCAGATTCCTTTCAGTTTTTCTTCTGGCTTTAAATCAGAATCCTAAATGAACATTTAAAAATGTAATGATCTTTGCTCCTTAAAAATTGCAGTATCAACGTCTATGGGGCACCTTCACAGCGAGCACTGCAGTGATTTTTAAGATGCAGCACAAATGATAGAGTGCTAACAAATGCGAAGTAACATTGCAGGTGAAAACTCAACAAGCAGCCCTGGACCCTACTACATAGAATCATAGGTTCAGGTTGGAAGGGACCTTTAAAGATCATCCTATGCAAAGATCATCCATGCAAAGTCCAGGATGTCCCCCATCTCCTGAGCAGTTCTGCAGAGCAAAATACAGTAAAAAAAAAAATAAAAAAAGAGTATGCAAAACTCACAGAACCTAACCCAGTGGAAATTACCAGTTCCTGCTTGAACCGTAGGGGCTCTGGAAGGCAAGAGATGCCTTATTTCTGTTCAGGGGAAAAAGGGGCACTGTGCAGATGGGGAAGACCCAGCTTCAGCAGTTTGTGTCAGGGAATAACAGATTTATTCTTGGTTGGAAAGCCCTGTGGGGAGTTTCAGCAATCTTAAGGCTGGAACTAACGCTATCTCTCCAGCAGCCACAGGACTCCACTCCTGTCTGGAAGTGCAGCTGATGCTCCCATATGGGATTTAGCTGCTGGCAGAGAAACTCTCCGATTTGCTACAGAAATCTCCACTCTCCTCCCTCAGTCACTTCAGCGTACTGCGAGGAGAGCTACTCATGGAGGGAGACCTAATGGGCTGTGTCTGCCTCTTACACCTTTAAAATATTCCTATTCCCTCACTGCAAAGCTCATGCCCAGAATATTCCCCCGAGAGGCTTATGGTCTCAGGGACTACTTGGGCTTACAGAAGGTTCCTTTCTAAAAACTGATTCTGGCTTCCCATTGCCCCAGTAGAAACTGCTACAGTCCTCTATGGAGCTTGCTACTGGACTTTGCACATCAGAATCCACCAGGATGATGGCTGAGACCTGTGCATACACTCCAATGTCTTAGACACAGGAGAAATTACCAGTGCATACTATGGAGAATTTGTGTGCACGTGTAGCCACACAAGAACTCGTGCTTTTTCCTGCATATACTCAGAAACCCGCCAGCACTCCAGAAACCGAGCCACATGTTCTGAAGTCTCTCGTAGTCTTTTTCCCTTCTCTCCAGCCTGCTTCAGGTAACTTCCTCTCCTCGCTGCCCACACCAAGATCCCTCAGGCACAGCTCAGTTATTTGGGCTAGACCAGGGGCACAATTTACTGTGCCCACTGGATGCTCCAGTGACCACTGGGTGAAGGGAGCGGAGCAGTACTTCAGTCATTTCACGTCAGACACACAAGACAACACGAGCAACTGCTTTACAGTGGACTGTAAAGATGCACAAATGTGGACAACTATTGCTTCTGAAGCCAGGGATCAAAGTAACACAAAAGTATTGGCCTTTGGCACCTTGGCAGTCTCATGGAGTGCAGGGGGACTTGGCTTTTGGTGGAGATGTTTCATGGGATGGGAGAAGAAAAAATGCATTTATAGATTTTTATATATATATAGATATATATATAAATGCACACAAGAGATGCAGCTAGCTTCATGAGTAAGAAAAGGAACAGGAGAAGCAAGCACCAGCATTAGTTTGGAAATTAATTTCAAGGTAGAGCATGACAATAATGCTAAACCAGCTCCTCAGCCTCCACTCCCAACAATGTGGCTATTCTCCTCTGGTGATCCCGTCTCTCACAGGTCAGGAAGGACTGGGATTTGTCACTCGGCACTGCTGTGTTAACTCACACAGAGTTATGTACCTTTACCCCTTGCATCTACATATATATGCAGAAAAAAAATAGTACTTGTTTACTTTGTACCTGAAACACTTCAAACCCAAGGAAAATCGAGAGAGAGATGGAGAGAAAAGGAAGGAGGGAGGGAGGGAGGAAGGGAGGAAGGAAAAGGAAAAGAAAGAGAAAAAGAAAAAATGGAAGAGGAAAAATGGAAGAGGAAAAATGGAAAAGGAAAAGAGAAAAGAGAGAAAACCTGATACTTATGAATGCTTATCTTTTCTTCTGCCAACTGAAATGAACTGGCAAAAGAAATTAAACCAAAGTTGCAAATATCCAATGCCTAAATATTATTACAGTGTCCCATGTGCCTGGGTCTATTCCAGTATGAAACAGCTCAGAAATTAAAAATAGGAACAATAGGGACTTTAAAAAATGAAATCCTCACTCACAATGCATACAGACACATTAAGCTATTTATTTTTATGATACGTGTCAGCTCTGCATCGAGAGACTTCCACAAATACTCTGAATGTGTCCCATGCTCTATTACATACACCGGGTATTCAGAAGAACAAGAGTTTGCTAACCAGACACTATTATATCCACAAGAAATTATAGGGCTTTTTTTTTTTCTATGATAGTTTAACATGATTTTAATTATATATGAAGAAAAATTTGAATAATTAGCTTCATAAAAACCTGCCATTTGCTTCAGTAAGTGTTTAGCTCTTTTCCTCAGTAAATGAATCACATCCATCCAAATTTCAGGCTCGCAACAATGAGTTGCTCAAGAACACAATGCAACCTATTTTGCAAGCGTCTTCTCCCTGCTGAAGACAAGGAGTTGGCGGAGGGGACAGCAGAAGGAGCCCAGCACTGCCTGCTGTCTACAGGATGACCCCCAAATTCAGCTTCTGGCCGTTTGTGAGCCACAAGCGTTGTTTAGAGGAGGCATTTTTAGGGACTACTACAACATACTGCAGGATGCTGCATGCAGTATGGCTGAAGGCGAAGTAGAAGAGCTAATAATTCTGCTCTTACAACACCAGCATAAAATGTACCCCTGCAAAGGGAAAGATTAGCATTAATTGCCTGTTGTCAAATTCATCATTTTTCCCAATTTATTAGAAGTTTTGTGCATTGCAGCACCACCGGAATAAGTTTGTGAGTACTGCAATACACCAGTCTTTATTCTTCCTTTGGCAAATTAATGCAGATATTTTGCCTTATGATAATTCCTAATTAATAAGAGGTTTAGGAAAAAGTCCCACTTGTTTGGAGCTCCGGTGTTACTATTATTCATTTGAAATTCAACTCTTAAGTTGTTTTTTTTTTTTAAAAAAAAAAAAGAGGAGGAAAAAAAAAAGATATGCAGCTCTCTCTTTACCATATCCCCATTTTTTTGCAAGAATACTTAATATTAGTAAATTGGTCCCTTTGGGAATCTAAATGTAGGCACATATAATAATACACGTTGAAAACCATAATTCTATCATAATCACTTCTCATTTCGGGTTGTTGGTTTTAGGTGGGTTTTTTTCTTAGGGGAGGGAGGTGTTAATTCAGAAAGGAGGCTTCCTCACTGAAGATTTACAATAAGATTTGGGTATTTACATAAACAATTTATGTTTGGAGTGCAAGCTCATTCATGCGCAAATAACCCTTTCATATATGAAATTCTTAGGTGTAAAGCTAGAGAGTTAAATAAACTTCTGCACTACAGATTCACTTCAGGTAATCTGTACAATTTTCTGCATAAAAGACCAGCAGGTCAGCCTGAAAACCACTTCTGAATGATTTAAAATATAGGAAAAATAATACAAGCCTGTACATCAAAGCCCGGGGCTGTATTTTCAAAGGGTACTTAGTGCAGGCGACTCGTGTGCACAGTGCGTTCTTACGTCTTTTTTTTCAACACTGGTAGGGACAGGCAATTTTAACTCATTCTGAGCCTGTAACTTTAATAAGTGGGGGGGGGGGGGAAATAAAAAATAAATAAATGGTGAGGCGGACTCCACCGTCAGCAAAAGCTTCCCACGTCGTGCACTCCAGCGAGCGGGAAAGAAGGGTAGGCGCAGGGGAACGGCAACGAGAAGAGGCTTAACCTGATTTCCTAGTTTGTATTTGCAGCCCTGCTGACGCACGCCCGAGAAGGTCGCTGGCGTGCCATCCCCCGAGGTGTCGCGGCGGGGACCTGGGCGCCCGCCCACCGTCCCCTGCCACCCTGCTCCCTCACCCTTCCTGGCAGCTCCACGGGGAGCATCTCGGTCCCGTGGCCATCACCGAAGGCGACCCGAAGCACCACAAACTCTTCCAGAGGCACTTTGCATTCACGTTTTAAAAAATATGCAGGTCTCCCCCAAGAGAGAAGGAATAGAGAGAGAAGAGTATTGTCTTTCTTTAAAAGGAGAGTACATTAGTGACGATATTTTTTGTTGTTGTTGTTAGGTCCCGGTTTGTCTCGTTGGGGAATTTATGGACTTTTAAAAATAGATTTTGCCAAACAATTGTGTGGGCAACTGCTGACTTGCAGTCTGCAAGATATCTTTCCGTCAGCCTCGGGAAGATTAAAGCAGGTTCTATTTTCATCACGAGGGAGCTAAGGATGTAGGCACAAAGGAGAAATTCACTTTTTGTCCACATCAAGCTGAGCCTCTTGCCAGACGATGCAGCGTTCACTGCAACAATTGCCAACATAATGTGTTGCCTTCTATAGCCCCTTCAGGTTGAAGAATAGCCTTGTACTGCTCCACGTAGAGAGCAGGAGTATTTCCCAGTCCCTGGGTCTCTAGTTTAAGGCTAGGACAATTTCGTTCCTAATTTTGCATGCCAAAAAAAAAAAAAAGCTGACAGAAAAATAACATTGGTCTACAAAGGAGCAAAAAATCTTCCTGCATCATACAGATGTGAGGAAGGAAATAGAGATGAAAATAAAACATCCTCTGAAAGATCACAGCGTTACTTATTCTTGTATCTTCTTTTAAGTCCTGATTCTAATCTCAGCAGCATGGTGCTCAGAGAGAAAAGCAAGTCACAGCTCAGCATCTACTCCTCTTAGACGGAGGAGGGGTAAAGGAGCCCTGCCAGCATATCTGTACAAGACAAACCTTGCACTAAACAGGGCTACAGGGACTCGGGAATGGAAATGATCTTCTCTGTCATCAAATCCAGGCCCCTGGTGTCACCGGCTACAATGTGAGTGCAGTCCCTCTTGCAAAGCCATCACCAGCCTGCCTAAGGGATCACCCCTGCCACCAGGCTCTTCCAAAACCTCACCCTCTTCATGGTCTGAACTTCTTCCTCTCATTTTCAGCCTGCCTTTGCTCCTGGGCTAGCTTATTCCCATGCATTCTTGTGGCAACACTGTCTTGAGCAGTCCTTTCTCTCCCTGGTGTTTATCCCTCTGAAGTATATATGGGAAGCGATCGGATTCTTTCTTTGCTTTGCCAGGCTACCCAAGCCAAGCTCTTTAAGCCTCCTCTCACCAGACAGGCTCTCCATTCCCTTGATTTTCTCAGTGCCCATTCTAAACTGAATTTATCATTTGCGCATACAGACAACCTGAATTATACACAGTACGTTTGATGGGGTCACATCACCAGATATGCCACGGAAGTAGCAAAAGCAGAAGGGATAAGGGACATAATCTACGGGATGGTACTGTTATTCTTGGATACATGGAATCATAAATCTATTTGGCATTTAGTGACTCAAAGATATAAATATATAAAAATGTAAGTATGCAGACAAAGACAGGAAGGTAGAACACTGTATTTCATAGTAAAAGATGCAACAATTTCATCATTTAGCAGGGAAAAAAATCATTTTACCCTGAACCTCAGTGTAATGTTAGGGGGAAAAGTTTACTATGCAACCTACTGAACTTAAAGCTCAGCTGTGCTCCCCTCAAACACCGTCCTCCTGCTGATAACAAAGGTAAGGCCCCGTCCTTCAGTCCATCTTTCCAGCCACGATAAACACCTCCATGAAGTGCAAAACGTACAAGCGAGCCTGGGGAGAGGTCTCAGCATCTCTAGGTTGGCCCCTGTGCCTTTTTCACCTTGATCTGACCGGCTCTGCTGCCGCCAGAGAAGCGGGGACACCAGGGACCAAAAGCAGAGGAGCTCACTAACTTTCCGATGAGCCAACCGGACTCGCGAGCAGAGGCGGCCGCCCCCGGGGAAAGGGGTAAATGTAAGAGCATTTGCAGGAATTCTACCCCCTCCCCATTGCTCCCAGTACAAACCTGAGCTAAACAGGTAAGGGAGTGCGTGGAGGTCTGCCAGCTGTCAGCAGGCTCTCAGCAACAGCCCACATACGGCTGCGAACACTCCTGCCAGTTAATTAGCAGTGGCATGAAACAAGAAAAGGGACACTGACCGGGACATTGGGGTTAACCTCAGCCTATGTGAGCCGTGCCATGTGATCTATTCCATCTGTTATCAACATACTTCCAGAGATTAATCCAATACTCACCATTTTGAATGAGCAGATACCATTTTGTTACTCCGTATCATACTTCACGAGTCTCAAATGTTCAGTGTCTGATTGACAGCTTGAAGAGGTGCCACAAGGTTAAATGACAGCCTATCAATTTTTCAAGGGCAAGAAATCCTTTACGAGGCATTCAGAGCTTTTTCCTTTTAGCATTTTTTTCCATTGTTTGCCTAACCTAAACCTCGAGCACACACCAGAGTTTAAGGACATGCTGCTGTAACAGGAACCATCAGTCAGCGGGGAGAAAAAAAAAAATAATTATCTGAGCACTGTGCCATATGCTCATTCTGAAAACACACACAAATTTCAGTATTCATACAAGATATCATTGCAGGACCTCTTTCTGTGGCAGAGCCACCGTGTGAGCTTGCACCAGTTCGGGAGTTGGAGTGACAGCCCTCCCACCAGTACTAGAAGGGACTTTCCTCCACGGGTGCCACCTGTCACTAAAGGCACCTTGCTTCTCTAACCCCATATAAAGCTTTACACTGGATGAAAGAATTTCCCCCTGTATTGGGCACTGGTGAGGCTCCACCTTGAGTGCTGTGTCCAGTTTTAGGCCCCTTATCACAAAAAAAGGCATTGAGGTGCTGGAGCGGGTCCAGAGAAGGGCGATGGAGCTGGTGAGGAGTCTGGAGAACAAGTCTTACAAGGAGAGGCTGAGGGAGGTGGGGGTGTTCAGTCTGGAGAAAATGAGGCTGAGGGGAGACCTTCTCGCTCTCTCCAACTCCCTGAAAGGAGGGTGTAGAGAGGTGGGGGTCGGTCTCTTCTCACAAGTCGCGGGCAATGGAACAAGAGGAAATGGCCTCAAGTTGCACCAGGGGAGGTTCAGGTTGGATATTATGAAGAATCTCTACACTAAAAAGGTTATTAAGCCTTGGAATGGGCTGCCCAGGGTAGTGGTTGAGGCACCATCCCTGGAGGCGTTCAAAAGACAAGTTGGGAGACATGGCTTAGTGATAGTTTTTTGGTCAGGGTTAATGGTTGAACTAGATGATCTTGAAGGCATCAGTAGGAACACATGAGAGTTGCCTGGTAGCTGGCAAAGCACGGAAGGCGTGGGACCCCCACTGGAAGGGAAGCTGGATGGTGTCCCTCGTCCACCCAAGTGAGAACCACTGCTGCCCAGCAGGCACGCCGAGCACTGCTCCTCACCTCCTCCTGCCCGGCGCCCAGACTGCAGAGGGTAGGAGCTGGACAAACATCAATATCAGCTTTTATCAGCTGCTGGAAATGGGGCCGGTTGGTATCAGCTAGTCATTAATCTGGTGTTATGCTGTAGGTCAAAATGTTCTTCTGTTTAGACCTTATTGTCAACATCTTCCGCTTCCTCAGCATCATGATTTACTGTTTGGAGCGATGTAACTTCATGTCACTGTCACTTTCGCTGCATGTGTTCTGCTCTTTGCCTCGGAGACGTCTTGACACCTTGATATACAAACCAGAGGCTCAAAGACGGTTGTAAATACTGCCCTAGGATCCAGCCCCTACAACGCCAAAGAGGACCTAACGCGACTAACTGCGTACGTACCAGGAAGAGACTGACTTGAGAAATTCATAAAGAAAAAAAATATTGCATTAATAAATTAAGAGCTGCAACCTGTCTGAAGTTCGGCTGCATCGACTGCTAGAAGGGCTGAGGGATTGCTATAATTACTGGAGATGCCAGCTTACAGTGTGGCCTCTTGTGCCTGTATGGTCTCTCCCGTCTCTGCAGGGGTATTACAGCTCCAAAAGCAACTGGGGCTGAATTTAAGCCCGAGTGCCTCGAAGGCAAGCGCCGTATTTTATATACCTCTCTGCTTTTGCTGCTTAATTGGGTCCTAAACTAAATATGCTGAATATATACTTAATTAAGTGGTCTAAAGAAATATTCTAGGTGCATTTAGAAAAGATTTGTTTGGTCAACTAAGATGTTTTGCAACTGTAATTGCATTATTGTTATTGGCATTTCTAAATCACTCTCTGCATTTCCTTTGGAATAAATGTCTCAGTAGCTCACCAGTATAATGTATTACTATGCTACAAAACTGGAGGAACACATTATATATTCATGTACACTTGGCTTTAACCACTTACAGTATAACAATGAAGTAAGGATTATTATGCAGTAAGTTTGCTGAATCATCATTCTTTTAAACCATAAATATACTCAGCATATCCCACAGCATCCACCCGGTAAGAAATTGGGTAAACAGAAATCATTCTATTTTGAAACTGAATGGACAGTTAAAACTGAATTAACGAGTCAAATAATGGCATTTCCAAAATATAAACTATAGTTCACAAACTGTGGAATAACGCAGCCTGTTTCTCTTGCAGCGCAGGGAAGGGAGAGGAGGAGTTAGTACCGTGCATGTTCCTAACACCTACACATACATTCGAAACCAGATTTCAAATAGAGGTCTTAAATACCTAAAATTATAAAAAGATAGAGAGTCCCTTCGTATTACATTTTCTGAAGCATCATCAACACCAACACTGCAGCAGAGCAAGGAAAATCCTTTTTATCAGCTTCTAAATGTAACGTATATTATCCATGTGATAATATCTTCTGTCAAACTCCATCCAGGACACTTACTTTCACAAAAACCACAATCAAAAGCAAAACCGAGGCACACAGGACACTATAACAACCACCAAAAAAAAAAAAGATGGTCTTTAGAACAAAGTGACTATACCGAATGTGGACAGGGAAAAAAAAAAAAAAAGAAACAAAGAAAAAGCATGTTTAATTTTTCCACTCTAGCAGTTTAGTAACGTAGAGGGATTTTCACTGTTCCTGTGTATTGCAGTTTTGTTAATAGGCAAGTCCCAGGCATATGCTTGTCTAACACAAAACATATTTGGTTTTACCATTAATAATTTAATTACTTTTTTTTTTTATTTTTAGCAATCGGGTCACACTGGCCATTTTCTCCTTAATATATCTTCCCCGTTTGTTGCGGTTTTAACCTCTTGAGAACCTCCTCTCTTTGATATTTGTGGTTGTTTCATGTGGCAGGGAACGCCAGTAGCTACGGGACGAATTTGCTGGTGACACTCAGGGTCAAGAGACACGGGAGTCAATCCTGCTCCTGATCTCCTGGCCACCGATCTGATTTTGTGTGCTGGTTGATTGGGGGGGGGGGACAACAAGGAGAGGGCAAGCCATGCCCCAGCCTAGAAAAGCTTTTAAGCACGCACTTAACTTTAAGCATATGATTAGTTTAAATTACTTCGACGGGATTATTCACACACTTGAATTAAGCGCTCTCCTGGATTTGAGCCCTTGTGCGGGGGCTGTCTCCGCAGGGGCCCCCAAACTGCAGAGGGGATGGGGGTGGTAGTGGTGGGGGCACCCGTAGGTGTTTCCAGGACCTCATACAGCACCCAGATGAGATAAAGGATTAAGATCTTTTAACATCAGTTGGAAAAGGCAGCTTCTTTCCCATGCTGAGTTGGGTGTCTCTTACAGACCCAGGATGGGGTTTTTTTAAAGCCTATTAAAAAATGTATTGATAGAAAGTCATCCTTTTTTTTTTTTTTTTGGAAATAGACTTATTGATCAGAAATCTCTCTTTTCAACTCACAGTTTCTCCAGATAAAAAAAAATAAATACCAAAACATTCTTCTCCAGAAGCTTCTCACTTCATTGTTTGCTACCTGATGCTTTTCAATAATTTTGGGATGGGGAGGAGGTACTTTGCCAAGGAAAAGGCAAAAAAAAGAAGCCCATCTGCTGTTAGGAAGAAAACCTTTCCCACGCTCTGATTTTCAAGACTCAGTAGTATTAAAAAGAAAAATTTTTTTTCTTCCTTTTTTTTTTTTTTTGTTCCCCCCTTTCTTTCTTTCTTAGGACAGAGTAACAACTCAGAACTATTTCCTGACCAGGTCGTGTTTCCTGATCCCACACGGCATCTCCCTTTCCCGGCTCCCCTTGTGCAGGGAGAGACCTGGGCAGCCCAGGCAGGCTGGATGGAGCCGGGGAGAGGAGCTGTCCTTTAAATAGACAGCACAGCTGCGTGTAGGTTGTTTGGGGATTTGAGTGTCAACCCCTCTAACTACATTAATGGGAATTTAAGGTGTAAATAGATGCCACTGATGCAGAGGGGAAAAAAGAAAACCAACCCATTTTTAATCTGATGTTTCTTCAGCATCAGAAGCAATGCAGAACAATAGCAGGTATTCTGCAGCTTGCACAGGTGTAATGCAACGTAAACATTCTTTATCTTAACATACTTCATTTTTCATTATGAGAATTATCATGTTGAAAATTGTCCCAAAAAATGAAGAAAGACCTGACAGCAACGCAACTCAAGGTAGTTTAAAAGCAGGCCTTATTTGGCCGTGTCAACATTTTAAAGTCGAGGGTACAAAGGGGTTTTGTACTTTTGTACCAATAAAGAACCCCAGAAGCCTGAGAGCATCCGTACGCTCCCTCAGTGTTGAGGGGACGTGCCAAAAGACACCAAGACAGAAGCAGAGAGTTCTGCTGCAGTCTTGGTACTTTCACTGTGTGTCACTGTGCCCCGGTGTCAGCTGAGGAACCGAGAGCAGGGCTAACAAGAGAGAGAGAAAAGTAAAAATGGTGACATATGATTTTTTTTTTTTCCTGAAGCAACACATCTCTTTTTTCCATATATTAGGAAAAGGTTATGCTCCTTTTGCTCGTAATTATAAAATAAGAATGTTAATATCACAAAGGGTCAGCATAAATCAATTTCCAACTGCTAAATTTATTAGGGACTGCTTGTAATATATTATCTGAAATGGGAAACAAATCCAAGGCTAGGAATTTTTTTTGCTGATCTTTTCTAATTGTATTGAAAACACTAGATAACGTTTATGTTTCTATTAAGAATTGCGCTTTTTTTTTTTTTTTACACCTGAAAACCTTTGGAAATACATTTTCTTATCTGCAGTGAATACTAAACAAAACTGATTTATACAACTAGAAATGTGTTTACAATGAATAAAAATTACTTATGCTGACATAAAATTATCAAACTAAATTATTCTTAGCATTTTTTACTGCCCAGAGGAGGTATTTTAAAGCATAACCTAGATCAACAGTTAAAATTACTACTCTTGTTATAATTATTGTTAGTATTATTATTATAATATAAAACACGGTGAAAAAAAAAGCAGAAATATTTGATATTGCCTCATTTGGGGTCTGAACCAATAACTACTAAAATTAAAGGTATCTCAACAAGTATTTCAAATGCACTGTTAAGAATGAACCAGAGGATCACAAGTGATTTGTTTTCCATTCTGTAATGGTATTTTTAAGAGTACTGATATATTTTTATCATAGGAAAACATGTATGTGTTTCTCATTCAGAGCTAAATCTTGAATACAGCAGTCTACACATAATCCCTATAATTAACAGATAGTCCAGCATGCTGGCTAGGCTTCCCCCTCTGAAGCAGATAAAGTCATTTATAAGAAAGAGAGAAAGAGAAGGGGGGAGAAAATACGTTTTTTCTTTCTATCATTGTGTTCAACTGCAAGACTTTCATTCCTAGGTGGACATTGAAAAACACCTCTTAAAAAGAGAGCCGGTATTTCCGTTGAAATGCAAACCTAAAGGTATTTTTATCTGGACACACAGGGGCTGCGCAGGAATCTCAGGAGCTCTGATGAGCCCGTACCCAACCACTCTGTGGCAGAGATTTGTCCCACACTGTCCCACACGGCCCAACGCTGGCACTACCCGTTGGGCAGAGCAAGTGGAAGGAAAAACCAGGATCTTCTGCAGTAGAAGTTTTCCTTCACTATCTGATGAGAGAGGAAACCTAAGTGCCATCGTTGCACCGACTGAAGGGGAGATGTCATGGACCACACGGTCAACTCAGAAGGAACCCCGCCGTGAGCAAGAAGCTGCTTGTTTTTCCGACACCTGGTCATTTAAAATGCAGCAGGATTTGAATGGTGGGGCCCGTTCGCCAAACTGCTGCTGCTGTTCTCAGCCAGAAGAAGTAAAATGTGTTTCCCTCGCACGTTTCAGCTGTCGCGCTGTATCAGAAGGGGCTACGGGCTGGAACGCGCAAACCCGGCCAAAATCATCATCCTAGATTGTCTTCCCACAGTTCCTACCAGCTTTCACACCGCAAAAACCCATCTGACAAACACTGCCATTAGTGCTTTATCTTCAAATTAGGACTAATAAAGTCCTGTCCCAGCCTGATATAAAAAACCAGAAGTTTTTATTTTTTTAATCGCATAAGGCACAGTGTTAATTCTGGCAATTGGACGGTCAGTGCCACAAGCAGATGACAGACTGTGGCTGTGATAATTAACTCCAACCTCTAACTAAAGCCCAGCATGTATCGATATTGGAGGAAAGCTTGCAGTTTTTCCATGTCTGCTCCAGCTCTCACCAAAAGCATCCATCACCCAAAAAAGTCCTTCCCTTTTTTCAGCCATTCTCTGGCTTATTCCTAGAGCTGACTACACGAGGAGGGCCTGATAGACATCTCCCCACCGCCCCTGCACGTACAACCTTCTCATGACTATCTCCTTATCCTTCCACTCAGATCCACAGGGAGACTTTTTGGTGCCCTGGGCATCTCCCACCCAACGCTTGACCTCTCTGGGCTGCTCCCATCTCCTGCAGCACCTCTCACCAGGCCCTACAGCATCTCCTGCGCTCGTGGTGACCCGCTCAACCTAGGCCTGACATGGCTCTGCCTCTCTGCTCACCACCAGTTGGTCTCAGGAAAGCTCCGAGAGCCCCAGTGAAGCCTTTTTTCTATTCACAGAGGCTGCTCACACACTCTGTGCAGAGAAAACCTCTTTATTATTCAGCTTCGTGCCCTACAAGTGAATATCCAAATGCAGTGGCATTCATCAGAGGGACTTACTGGAAACATTTACCCTAATTATGCTCCTGTCTAAATTGGTTACTAATCTTATATTATAGTTAAACTACCAGACGGATTTCTAAAACAATAGATTTTTTTTTTTTTTTGCTAGTTAGTGGCTTTTATCAGACAGATAATGGGAGAAAAGAAATAAATAAACTCGGGGAGGTACAATTACATCATCTTACTATTTCAGCATGATAAAGAAAATGGTATTCACTTCCCTCCCCAGAGTGCTATGAGGCTTATTCCATTAAGGTTTGTCAAGTGCTTGGATGGAAGGCCCTGTAAGTGCATGGTGTTATTAGTAAATATTAAATAGAAAACTAGATTCTAATTATCAGGATAAACAGGCTAAGTTCTGCTTGGCTAAACGCACTTGGGAGAGGAACCCAGGACCACCAGCGTGCCCAAACCTTGTGCATCCTTATCAGATCTGACACCTCTTTGCCTCCAGAAGATCAGCTCTGCTCAGGTTCAGACCTCCCGGAGCTAAAATTCATCATCCATATCCTTTCCGCAAAGCCTGAATAAAAATTTCTTTTTTGGGAATCCCCAGACTCGCTCATCATCCTGCAGAGCTAGGACAGAAACCCAGCACATAGGTACAGGGCATGGGGTCTGTGCCCCTCCAAGCACAGCACAGACAGTCCCCTTTGCCACCAGCCTTGTGTTTGCCTTCATCCTTCACCCCAGCACCACAAGGAAATTCCTCTTTCATGGCCCTTCTGCCTTTCGCCACAACGGAGGGAGGAAAAAAAACCATAAATCACCCTATAAATGTTTCACTGGAGATAAAAGAAAGAGACATAAAAAGCATTTGTATAACGCCGCGCTGATCAATCAGAATTAGAGATAAAACTGCCCTTAATGCCAGGTGTGAGCAAAGGTCTGAAATATTTTTGCATTGATCATTCGCCATTAAAACGGATGTCATCTGGTAGCTTTGGTGGGGTTTTCCCTTTCCTTTTGCTGTTGAGTCGAGCCCGGGCTTGGGCAGAGCCATCTGGGGCTGTAGGTGTCTCCTAGCACGATGTGCAGCCCGATGGCATCTCCTGCGCCAAAGCCACGGGCTGACAGGGAGAACCTCCTTTCACATCAGGGGGAAAAAATTAAAACAAATAAAATAAAAAAAAAAAAGTATGTGGGGATGGAGAAAGCTGTGGAAAATAACATTTTTTTGGTGAAAGAGGAACCCCAGTAAAGATGAAAGCCTCCCACCAACGGGGTCTTCTAGTTTGGGGGAGCGATCACTTTGCCAGCTTTGAATGTCCTTTAGAAAGAGGGCAAGCAATCCCTGCTGACAACGCGGACCCCCCCGGGTGTAGCTAAGGCCCATTAGCTGGTTCTTAGTAGCTTCCTATTTTTATTTTTTTTACCTTCACTGCGCTCGGCGTTAGCAACCCCACCGCCGCAGAGGCAAGAAGCTTCTCCCACCAGGGGTAAGCTCGGAGATGTTTCGAAACCAAACATGCTAAATTACGGCGGCCTCTCGCTGGTGGGGACTGCTTACTGAAAAGGAACATTTGCAAGAGGGATGGTTTGGGCTCTCGTACAAAAATCCCCCACCAGAAGCCAGGTCTTGAAGCACCAGCAAAACAACTGGAAGCAAGAACATTAAGCGTGATGGTTTGCAGCCTTCCTACCACTCTCCCCCCCAAGGCCATGACAACAGGCTGAATTAAAGCAAACAAACACACAAACAAGCAAACAAGCAGGCGGAAGAGTCTATGGAGATTTAACTCCGGTCTCCTTCAATAATCCCCATCGAACGATTCTCAGAACAGATGGCTTTCAGCCACACTCAAGCTTCCCGACCGAGACTGGAAGAGTCTGGGCTGGAGCAGCCTTAGCAGGGAAGCCCACTTCAGGAACACTGTGGAGTCCTGGGTCCAGATCTGGGCTCCCCAGTTCAAGAAGGACAGGGAACTGCTGTAGGGGGTACAGCAAAGGGCTACAGAAATGATCAAGGGACTGGAGCATCTCTCTTATGAGGACAGGCTGAGGGACTTGGGTCTGAGAGGTGACCTCATCAATGCTTATCAATACCTAAAGGGTGGGTGTCAGGAGGATGAGGCCAGTCTCTTTTCAGTGATGCCCAGTGACAGGACAAGAGGCAATGGGAACAAATTTGAACATAGGAAGTTCCATCTAAATATGAGGAGGAACTTCATTTTGAGGATGACAGAGCCCTGGAAGAGGCTGCCCAGAGAGGTGGTGGAGTCTCCTTCTCTGGAGACGTTCCAAACCCACCTGGACACGTTCCTGTGGGACCTGCTCTGGGTGGACCTGCTCTGGCAGGGGGTGGGACAAGATGATGTTCAGAGGTCCCTTCCAACCTCCACCATTCAGTAATTCTGTGAACACCCAGGTCGGGCTGTTGATAACTCACTAAGACATGCACTTCCACTTTGGCGTATGGTTGGTTGGTGGTGCATATACCAGCACCAGCCTTACCAGCATGCCAAGCTACTTGGAGAGCTTGGTTCTAGGAGACAAATCACCACGTACACCCATTTATTATGTTCTCTATTCATAAAACAGCCATAGATTCACTACAGCCTGCAAGCGAACCATGGTTAGGCATGGGCTGAGGCATCCTGCAATGGTGGCACCACCTCACACTTCTCAGAAGCCACCTTCCAGCACTGAGCAGCCTTCATCAGAGGTATGGACTGAATTGGAACCATGCAATTTTTAATGCATCTTCTTATTGAATTTTTAATTTGCAGATTATTGACTGTATGGACTGTAATGGCTTTGAAACAACAGGGCGAGTGTGTATGCCAGACATCTGAAGTAATTCTATGTGAAAAGAGATGGCAAATTGCTGGAGCCTTTAATTACACTATTATTTAATAGTATTAAGGAAGGGCTTGAAAAAATAGATGGAAAAAAAAAACTAGAATACTCTCCCCCCGTGCATTTATCTACATCTCAATAAAATGAAATGCCATTTGTGTGAGGTGAAGTGAGGGGTGGCTCTGAATATATACACTTGTATATAACATCTCCGAATGGGGCTGGTATGAAAGGGCAGGTCATAAAGAAGTGATGGTTCCAGTCCACGAGATTTTAACACTTTTTTGTTTCTATGATCCTCTAAGCCCCTGACATCAAGAAGCCATTAAATGAGAAGTAATTAGTCTTCTGCCCTGCCTTTCTCTAAGCACGTGAAGACCATAAAAAGAAGGACGCTGTCACCGACCCCCATGTCTGTCTGCTCATGGCATGCTCCAGAGATATAGGGCTATTGCCACAGAAATGGGGACTCCCAGGTTTTTCTGGCGGCACCTTCACCACAAAAAGACCCATTTTTGGCAAAGAAGTGGCAGCCACGGGCTGTGGCCTCTTGGCCGCAGCCAGCCCGGGTGATGCCAGGTGCTCCATCCCCCCCGGCAGCAGGGCACCCCTCCTCTTTTCTTTCCTCATGAGTTTATTTGGAAACACAAAGAAACAAGATCCTGTCATCAGACATGAGTAAGGCATAATTATCATAGCTACGTTTTACCTACCACAGTGAACGTTATTACCACGGGAAGATGACAAACATCAAGCCCCCAGGAACGTCACACGAGACCGTCACAACTAAGCCTACGTCTAAAATAAACGCCTGGGAAAACCCTTCTCAAAAATCACCGTCTATGCAAACGCGTGTTATTAAGGGCTGCTCTTTAAAAGGTGTGAGAAATACCTCGTGCAAGAACAAGGCTGTGTTGTTACTCCAGGAGGGGGAAAAAAAAAGCAGCAACTCTGCAGAGAGCTAGTATTTTCCCATGACTTCTCTCAGACTGGTGGCACTGGAAGGAGCTCCGATTAACAGCAGGTCGCAGCTCAGCTGGAACACCCTGCAGATGCCATCAGAACCAAGCCCGAGGCCTGGCTCTTCTCTCTCTTGTGCCACCGATGATGTGCCCCATCGTATTGTATTTCTGCTGCCCCATTGCCAACAGCCACACCTCGGGCAGGGACCTCAAAGCTCCGTGGTAAAAAGCACCTCTGCTAAAACTAAAATGCACCATTCCCAACAAGATGAGTTGGTGTCAGTGGCTGAGATATACATTAAAAGAGCTGTGAGGTCTAGCAGCGTTGAAGAAGAAGAGACAGCAAATACATACCCCACTGGAAAGTGAAATGGCACGTGGCAGGACAGAGCTTGTTGGTGGAGAGACGAGCCGGGGAAGGGAATTTTACAAATTCCTTTTAATGTCAGGTCCTTAACTTCGGAGCGGCAGCTCTGTACGCCGAAGTTCTATTTCATGCCTTATGTATATTCCCCTTTCATGGAGAGAAGAAGGCTGGGGACTGTGCTTACTATTCTTGGAGTGCTGTCGTGGATGGGTGGAATACTAAGAGAGCCACATCTGAAAACGTACACTCGCGTCGCCTTATCAGTATTGGACATACATGATTTTTTTTCTTGCAAAGTTTTTGCTATGAAATTGGTTGTCACACAAATTCGCGTGCTTCTCCTTGCCTTTTTTTTAAAAATAACACAATACATTACTATATTTTTTGATGTCCATTTTAATGTTCCTTAAAGATAAAGCCAACAGTCTATACTGAAATTTCATGCACCCTTTTCCTTGGTTGAACAGAACTGCATTCTCCCTACACAGTGAAATTTCACATACATTTTAATAACTCAGTAAACTCCACCCAGATGAAAATATCCACCTGTAAGCATGAAACACTTCTGTCTTAATTGAATGTAAACACAACCTTCCCCAACACACATTCTCTCAGCGGAAAGAAAGTGCATGCTCCACTGATGTAAAGCACCATCATTCACTTTGCTGATGTGGGAAGCAGAATTTATATATGTCTATAAATACTTCAAGGGTGGGTGTCAGGAGGATGGGGCCAGTCTTTTCTCAGTGGTGCCCAGGGAAAGGACAGGAGGGAACAGGCACAAACTTGAACATAAGAAGTTCCATCTCAACATGAGGAGGAACTTCTTCACTTTGATGGAGGCAGAGCCCTAGAAGAGGCTGCCCAGAGAGGTGTTGGAATCTCCTTCTCTGGAGACATTCAAATCCACCTGGACACATTCCTGTGCAACCTGCTCTGGCAGGACCTGCTCTGGCAGGGGGGTTGGACGAGATGATCTCCAGAGGTCCCTTCTAACCCCATAGCATTCTGTGATTCTGTGATGGTTTAGTTGCAGTAATCAAAATGCTGGCCCTTACTTTGGTCTACGCTTGGAAAAGTGAAATCTAAGGTTCAAAAAGGTTTCTCTCAGCCAAAGTTTTTGATAAATTATAATTCATCAAAATTAGAGTACCAGCACATATCTTGATACAGAGGCTTCAGGAAATGCTTTACGGGAACAGAATACGTGGAAGTTTGAGGCGTTCACGACTAACACAAGCTGGCAACTGGCACCAGTAGGCCACCACACAGACTGCTCTTTTAATAATCTCCCTTTTTGCAGCTGAAGCGTAATTCACTACCAATTTTCCACAGCCCGCTACAAATGAGACAATGACAGCATTGCTTTGCCGTTCTGTTTGAAAACAAGAGCTGCTATTGATTGCACGTGGAAATGCTGAACAATGAACCAACGATTTCCACCGATAGCATTTTAATCTCTGGAGCAAGGCGCTCAACCAAGCCTCTACCTGCTCTTTGCAAGGCTCACACTAAGGGAGCGGGGCACAGCACAGGGACCTGCAGTGGCTGGATCAAAGATCTAGAGGAAGTGAAGAAATCAGCAAAAAAAAATCCTCTATTTAGGATCTGGAAGCGAGGATTACGCCAGCATCCATAGAGATGAAGCAGGGTTAGAAAAGACGCACAGGCTTCAGCCACAAGACCAGCCTGTATGGAGCTTTGAGCAACCTGGTCTGGTGCGAGGTGTCCCTGCCCACGGCAGGGGGGTTGGAAGTCCATGATCTTTAAGGTCCCTTCCAACCCAAACCATTCTATGATAAGAGCGAAACACTGACAACTTCCAGAAAAGTTCTAAGGTAAAGGGCTTGCAGTATGGCGGCCACCACCAGGTCCTAGGATGATGATCATGGTGATGACGATGATGATGACAATGTTGATAAGAATAATAACAACAGCAGCACCACCACCACTAAATTAATTCTTTAACAGAATAGATACTGAAGTAACCGAAGCCATCTAATGTGTAATTAAGTGGGAGCACTGTTGTCTTTCGAAGTGAAGAAGGGGAGAGCTACTGCTGAATCACACGATAGCGGCTCTGATTTCAGAAAATAGGCCCATTGGACACAGCAGCTGGCAAAGTAACTCTGAGAAACCACAGAATTAAGACAGCTGAAGCACAATGGAAAGACACAGCATTAATAATGCTCACCTTTAAAGAAGCATGATAGGACCGTGGCATTTAATATCAGCGCTTATCAAAAGCATCTCAAGAGATTTCAGCTCTTTTAATGTATATCTCACAAAAGAAACACCAGTAAAGAGTGCTGACTTCAATGTTTTCCTACAGCTAACAGCTGCCTTTCAGGGAAGATCCCGTGAAGCTTTCCTCTTCCACATTTAACTGACATGGGATTTCCACGTTTAATTGAATGGGATTCAATAGCAGGAGCAGAGAGAGTTCAAATTGTCCCTTCGGGGATTCGCTCACCAGAAATTACTCATTCATGCCATGACATTTTGAGGGAATATCATAATGTCGCTTTGGACACAATGTCATAACTTAGAGGAGCAGAAGAATAAGATGGAAACATCAATTAACGATAAAAGAAAGGGTGTAAGAATCACAGTTTGCCCCGTGTCCTTCCTCTCACGGGGAAGTCCCACTTTGAAAAAGGCTGCTTTGTGTCTGCGGTCGCTACCTACCATCACGATGGGGTCAGTCAGCACCATCACCATCATCAATACAGGGTCAGGGGTGGGCTGCATCCCGCTGACCTGCACTCGTCCCAGCCAGCCCAAAATCCTCCATGGCAGCAGGAGAGTGGCAGCGGCAGGATCTGGCCCTTTCTCACAGCCCAACAGGGTGGAAAAGGACTGACGTGGGTACGGCGGGCACACTTGTCTGACGGCGCTACAGGGTGGGAGCAAAACGCAGAGCCTTTATATACACGCATAGATGTGGACATGAATATGTATACGTGCATGTATACATATGTATAAAGGGTCCAGACAGTTATTTTGGCAATTCTGTGTCATGTGCTGACGCTGAATTACATTAGCGACACCACTCCTCAGCTAGTCTTTAAAAATATGAAAAATAAACATGATGAAGTAAGGCAGATGCAGAAGTGTCATGGGAAGGCGGGGTGTTCGAGGCATTTCATGGGGGTACAGTGTCTCACCAACAACCCACCAGGTCATGGAATCATAGAACCACACAGGTTGGAAAAGACCAACCATCTACCCTACTCTACCAAGTTCTCCCCTACACCATATCCCCCAACACCACATCTAAACGACTCAAACTCATCCAAGGATGGCGACTCAACCACCTCCCTGGGCAGCCTATTCCAGTGTCTGACTGCTCTTGATGTGAAGAATTTTCTTCCTAATGTCCAGTCTAAACCAACTGTCCTGTGTGAGAGCAAACCCCTTCCAAAAATAGACCTTGCACGTCTGATGAGGTAAAAAGGGGGGAAAATGTCCAACAGGGTTATGGCTTGAGGAGAAAGTTGACCTGACCTGACACGTGCATTAAAAGCCTGTATCCTAATCCTCTCTCTCCATCTTCAACCTGCTATCTGACCTGTATTAATTAAATATAAATGCAAATAGGAATGAGTTATTTTCATTACGATTAAATATGTTAAAAATGAATCCATCTGTTTTCGTGGTAATCAAACTTCAAGGAACAAGACTTTACGTTTGTAAAAATATAAACCAGTGCTAAATGACACCTTTACATTCGATGCACGATTTTAAATGACTTATTACTCTTTACATATTATTTCACCTACCACATAAATTTTCACTTTTCATGTATTACAGCTGCTACGCCAACATTAAAAAGGCACTAAACATTTTACAGCGGTGCACTGAACGGCATCCGAGTTACCACATTTTTGGTAAATATTTGTAGAAAGGCTCTTTCCAGGTGGGATGGGCTGCCTGGACCCGCTGCCACCTATCCTGCTTGCCCCACCAGGACGTTGAGTGGTGGGGACGGCCAGAGGACAACCCACCTCTGACCTCCATGAGCACCAAAGATCCAAACTTCCACATTAGGGTTTAGTCACCGTGATATTATAATTATTCAGTTTTTTTCAGTTACTGCTGCAACTTCAATTCATTTAGCAGTAGGCTTTTCAGATTGCAGTCCATTTATTATCAATGTGTCTTTCTTTTTCTTTTTTTTTTTTGCACGGAAGGTTACGACAGTTTGTTAATCCATCAACGGACTCCCTAAAAATATGATCAATGATGCTGCACGAAATGTCATTCTTTATACACTTTAGGAGGTTTGGCAATTAGCACTTCAAAAATATTATGACCGTATTGCAGGTTTAAAGAAATACTTGCCAAATGAAACACAGAACCACATCCCTGAAGAGTTCTGCTGAATTAGAACAAAACACTGTAAATCTTACCACCTGACAAAGTTACTTTTATGAAATTATTCAAAAATGCATGTTATTTGCAAAAAAAGGGGGGGAAAGGAGGGGAGAAGTATTAGACCCAGCGTTTGATTAATGAGACTGTGTCTGGAGCAGCTCCATACTGCTGCGGTTCCTCAGAATCCTGTTCCAGACGTACCTTCAAGCCCGGGAAGGGCTGCTGTTTTCCAAGGCATCTTATTAAAAGAAAACAATCTGGCAATCCTGCTTCAGCAGGGGAGTTGGACTAGATGATCTCTACGGTCCCTTCCAACTCTAATAATTCAGTGAAATT
>JAOTQQ010000032.1:58256602-58269211 GCA_026546715.1 Gallinago undulata
TGCTTCAGCAGGGGAGTTGGACTAGATGATCTCTATGGTCCCTTCCGACTCTAATAATTCAGTGAAATTCAGTGAAATCTGACAGCGCCGCTTGCTCGATACAGTGCGACCTCGAAAGGCATCGATGGGTGGCTTTTCTTGGACGAACGGAGGCTCCTCAATGATAAAAGTGTAAAGGGGTGAAGACTGAATCCTGGGGGGTGGAAGCACCAGGAATACACATGTCCTCACCTCGCGAGGAGCCGAGAGGGAGCTAAGGCCACCCACCCTCCTGCACTGCATTCACGGTCCATTCAAAGGGCGGCACGCTTTTATCAGCCCTGTTTTAAGAATACCACTTGCTGCAGCGGCCTGCCAAATATTTTGGTTGAGATTTAAATAATTCATGAATGCTAAACTCATCTCTTTTTTTTTATTTATTTTTTTCTAATAGAAGAATAAAACTGTCATATTCAGAAGCTGACCTTTTTACTCTGCTATATAAACCCATTAACAATACGGAAAAACATATCCCAAAACATAAAAAGCTTTGAAATATCAATTTAAAGGCTACTTTCTGCTATATCCTTTATTGTAAATGTTACCAAGAAAAAGGCAGAAACCAAAAATCAATTTTTAATATATTTCTTCCTACCACAGGGCATCGGAAACATTAACGGTTTCTACATCTACATGGCTACTCTCATAAGCTTCCCTCTTTCCACTTTCACCTTTAAAACATGATTAATGCATGTTTGCATATACATTTAAAGTACTGCTGGATGGAAATTAATTAACAATAATGCAGTACACACAAACAACCTTCCTTTTGTTTGATTACCCAGAATAACAGTTTGGTATTTACATAGCTGCTGCAACTTAGGCAAGAGAAAAATATTGCACATTTTTCACTAGCTAACCAGCTTCCCAGCCTGCTGGCAGGAACCAGCAAACTTTTGGAGTTACGTTTTGAAGCCACTGCTGTTCTGCAGAACTCCGTTAGCTTTACTATGGATATTTTTGGAGGAAAGATTCCTGCCTTTACACTTTCAGTGGCCCAGGAACACCCATTAGGTTTAAAAAGTTCACCTGGAAATAAGCAATGCAATAAAATTGTCACGAAGGAGCTCCATCAAGTGAGCACCACAAGAGTGAAGGTTATGAACAGCCTTCACGGAATCATGGAATTGTCAGGTTTGGAAGGGACCTTCTGTAGATCCTCTAGTCCAACTGCCCTGCCAAAGCAGGATTTCCCAGAGCACATCACTCAGGACGGCATCCAGGCAGGGCTTGAAAATCTCCAGAGAAAGGGACTCCACACCCTCCCTGGGCAGACTCTTCCAGGGCTCTGGCAGCCTCACTGGAAAGAAGTTTTTCCTCATATTTGAATGGAACATCCCATGTTCCAGCTTGTGCCCGTCGCCCCTCGTCCTGTCACTGGGAACCACTGAGAAGAGTCTGGCTCCATCCTCCTTCAACCCACCCTTTAGATACTTGGAAGCATTAATAAGGTCTCCCCTCAACCTTCTCTTCTCCAGGCTGAATAGTCCCAGCTCTCTCAGCCTTTCCTCACAAGGGAGATGCTCCAATCCCTCCATCATCTTTGATGCCCTATGCTGGACTCTCTCCAGTAGTTCCCTGTCTCTCTTGAACTGGGCTTGTGTAATCCCAGTGTGGAAAGGCTCCCTTTCTTCTTTCTGCTGCTTCCAAAAAAGTCTCCACTTTCCCTCATTAATCCATACACGCGGAGGCCTGCATAGATTGCTGTGCTCCATTTTAAAAATCATATTTCAACCTGTTGCTCCCAGTTACTCCACTTTCCTGGCTTTCCTCACCACTATTGCTCAACCTCCTCCATCAGGTTTATGGAGATGAGGGTGGAAATTTCCTCTGTAATCAACAAAGAGAAGTAGGTGCCTTTGAAAGCCTGCAGAGAGGGAGATCTGGATTAGAAATCTAATTAATTAGGGATTAGGAGCCTAAATTACATGGACCTCTCTCTATTCACAATGTAGGTATTTACTTCGGGAGGACTGGCTCACTATGTGCTGAAATCAGGAGGGCGAGATATAATCTAGACATTTTCCTTCGGTTCACGCAACAAACTCCATCCTAGGCTTCACGACGAATTTTTCTTCCTCCCTTTCCAGACCAGGGCGCTGCTCAGCGATATAACATGCCCGTGTATATTATTACATCGACTAATAAAATGATACCACGCAAAGATTCATGCAAATCAGAAACACCTACTTCAGCCCAGGAACGGCACACCGGACTCGACGGCGGAGAAAAGACAACTGGAGAACACCAACGGACTTCGCAGCCACGGCAGGAAATCATCCACCTCTGGTTGCTTGGGGCTTCAGTTCTTCCGAAATTCTTTTGTCTACTTTTAAATACCCACCAACCTTTTCAGATTCTCCCACACCCCAAAAAAAGCATTAGTCAAGCTACTGATTGCTTGTGGGGAAGACTGATCTTGGTATTATTGGAAGGACCTCTGTGAAATATTGGTATTTCAGAAATATACAGCAGTATTGTTATTTTCTGTAGCACTTATTACAGAAGTGTTACAGAAAGCTCTCCCTCTGCCCATAACCACATCGTTCTCCAGCGTTGCACATCCACAGCCCCTTCCCTGCTCAACTGGAACAGACTTGGCTCCACAAATGCAAACTGGATAAACACTACTTTTGACGTATTAAAAGGGATCAATGACAAAACCAACTTTTGTATCGCATGAAAGCCATCGCGGCATGCCCTGTCATTTTAAAGCGATCTTTGAAGTGTTAAAATAAACAGCAGAAACCTAAAAGGCCATGGAAAGTTTTTGTTCCCTTTCAGAGAAGGGAGGGAGTAATCCAAGGAAATTATAACTAATTGTGCGGTTTCAGCTCTGAATAATTGCGGTGAGTAAAAGTCTATTTAAACTGTCTTAACCCGCAGCTTCGCATCTGTCAGGTCAGCGCTGTCACCTGCAAACTCCCCTCGCAGGGTATCGCACCCACGTTCGTATCAGAAGTATCAATGAACGCCTTGGTGGCTCAGGATGAGTCAAGAATAGTCTTGTCCCCAATTTCAATGATAACTGTGATGTTTTAGGGGGCTGGAACATCTCTCATATAAGGAAAAGCTGAGGAAGTTGGGTCTTTTTAGTCTGGAGAAGAGAAGGCTGAAGGAGGGATCTGATCAACGCCTATAAATACTCAAAGGGTGGGTGTCAGGAGGATGGGGCCAGTCTTCTCTCAGTGGTGCCCAGGGACAGGACAAGAGGGAACAGGAACAAACTTGAACATAAGAAGTTCCATCTAAACATGAGGAGGAACTTCTTCCCTTTGAAGGTGGTAGAGCCCTGGTAGAGGCTGCCCAGAGAGGTGGTGGAGTCTCCTTCTCTAGAGACATTCCAAACCCACCTGGACACATTCCTGCACAACCTGCTCTAGATGGACCTGCTCTGGCAGGCTGGTTGGACTCGATCTCCAGAGGTCCCTTCCAACCCCATATCATTCTGTGATTCTGTCCTTAAAACGTAGATTTCCTTTTGGGCATGACCACTGTCAAGCCACAAGCACAAAACCCTGCTGAGCCCCCGTAATAGAGACCCATCTCTGCCATAAGGAGGGAGCACAGCCTTCCTAAACCAATGGGGGAAACGTCAAGTCTCTCAAGCGAAAAAGATTTAATTCTCTTTTCCATGTTAGTCTTTGCCACCTATTGATGCCCTAAACCTGCTGCTGAATACCAGGGAATTCAGAGTAAACAACCATAAGATAAAGCTCTTACCAGCATGATCTGAGCATGAACTGAAATGCCTTAAGGCAGAGTGAAAAAGCTTCTGAAAACATTTGCATGAGATGAATAGAGCTTGGATAAGGAAAAAAAAAGAGGGGTGTGTGTGTGTATTCACAATGGCTTTCTTTATAGCTATCCACATTAATTAGTCTTTAAGTACAATGACTTTTTGACTTCAGTTCTCAAAAAATCAAAGCCCTTTTCAAAGAACTCCGAGGTCTGACAAAACACAGCTGGGTGAAGTACCTCATAACTATTCTTACCAAACCAACACTTCTAGAATTGGACTTTCAATGGCAGGCTTAGAAGACGCTGGGGTTGGGGGCTTTTGTCTTCTCCTGGAGGCCCTCGTGAAGCATTTGTCAGGGAGACTGTGGGGATACATAATTTAGGTCCATCATCCTTCTCTACAAGAGCAAAAATACAGTTATGACCAAATCTTAATCCTCCTTCCATGCATCTTCTGAAGAATAACCTGTGGCATTACAGAAAACCATTTTTCACTGCAAATAAGATCGTACACCAGGATGACTTCCCTTCCCGGTGAGGCACACTAACACGGGAAGAAACAGCACAGGGAGGACAGCGTGTGTCCAGCAGGGAAGGATGGTGAGGGACTGGATGGAAAGCACTAAGACTCACGTTCCCCAAGCAGGCTTTGGGAGGAAATTCTAATTTGGGAGGAAATTCCAATTTGTTTTCTTGCAGAAGCATGGCATCACTCAGCAAAGCGCCATAGCTGCTGTCTGCTGGCCCCGGTAACTCTACAACAGGCAGCCATTGGGACCATCAAGCTTTTGGTATCACCCACACGCTTTATAAACTTGATTTTCTGGCTACTCCCTGTCAGTTCTCTCATCACAAGCATGTGTGACACATACCCACACATCCTTGGTGGGAACGGCAGTGCCCAGGTGAGGCTCAACATGGCTGGAAGACCAATCCTGATAAAACTGTTTGGGAGCAAAACTTCTGATTGCACTCAGTGGAACGAGACTTTCCACAGGTCCTGCCTCCAGGGGTCCCAGCAGGGTCCTCCATCCCCAGGGGGGAAACAGGGCTCTGAAGTTGTAATCTGATTTCAAAGCTCCCAGTGGGGAATGCATCCATGCATCCCACTCCCAAGCACCTCACTGCAGAAGCAAGCCATCCAGCTCCTGAGGGAGCGCAGCCAATTTCCCCTCCGAATTCATCGGGATCATCTTTTCACCCTGGCATCTCAGCTCACCTTTTCCGCCTAGATTAAAGCGCTATCTGCTATCGAAAGGTATGGTCTTCAGGTAATACCTTGTAGACCATCATCCCATCATCTCGCATCCTCCTCTTGGACAAAGTAAGTAGATTGAGCTTCTTAAGCCTGTAATTGTAGGGCCTATTTTCCAGAGATTGAGTGAATTCGCTACTGGCTTTAATGCTGCCAGGATTTACTCTCGGAGCCTCGGCTGGGGTAACTCCTGCGTTCAGAGGTCGGAAGAAAATATAACTAAACCACCTCCAAGATGTTACGATTCCAAGCCTCTCCAGCAAATCTCTCACTGTACACTTAATATTTTGCAGTCTGCTTTAATTAAGGCTTAGCCATCAGAAGAAAACCAAACTTATTTTGAAGTTTTAACATTTCAGCAGCATTTGAAAATGTTAAATGCTAAGTTCTTTTGTATAAGCCTTATTTTGTTTGTTAACAAAATTTCTGATATATAAAATAGCTTGTCCAAAGCAGATAAAAGAAAAAAAAAAGTTTGGAGTGGATAATACCTTGTGGCTAGCACTCCTTAATTCAGTTATTTACCAAATGTTATGGTGGTGACAGTGGAGGGCTTGGCAAAAGCCAGACAGTAAATCATGTAAAACTATACTCTCATGCAACCTTAAATTTTGCATTTTAATTGTCTTTATGCAGATCCCCACCAGCATTACAGCCTAAAATACGCAATATGCTTCTAGATAACAGAAAAAAATAAACTGAGAGATCAGAAAATAGCAGTAAGAATTATGGATGGGTTTGTTTCCTCCCATTTTATGCCTCTGGAATTGCAGGAACGGAGGGCTCCCTGTACCAGAGGCTTTGGTACCACTCCTGTCTGGAGCGGCTGCCAGCAGGGAGGGACTCACAGGAGCCTACGTGATGAGAGTCTTCATGGCTGAAAAACTAGAAAATCGAAGATTTACAGGCACCCGGGCAAATCAAGCCAAAGATCCTAATATTTGAGAGGCTTGGCACTGCTTTATTTCCCCCAGAGTTGGGCCAAGAGCTGTAACAACATCCTATACCTACAGAATATAGGTATATATAGAATGTAGACACAACGCACTAACCATGGGTTGTATTTATAGTGGCATTTTTGGACATAACTTAAAAGGGCTATTTCCTTCACATTTTTGATCTATTTTTTTTGGTCAAGAAGGCACTTGTGCAATCCTGCCCGGGTCCTCGTGAAACGTATGCTGCCCAGCCCAGCATCTCACCACTCTCACAACCGACTGAACGCGATACCTAGGAACAAATCAGGGTCAGAAGCCACTGTAAAAATGCTTATAACACATATCCTAATAGCTTTACTGCCAGGAGACTGCTGTTTGTTTTTATTGTTCATAACATTTGCATGTTCATAACATATGTATGTATGTATATATAGTTAAACTATATAAATGATTCCCACAGATGGCTTTCCTCATCATCTACAACAAGCCAGGAAGTCTACTAGTTGTGGTTGGGACCCTCCCAGGGAATTGGGCAACTTTGCCCATAATTTTGAAAGGAATACTATTGGAAATACTGCAGCAAAGCGCGCGATGTCAAAGCGAGCGCACTGTAATATCCACAGCGTGTGTATTAATGCAGCCATTAAACACAACAGCACTGCCACGATATTAATACATTTTAGATTATAGTAAGCAGAACTGATACGCATTAGGTTACATCATTTTCCGACGGTAACGACTGGAATACTACATTATCCAGAAGAAGCTGCCATCCACCTCCCAAAACCCCATTTATCTGCCATTTCAGAGCGGCGGGAGCACCGCCGGCCTCTCTGGAGATGGAGCTCCTGCCGAGGAGGAGCGCTGGGAAGAGAGGAGCTTCCCGGGACACTGCTTTGGTGATGCCGACTCCTCGGAGCTGCCTTAGGTACCACCCACGTGGGAAGTTCTTCGGGAAACGCCTGCTGCCCGAGCATCCTCACCTGGGAGCTGCTGGGTTCTCTAACCCTTTTTTCCTCAGCCAGAAAAAAAAAAAAACCACACACAAAAAAAATCTAATAAAAATACCAGGGGACACAATACAGGAGGAGCTGTGCCTTGTGATGGTGAGAAGCAAAGGCTTTTTCTGATTAATTTGCCTGATTACTGCTGATCCTGATCAATGAAGATGATGAAAGGCCATGAACTCCTCCTGAGATACTCAAGGCTTTTCAGTTTACAGAAAAATCCATAAATATTCATTTGGCTTAAAAAGTAAACTGAAAAAAACCCTCGTTTGACTAGTTTTGAGGGCTGCCCGAACTACTGGCCAGAAACATTCCCTCAGAATTCCTGTTCTCAGGAAAAAGCCAATGGCAGACCATTGTCTGACGGGCCAGACCCTATGGGACCGAGCTCAGTGTCTCAAGCCACCAAATGGTTTTCATTTCTCACTGCATTAAACGGAGAATCTCGATCCCACAGGGAGCACATCCACAATGCTATCTTCCTGCTAATTAAATGCATTTCTGAAGCTTCCCCGATTGGAAATGTAACAACTATTTTTCATGAAATTTTACAGGAAAATTATTCTGCTCAATACCAAAGATCTTCTCCTTGCAGAAAAGGCGCAGAATGTGCAGAGACGCTGGGATGAGTCACACAAAAATCTAGGAAGGTATTATTTAGGAAAGTAATATCGATCTCTTCATCGGGAGAGCCAGGTTCTCCAGCCCAGCATCTCACATTCCCACAGACGATTCCTGTTATTTTTGTGTTATTTTCATTTGCAAGACACCCGAATCAGTAGCTGGGGCTGGGGCCGACTCGGGTGCAGGCTGGGCTGAGGAGAAAGGCTCGTGCTGGAGGACAAAGCTTTGCTACATCCGTGATTTACTCCCCTTTTTTCACTTCCAGCAGGACCCTGCAAACGCTTCTTATTCCTTCCTCCTCCAAGAGGCGGCTGGCAAAAGCAGCTGAATTGAGGAGAGGGCTGAGGATGTCATGGAGCCAGTTTGCCCATTCCTCCTCTTCCCAGTGCTCCCTTCTCACTGCTGTTCAGTCCTTACTGCATCCCAGGAACATCCTAAGGGTGCTGCCTGGCAAGGAAAATGCTGGGAGAAAGTGGGAGGAGGCGACAGCAAGGAAGTGGCTGGGTTAGGAACGAAGCAGCGCGGGCAAGTAAGTCCCTCTGGACTCAGACATCATCCCTCCACTCCTTCCTGCTGCAAAACTGGTTCTCAAAGCAAAGAGGAGAGTAGCAGAGACAGACAGTATGGCAAGAGAGAGAAAGATGGTCAAGTAAAGCCACCCTGAACAGTATCTGCTCCATTTTGTCTCTGTAACTAACACTGGCAAGCCCGAAAAGCATAGGTAAGTCCTCGGATGCAACCTGCATCCTTTACACTCATGGGCTGGTACCTAGTTGACAGCAAGACATCCCAATATTCAGGGACAGCCGATGCCCCAAATAAAAGGTGTGCTTGAACTAGAGCAGCTCCCTACCAAGGCACGGGAAGGCTCAGGATGCTCAAAACCGTCCTGCTCCAGGTGGCTGATGGGGACTGCCCGCATCCCTCATGCAGCAAGGATGAGGATGAGAGCAGCAAGGATGCCCACGGGGAGTGCCCACATTCCTCACGCCGCAGAGACGTTTCCAATCACAGCAGTTTGGGAGGCTTTATTTCTGAAAGAAACGCTCTTGTTCAAACAAGAACGATTTCGGGGAAGTTTGACAGTGTATGTTATAAGACGAGGTCAGACTAGATTATCACAGTATTCCCTTCTGGCATTATAATCTATGAATCTATAAAAAAAGAAAGGATTTAATTGATGAAGTTTAGTCCCATTAGCCCCTCATTACCAGATGACATTGTCATCGTTAATCTTTGACTCCGAATGACTATAGATCCAAATTCAACCTTTTCTCTCTAATTTTATATACATTTTATATCTATGATATACACACATGGTTTCAAGGGATTATAAAATTCACCCTTTACCTTTCCCCTGCATTAAGTATATGGAAAACATAACGGATGTCAGAACTATCCTATTTGCAGGGCACTGACACTTTTTTTTTTATTCAAAAGGAGTTTTTTTTCAGTAGATTTTCAAAGTGAGGGAAAGGAAAATTAATTCAGACTGGGATTGCTGTGAGGAAGATATGGGGCTGTGTGGAAAAGGATGGGCAAAAGCCATACCCAGGTAGATGACATGAACATGCTTTCTTTTTAGCTCAGTGACAACCTTAAACAGATGCCCACATCCCGATACAGACACGATCATAACACTATCACCAGGCAATAACCATTTACAAAAAGTCTTGTTGAAGCCTGGGTTTGGATATCAAGTAAATTCTGAGCAGCAATTTTCTCACATCCATTTATAAACACCCCCCCCCCCCAAAAAAAAAAGTTTGCAAAAGAAAACAGGAATAACTTAAAGCCCTCAGACAGTCCATTAATTTTACACCCCCTTGTATCAAGACATTCCAATTCATTTCTCAGGCATGCACTTCACTTTTTAACTATTCCCCTTTCCCTAATCTGATCCTTAGACAAGGAACAGCACTCCACAAACCGGACGGCAGTGGAGCAGGTATTTCACCTACCCTCATTGCAGGCCATGAAGGAAAACAATCTGTTGAGTTCACTTCTGTTTGGATTGGTGTGCCGCTGACAAACAGCTGGGACTTAGTCTGGATATCTGAGGATATCTGAGACACACAGAGTATATAAATAGAGAAAATGCAGATGACATCTTGAGTTGACGGACGCCGACGGCAAAACTGTTTATTCTATTCCATCCCAAGCACACAGTCTCTCCCCAGCCCCATCTCTCCGTTTCATAGCGCTGTTTTTATTTTCAGCCTATAAGAATCATAGAATCACATAGGGTTGGAAGGGACCTCTGGAGATCATCTAGTCCAACCCCCCTGCCAAATCAGGTCCACCCAGAGCAGGTCCCACAGGAACGTGACCAGGTGGGTTTGGAATGTCTCCAGAGAAGGAGACTCCACCACCTCTCTGGGCAGCCTCTTGCAGGGCTCTGCCACCCTCGCAGTACAGAAGTTCCTCCTCACGTTTAGGTGGAACTTCCTATGTTCAAGTTTGTGCCCATTACCTCTTGTCCTGTCACTGGGCACCACTGAGAAAAGAAAAGCTCCGTCCTCCTGCCACCCACCCTTTAAGTATCTGTAATCATTGATCAGATCCCCTCTCAGTCTTTTCTTCTCAAGACTAAAAAGACCCAAGTCCCTCAGCCTCTCCTCATAGGAGAGATGCTCCAGGCCCTTAATCATCTTTGTGGCCCTTTTCTGGGCCACATAAATGAATAAGCCTGAATGGAATGGTATATTCTTGAAGTGTTAAAACCAAGAATTATGGAGACGGTTAATCAGGTACCTGTCCTAAACCCCTGAAAACAAGAGGTTTAACCTTCCTGATGCTCGATGGCACTTGTTCACCAGGCGCCACGTGCCCATGGCTGCTGGGGGGGTTCAAAAGGCAACAGGGTTTTCTCTCAATCAATGGGAGGACACATAGCATCATAGAATTGTCTAGGTTGGAAGGGACCTTTAAGATCATCTAGTCCAACCATCAACCTAACCCTGACAAAAATCACTAAACCGTATTCCTAAGGACTATGTCAACCCGTCTTTTGAACACCTCCAGGGATGGTGCTTCAACCACTGCCCTGGGCAGCCCATTCCAATGCCCAATAACCTTCTCCGTGAAATGTTTCCTAATATCCAATCTGAACCTCCCCTGGTGCAACTTGAGGCCACTGCCCCTTGTCCTATCTCCTGTGACTTGGGAGAAGAGACCGACCCCCGCCTCTCTACACCCCCCTTCAGGTAGTTATAAAGCATGGTAAGGTCTCCCCTCAGCCTCCTCTTCCTCAAACTAAACAACCCCAGCTCCCTCAGCCTTTCCTCGTAAGACTTACTCTCCAGACCCCTCACCACCTTTGTTGCCCTTCTCTGGACCCGCTCCACCATCTCAATGTCTTTTTTGTACTAAGGGCCCCAAAACTGGACACAGTACTTGAGGTGAGGTCTCCCCAGTGCTGAGTACAGGAGCACACCTTTACACACCAAAACCTTGTCTCTCCTTCGCTCTTTTCCAAATTAGAAACTGTCTTCCTCTCCTTCTCCAACGGGCAGCTGAAGAACGAACCCGTGCCCCATTTTCAACAGTTTGCTTCTCAGGAGAACAAAGTAAAGGAAGATTATTTATAGCTCAAATCTAAAGTAAACCATACCCGAGAAGCCGGATTAGACAAAAGTCCTTTTTTATCTGAGGTTTTTTGCTACAGATTAGGGAGGATTAAGAAAGCATCCTCCTCTCACTGCCGTGTGAACGACTGCGGCAAAGTGGAAGTTTTAGCAGGCCAGCAACGTTTAAAGGTAGGAGGCACAAAAGAAGTTCTTCAACCAGCCTGTGTCACTTCCCCAGAGCTGACAACGGAGAGAGTTCAAAACAAGCGCTTTGGGTTAATAGTGTACTTGCATGTAAATACATAAAAGCTTCAGCGCCGTAAAGCTAATTTAAAAAAAAGGACATTTCTCTTTATGGTCCCCCTGAGTATAATAGAAGCTATGATATTCTTTCTACCATAATGTACGTTTCATTAAAGAGCTGGAGCTATAATTGTCTACATCAGTACGTAGCGGCAGACTGGATAAATTGTCCACATAAATTGCTTAATACAAACTCCCGAGCGCTGGTGACTCCCTCCAGCTCCATCCCTGGGTCCTACCTGAGGTTGTGCCACTGCCTGCAGCCCCAGGGGGAGGGACAAACTTCAGCCAGACCCAGGAGGACCCCAAATCCCATCAAACCACCCGGCGCTGAACTCCGCAAACACCACGGCATTAAACATTGAAACCCCTTCCCTCCGCTCCACGACGTGCCAGTCACAGCGAAGATTTATGTGACAATTATGCATATGAAGCGATATCCAGGCTATTATCATTCTTAATAAATCAATAAAGTCAACTGAAAAATTAAACTGAGCATGTATGGAACGTCTGACAGCAAATATATTTCGGTCTCTTAAGCGCTGTCATTTCCATTGCAATTTACTGCCTACCCTACAAGAGGGTTAAATCAAAAAAGTGAATAAAGCGAGAGAAGAGGTCTCAGAAAAGGAACTACAGTGCATTGAATCGCAATTTACCAGTAAATCAGCATGACAGAAGGAAATTTTTGTCATAACAGAGCTGTAAGATTATTTTTTTTAAAGCCGGTTTTGTCTTGAACTTGAAGCTAATGTTCATTAATGGCAATTTTAGGACTGCACTAAAATATAAAATATACGACAAACGCAGAGATGTAATTTCATTGGTTTAAGGTTTCTGTGCATTATTCCTCATAAAATATGAATGCTGTTATCGACTTCGTAGGTAGGATGCAAAGTATCTCCTTTTTAAAGCCAGGGAGGAAAGAGGGAAAGCTCCGAGACAACAGCCATTTCCCACCCGAACGTGCAGACTCAGCACTCTCCCGACTTGAGCTTTTTTTGATCCTAATCACACTTCCACTTTCTACAAGACACATTTGCATGAAGGATTTAAGTTTGGGGGGGGGGGGGGGGGGGGGGGGGGGGGGGGGGGGGGGGGGGGGGGGGGGGGGGGGGGGGGGGGGGGGGGGG
>JAOTQQ010000032.1:58275499-58288710 GCA_026546715.1 Gallinago undulata
TGGGGCTTTGAGCAACCTGGTCTGGTGGGAGGTGTCCCTGCCCAGGGCAGGGGGGTTGGAACTCCATGATCTTTAAGTTCCCTTCCAACTCTAACCATTCTATGATGATAATAATAACAGTAGAAAGAGCCTATGTGTACACAGAATCTTGTATAGTGAAGAGGTGTTGGGACTGGGGAGAGGATGCTTCTCCTGTTGTGTGCTCTGCTGTTGGCTTTGTCCTGATGTCCCCTTTGGAGCTCAGCTAAGTACAAGTGGCCTGTCCTGGGAAAAGGAAGGATTTAGGTCAACTGCACAGAAACAAGACTCTGTTTTCAATCCAGCGATTACCAAGGACACCAGCCCTTCCAGGATGATGCATGCTCTATACATCAGGATTCACCAAGAATAATCAAAGAAAGGTGAGGGCATCTGCCATTGCCGAAGCTGGAGGAAGCACAAAAACTCCTGGCAGAGGAGAATGCAAGAAAAAATACAAATATTGGGTTTGTGAAGTAGTCCTGTACTTGAACACCGTAGGTTTGGGGCAACAACATGCAACTCCAATACTGCCAAGCACAGGGCTTATCCAGGAACCTGGAGCCCGAGTAACCAGGCTGGCTTTGTGGCACACATTCCATGTGAAACCTGCTGCAAACTGTACCTTTTAGAACAATTATTGCCTTTTTAAGGACAATTATGTATTATGTATGATGTATAATTTATTCCGGAGGTTACTGGTTTATAAAAGAGTCGTGGGCAAACTGCCAAGTTATCGTCTGAACTGTAGTTATGAGTAATAACAAGGGTTATAATTTACATTCGTACTCTGTTTTTAAGTTAATGAGCTATCCAGTATGAAACCCAGCACTTGGCTTTTTGTTTCTGTGCTTTCTTGTACTCGAGAATACAGCCTGGTTTTGTAATTTGCCTCTCAGACGTGTGGCACCTGAAATACCTTTTACTAAACTGTCAAGAGTTTGCCCGAACAGAGAAGCCACTATGTGTCCACCCCCAGCTCTTACACACAGAGCTCGACATCCGGACTTGCTCTGGTGAAAGAGGAAATACAACCAGGACAATAGGATTATAATTTTTTCATTAAAAAAACAAAAACAAAAACAAAACAAAACTGGGAAAGAAAAGAAAATAATAAAAAAGAAGAAAATAATTCTCTGGGATATTTCCACTTGTGCCATCAGCACAAGGCGCTTCCATTCAGCATTTCGTCCAGCCTAATGTGGGACTAATGAAAGTAAAACCTTCTGGCCTAGGGTGGAGAAGGCCAGTGGTTGAGCCACGCCATCACACGCGCCCAGCGTTCCCCAGCCGAACAGACAGCTTATTTATATTAAAAACCTGGATTAAATTGAGAGCAGCCAGAGATGGGATAACCCACCCGGTGACCAGTCTTTTTTTCTTTTCGGTAACGGAGCAAGAGAGCTGAACGCCAGGGAAGAGGATGAAATTAAGGAAGTAAGGGTGAGTTCAACTGAGAAGGAGATGCCAGGTTGTCCTGGAAAAACCATGAAGAGACAGAACTGAGGCGAAGGACAAGGACAGACTGGCAGAAAGCACAGAGAGAGGCTTGTTGTTAAGAAGGCCACTTATATCTGTCACCAGGGAACAATATTGATAAATCCCGGGGCCTGGCTTTGGTGAGCGTCAGTCTGGCAGGATCACCAAAGCTTAATTTGCCCTTCATACCCACAGCATTGCTAATGGTAGCCCAGTGCCACCTCTGCTTCCCATAAGAAACCCCTAATCACTTCCCCTTCCCCTAGAAAAAGTAACAAATTATTAAGTCCTTGGCACATACAAAAGAAGCAATAATTAGATGATGCCATGCCTGGACTTTTCGTCACTCATCTTCCAGTCATGGTTGTTAAGTGCTGCTCTGGTGCCAGGTATTAATTATCTGCAAATTAGTGCTTGGTGATGGACCAAGTCATTTCTCATCCTAACTCAGTCCCACCAGCGTAACTGTATGGAAAAAATAAACCCAAACATTAGTTAAGAAAAGGAGAGTGGAGGTAAGCATGTAAGAAGTTCCACACAGTTTTGCTGATTCACTTGCTTTTTACACCTGTATCTCCTTCCTGTCTCTGGGGCCTCCCTTCATCCTCTCCAGCCCAGGACTCAACTGACCGACCCGAGTTGGGATGAGGGCAGCTGAGTGCTCCCAATAAGCCAAGGAGAGCCAGCTGCAGAGTGAGATTCTTTCCAACTGAAGACCTAAAGACACCTCTGGAGGTACCACCTTCTGTCCACTGAATACTCAGGGATCTAAGGGTAGCTCCACGGTGGGATAGGCCCAGGTGTCCTGACTTCCCTTTCAAACCTGGTGAAGTCATCTTCATCTAAGCTGGAGGGAAGAGTTGTGCCCCAGTCATCACTCACATTAAAGCAAGAAAAGAACTATTTTAGTAACTACCTCAGGGGAAGAGGCAGGTGAATACTGGAGGTGGGATTCACCTCTCCACTGCAATAGGCTTCCAGCATCCACAATTCAAGGTGGATGGAGGAAGCTGGATGCTTTCTTCTGCAACGCGAGTCTGTTCCAGAATAAATCTCTTTCACACAGTTACTGGATTACCCACTGTCCTCTTTGTTTAGCAAAAGCCTTAAGAGATTTGCTTGTCGCTGTTGCTATATTTCCACAGGACAAAATCTCTTTCTAAGTAGCCTTCTACAAGCAAAGCAGTTTATTATAGAGTTCTACAAGCCAGGCACAAGTAAAAGGGGAAAAAAGGATTGTCTGTAGGAACTGAAAGGTCACAAAACTTCCAGAAAGAGACAAGGTCAAGGGCTTAAGGTTTAAAGCACTCACTAAAAAGGTGTGATATCCAGAATATTTTTCTCCGTTTGCTAGGTTTTGAACACAAGCCCTGAGGCTTTGGAGATTTCTTGCTCTCCAGACTCTTATCAATACTGTCCCACATGGTCAAACATCACTAAATACCCACTAGAAACCTGGAAAACACTTTCAGACTGGAACCCCAGCTCTTATGCTACACTCACAAAAGCGACATAGAGGGGAGAGTGAGCTACCACATCCTCTGGCCTCATCGCTGCCCTGGGACCACTTCGGACCTGGCTGGCATCAGGACTTCTGCTCTGGGGTGCTGCCTTGAGCATCCTCCATGGAGTTATGGACACAAGGGAGCGGTATGCCTGACAATAAACACATGAAAGGTATAGAAGACAGAGGCAATATTAGGCTATTAAGTGTCTCTCAACGAACCTCGGCCGCTTCAAAGGGAAGGAGGAAACTTCTATGTGATGGGAACATGAATGGAAGCTGGGAGCGGTAAGGAGAGGGAGATCACTAGGGTGAGGGAGGGGATGGGTGTTCCTAAATTTTGCAAACTGATGGTCTCCACTAGGACTGCAGTGGGCTGCCCTTCCATCAGAGAAACCTTGAAGATATTATCATTTTTTTTTTTTGGTGTCCTGAGCAGTAACTGCTCGGGAAGATGAGCATCATAAATAGCTCCCTGATGGTCTTCCCTCTCCATGAGGGCTAACGCTGGAGCAGCAGAGAAACTTGCCCCGTATTTCTGGTGTTTAGTTTTAAAAGATAACAGCAACAGAATATGCAAACCGTTTCTGTTGGGAGAAAAAGGGCTTAGTAAGTTGTTAACGGGTGCTTTTTGAATATATACACAGACAGATCTCTAGATTTTAAAGACACAAATATACACAATTAGTATTAAACTGAACTGCTTCGCTTTTGTTCCTCAGCACCCAAAAAGCCGGTATTTTCACATGCACACCCACGTGCAATATATGATGCTGCAAATGAAATACAAAAAGTGACATAAATTCTTCCCATGATAATTGCGTAGTGGGGATGTATTAGAACTGGTCTTATTCTCAGTCTACTGTCTGGAAAAGCAACGCAGTTCATTAGTCACTCTTCTGTGCTACTCAAATACAATACGGGAATTTTTAATGTCACTTTATATCACTCCCCACTAGATAGATTTAGCAGGGGCCCACCTAAATATTAATGTCCTCCACTGCTGCTCTTTATTACCCTTTATAAAACAATTGTCCTAAACCAGCTTCAGTGCCTGACTGCAACATCTGGCCATCATCACCCAGGAAAGGTGGACCAGCTACAGAGCGATGCTGCTCTCCCGGGAACCAGTTTCAAACCATCACACAACATTTTGCCAGCTTCCAGCCTAGGAAAATCCACAGGACCTTGCCTCGGATTACCCAGGATGCCCGGATTAAGCCCTTTGCTAAATTCTTACACAAACACTTTTAAATTGGCTTGAGGGTCAAAGGAAAAAGATACTTCAGAGAACAGCTTTGAAACCTCACAAAAGGAAGAAGAATCAGTTTCTGTAATTATGAGAACCCCGAAACTGCAGCTCAGACTTTAGTGGAAGGAAGAGACACTGCTGAGGAGCACATTCAGACTTTACATCAAGTCTGTAGGAGCCGCTTAAGCTTTTTGCAACTGATGCTCAGCCTCAGCAAAGACAGTAGGAGAGAGGGGGAGCTCTAATTACCCCTCATTTTAATAATTCTGTGCAATTGCGTTTGAGCTGCTGTGATAAATACCTGAAATTAAACCATTTTCAGGTTCTCTCCCTCCCTGTCGCAGTGGAGCTCCGTAGCCATCCCTCAATAGATGTGGAACAAAACAAGACTCAGCAAAGTGTTTAAAATGTCACAGGTTACTTTTTTCATATTTCTACACAGATCTTAACGCTTTGCAAGATGTAACCAGGCTTTTCCCTCACCCTGATTTATGAAAACTTCAATTTAAAAAGAGGGGAAGGAAATCATGCCTTACGCTGCCCTTAAATGTCAGTCAACCTTAAGACTAGGGAACAGGTCCCTACTTTTCAAATGTCACTAAGACTTCTCATAAAAAAAACATGGGCGAGATGTCTGTATAGTTCACATGCCGTATGATCTCATTTTCAAATGTTTCTGATCTTTCCTTTCTTTCCCGCTTTGGCTGGCAGAGTAAACCAATTCACAGCGTGCTCCCATCTGCAGCTCCATCATAAAAACACTCGTGTGCCCCCTGATATCTCGATCTTTTAACACTGGATTATTTCTTCCCCCCCCCCCCCCCCTCTTTCTCCACCCCACCTCCCATCTTAAACAATACCTTCAAGGTAGCTTTAACACCTCAGAAAATAGCGCCATGAAAATAAACAAAAGACCCAGGACGAAAATTGAACATAAAAGTTGTTGCAGATATTGTTTCTTGACAAATAGCCTCTCCAAGCATCATAAATTGTCCAAAACCTCTTAAACCTTTGCTCTACATCACCCACGTAGGACTGCAAAGGGAATACAGCCAAGGAACTGCAGGCTAATTGAAAAATCATTCACTTGAGATACGGTAAGTATCGCGCTCCAGTTCTATGAAAGTATACAGAAACTTGACACAAGTGGCATCCATGAACTGAGCAATTGACTAATCAGCAAACTCAAAAAGGAAAATAATCTGTTTTTTCCTCCTTTGCACCGCTGAATTTGCATTTAATAATTCATCTGAGATGCAAAAAATTAAATGTATTTTAAAAAAATAAATAAAATCCTTCGAGGTACATCGGGTGGCACCAGCTCCTTCCCAGCCTCCAGGACTGCTGCCTCTCGGAAAGAAAACTATGGTATTCACTGGTAAAGCTGGTATAAGGACCCAGGAGCTGCTATTTCTAAACCCCTATTATTCAAAGATCGTTATCACAGTTTTCCATTAGCAGAAGTAAGTGAAAGCTTCGCTGTATAACTGACAATGTTATTTTGGGGGAAGGGGAAAGAAGGCTCGATACTGTACTGCAAGAGGCATCCTATTGATCCTGACTTTTTATAAGATTTTTGTGCCTTTTTTCTTGAGGCCATTTAGCATCGACTTTGCCTATTATTAATTTTACAGTCAGTAGGAGCTGCTGGAATTTACAGGTCCAGCACAAATGGAAACACCTGTAGAAGCTGTTATTTACCTGCTATTTTAATATTCTGCGCTCTCAGTCCCCAAAAATCCCATTTAGCAGGTTGAGCGTATCCCTCTCTACTACACAAACGTGTCAGGCGCTCACATTTCAAGCTCTGTCCTTCCACTGGGTTGACGATGCAGTGAAAAGAGGCCGTGATGCCACGATTCCCCCAAGTCTGCTCCGTGCACTAACAGCATTTACCTTCAGACTCTCCTTTCATGCCTCAGCAGCTGAATTTTTCACTGTCACGAGTCACCTCATGCTTCTACTCCCTCTGAAGCAGCAGGTGAGCACACGTAACGCTGGGGCATGGGCTTCTCTGCCTCGCATTGGGATATTCTAAGGGAAATTGTATTCCGAGAAATACATCACACTGTCCATTTTGGAATCCCTATGAAAATAACGTCAGGGATATTGACACCATCTTCAGAAGATCCTTCCATTATCTCTCCTTTGGCTGATCACAGCACGGGTCATCCTCCCTATCTGTAGTGACAAGCTGCTGACACGACAAGACAAAGCAGCCCGTTTCTGAAGGTGGGGAATAAACTATTGACGAAGTAATCCCAGTTAAAGCTCTGTATGCTTCGTGTCTCACACTTTAATATAAATATATTAAAATGTACAGCAAAACTCTAATACATAGTCAGGGGTGGGGGGAAAAACATGCTTGGACAACCTCCAGAGAAAGAACAGGCTCAATACAGATACAGTGCCAGTAAACTAAGAAAAGAAGCCTCAAAGGCTTTCTATGAAAAGCACTGATTTACATCATGTAAAGTCATACCTCTCTTCACTCATTGTACCATTATGAGGTAGAGAGAGTCAGAAAAGGAGACAGATGAGAAGGGAAGCAGAGGGAGGAACTGGGTGCATGAAGGACACCCATGGTCCAGGCAAAGGAGAACAAGCAGCCGGGTGATGGCCATGTCCTGGCTGCAGGACCAAGGAGGAGGTCTCTCCAGATTCAAACCATCTCTCTCTCTCTCTCTCTCTCCAGGTAAATGAATAAAAAGCCACTGAGCTTTTAATAGTATCCGGCAACAAGGACAGTCCCACAGCTCCCGTAGAAAACCTTTATACAGCTAAGATATATTTATCATTTAGGCAATCTAAAGTTTCCCAATTAGAAGTATTTTTAGAGATTCAGCAGTTGCCAGCTCCGTCATTAGCCAGAGTACACAAAACAGTGTCTTCCAGTTTGTGGCCCACAGATCCCTCTTCATCTCCATTTCTATGAGATTTCTACTGTAGCGATAGGACAAGGGGTAACGGTTTTAAACTGACAGAGGGGAGGTTTAGATGAGATCTCAGGATTAAATTCTTTCCTGTGAGGTTGGTGAGACACTGGAAGAAGATGCCCAGAGAAGCTGTGGCTGCCCCATTCCTGGAGGGGTTCAAGGCCAGGCTGGATGGGGCTTTGAGCAACCTGCTCTGGTGGGAGGTGTCCCTGCCCAGGGCAGGGGGGTTGGAACTCAATGATCTTGAAGGTCCCTTCCAACCCAAACCATTCTATGGGTCTATGGAGCTTGGGAACAATTGCTACCAAAGTGAGACTACCAGTTGTGGACTTTCTATACAAAGGTTAATACATCCAGTAGAAATATTTCACAGGGCTTCATAGCAAGGATGGCTAAAGACTCTCAAGGTCTAAAATTCACAAGTTTCTTTACTCAATTCATTTTGGCTTGCAAATACTCAAGCAAGCCTGTCCAAACACAGCACCTGAAATCATATTCTCAGCTCTCTGGAATCTCATTTTTCTCAATGATGTCTTGCTTTCCTGTCTTCATGAGGTGTATTCCCCCCTCTTCTCCAGGCCATTATCAGCCTGCAACTCTGCCTCCCGAACTCTAAAGAATTCCCCATGGAGATTTCAGGAAGGTTTCAAAGCACTGGCTCTGAAACCCTGGTATTCAATTGCTGCGCCAGGCACCAGATGAAGTACTGGGCTAAAAAAATAGTATTTATTATTGTAAGTGCTGACTGTTGAAACAACAGCAGCTGAGGCGCATTTAGGCCTCTGAAAAAGCTGCAACAGATGCCTACAACTGGACAGCCAAAAACACGGGCCATTTTTTTAATATAACAAAGTCTAGCTTTCTGTGCGCTAGTTTGCATGAGCTAACAATACATAAACTTACGTATCCTGTTCTGAAACCCATGGATGGAAAAACAGACGCACAGCAAATTTTAAACTGTATATCATAGAATCACACAGTAGAATCATAGAACGGTTTGGGTTGGAAGGGACCTTCAAAACCATCTAGTTCCAAACGCCCTGCCCTGGGCAGGAACACCTCCCACCAGACCAGGTTGCTCAAAGCCCCATCCAGCCTGGCCTTGAACCCCTCCAGGGATGGAGCTATCATCACCTTACATGGGAAAAACCTTGAGAAATGAGAAAAAAAAGAAAGAAAAAAAAAAAAAGGGAAAAGATGCCTTGAGCTCTTCACCCTGTTCCAGGTTACCCCTGCCTTCCCACAGCAAGGCCCTGATGATGCTGCTTCCAAGCAGGAGACACCCGACTCCTGGGAAGAGACAGAAGAATCCATTCCTGCTGTCTCCAGGCTGCCTGGCTCTCATACCGAGCCACTGAGACAAACATACGCTGCATTTCTACATTTTTTTTTCCTTCTGATGTCATAAAAATAAAAGAAGAAAAATCAATGTAATTAAATACAAAAATACAGCGAAGGAAATTACAAAATATAATGCTAAATATTTAAATAGGCAGTGCTGACCACTAAGATATTTAAGGTTTTATTATTCCCAGTTCACAGTGTAAATGGACCGGCTGCTTGCGAAGGACGAGGAGCTGAACGAAGCTAACTGGTAAATACAAATAAAACAACAGCAGTAACGGAATTATGTCCTGATGATGCCTCCTCCTGATTTGTGGTTTTTAAGCTGCAGCTTAAAAGTTTCTAAGTTTCTAACCTGAATATTCGGACGGATACAACACAACATGGCTGATTCAGAAGCGGTGTGGCTCGGGCTCTCTCTTACCCCAAGTGACCCCCAAAGGAGTTAAAACGTTTTGTGTCCCCAGCCCCGTAATGGGCTCCACGGAGCCCAAGGAAAGGACAGAGAAACACTGCCAAATATTTGTTATGCCTAACGTTTATGTACATTTATCTAATCTCCAATATAATACAGGCTGACAGGACAAACAGGCCAGCTGAAGCTAATCTGTGCGCGTTCCTAGTGTATGTAAATAGTCTTTTCCCCAGTTTGTTTCCTTAAAGTATGGAGCCTGCAATTATCTCTCGCAGCTACAAAGGCAATGACATGTTACTTAGTACTTTTAATAACGATAAATTCCCTCCTGGCGGCAAGGGAGTTCCAACCTGCCAGGCTATAAGCTGCAGCATCAGATTTTCCAGTAGACCCCAGTAGTTTTGTCCCATGGATGGCTCTTCTCTTGTTCCACCCCGACCTCTCTTAAAACACAGGGCTCCGACCACGCTCGTTCATGAAATCACTGCCTGAAGACTCTTGTTCTTTGGGTACTAAACGAGCTAAATTAATTCCACTATTAGAAAGACCAAACGTGAAAACTGGGACTTGAAGAGTGGAAAAAAAACAACAAAAACTTCCCAACAAACACCCAAAAGACTATACAAGGCACATCTCTGCATTTCATTAACATTAAACTTCAAATAAACATCTGCGAAACTGTTGATACAGTCGATTGCACATCATCATCTTCATGTCATGGTTAGATCATCATATTTTTAGAGTACAACAGAAATCTGACTAGAATGGGAGATTCTCAGATTAAACAGCCTTTTCCTTCTACTCCTGATCATTTCTCAAGTTTTGATGAGAATAAAATGCCACCCAGATTTTCCTGGGACATTTTTTTGTCTAATCTTCTCCGTTCAACTTAGGCTGACGTGCCTGTAATACCTATTTAAAATTGTCTCTTCCTCTGTCTAATACCTCAGCCTCTAACAGATGGGTATTTTCTCCTGCGCGTAGTTACAGGCAAAGGAGCTCAGAAAAACACAGTGCAGATGGTCCAGGATGAAGCAGGAGCCGAAGCCATGGCTCAGCAAAAACGAAAGAGGGCAAAACTAAGTAGTCACAAAAATGCTGTAACATCAAGAAAAAGGAGGAGGAAGGCAAGAAAAGCCTATCGTCCTATGGCTCCACTCCCTGATGAAGAGTCCCTCCCCATCTCTCCTGTAGCCCCCTTCAGATACTGGAAGGGGCTCTAAGGTCTCCCTGGAGCCTTCTCTTCTCCAGGCTGAACAACCCCAACTCTCTCAGCCTGTCCTCATAGGAGAGGTGCCCCAGCCCTCTGAGCATCTTTGTGGCCTCCACTGGACCCGTTCACAGAATCACATGGGGTTAGAAGGGACCTCTGGAGATCATCTAGTCCAACCCTCCTGCCACAGCAGGTCCACCCAGAGCAGGTCACACAAGAACTTGTCCAGGCAGGTTTTGAATGTCTCCAGAGAAGGAGACTCCACCACCTCTCTGGGCAGCCTCCTTCAGGGCTCTGCCACCCTCAAAGTGAAGAAATTCCTCTTCATGTCTAGGTGGAACTTCTTATGTTCAAGTTTGTTCCCATTGCCTCTTGTCCTGTCACCGGGCACCACTGAAAAAAGACTGGCCCCATCCTCCTGACACCCACCCTTGAGGTATTTATAAGCATAAATTGTTAAATTTAACTTATACACAAAAATTATTAAATTAAAATTATAAGCATTCCAACAGGTCCATGTATTTTGGGGACTCCAAGGCTATTATTTGCACATGACTAATCTCACACAGCTAATTTGATTTACGAGGGGTGGCTGCTGGTTCGTCTGCAGTATTTCCATGGCAAGGCTGTGGTACGTGCAAATACCCGTTAGACTGTCAGCCTCCTGAAGGCTTCTCATCTGGGGTCTCTTCTTTTAAATATTCATGGCCTGCTTGCTCCAAACAGGCCTGCTGGTCCAAATAACATTCATGTGATTGATGTAATCTCCCAAATTAAAAGGCATCCGTTCACTCTGGCGTGTGCTACATCTACCTTTTACCCAGGATGTGTCTATTTGCTCGCTCTCACGTGAATTTCAGCAGGAGATAAACCTGAAAGCAATAAATAGCTAGAGATGGAGCCCTGAAGAGTCTAGGACTGACAATGTAATGTCCTGCCAGGATACTGACCTTTTATTTTTCTAATGAAAACACAATAAAATGGCACTAAAAATGTGAAATGGTAATTTTTAAAGCATTTAATATCTCCCATCTCAATCACTAGCTGCACCACCCAGTGCTTTCAAAATTCACTGGCAATCATCCTCAGTGCCGTTTCAGCCCTTCCCACGTGGGCTCACAGCCTTCTGGCTCCCTGTGGGAACGGCAACCCCAGGTCTCACATCCCAGATGGACCCAGGGAACCTTGCACTGCTCAGAAGTCTCTCCATGTGGCTGGGAACAGTGTCCCTGCTGCATGCGGGTAAGTTCAGCCCCATCCCCTATTCCATAGAATCATAGAATGGTTTGGGTTGGAAGGGACCTTCAAGATCATTGAGTTCCAACCCCCCTGCCATGGGCAGGGAAACCTTCCAACCGACCAGGTTGCTCAAAGCTCCATCCAGACCTGTGCCATGGAGGAGCTCTGGGTTCCTCCTGGTCACTCCTGGGACCAGTCCCTTTCTACGAGGTGTCCTTCTGCCCCTTCCTGCACGCAGCGAGTGGCTCATCACTTCACTGATGATGCCAGCAATGAAGCCAACTAGAAAGGGTCAAGTTGATCAAATGCTGAAGACATACTGCCTCCAAATCACACCAGATAAATTTAGTTTGAATATTTATTTCAATACAAAAGAAATGGAGGAAAAAATAAAATATCTTTCTGTTGTGAACCTTTCCAGGCATCCCTCATCATTAATTCCTGACAGTATTTAAATGTCCTTTCTTCTTCTGCTAAGTGATATTATATATAAAGCTCACTTGATACTTACAGATTTATAGGTTAATGCATAATGACATTTTTTTCATAGTTTTACAAAACCCTTCATTATCTCTAGACTTAACCAGGCCCTTCCCAATAGAGCAGATTCACCCTGACTACCTAATTCATCCTTCATCTTCTAGTCCAAAACTGACCAATGGAAAACAGAAGGATGGTGAAAAAGAGCCCCTGTGGACATCCTTGGGAGCACTCCCTCCTGTAGCAAAGTAGAAGACAGACAGCCAAGGCAAAGCAAGCAACCTTTCCTCCACCCTTGCAGAAAAATCTCAGCCCATGAGCAGCCAGCAATTTAGTACCAGAAGAGTTGTCTTCTACTGAACAATTATTGGAGACAGAGTCGCCACGTATGATGGTTGTAAAAAGATACATTAACCTGTAAAGTAACACTGGAGCCAAAAAAAATCCCAATAACCCAGGTTCCGGTTCTCCTGAGACACAAATAGTTCTCATTTACTTGTACAGAAAGTGAGATTTAAAATCAAGAGAGAGGTATTCATGTCATGCGGGAAGTGAATCAGACCGTCCCATTAAACGCAAGAACCCAGTAAAATGCTGTAAGAAAACAGTGTAACAGAGGATGTAAGCAGAGCATGTTGGGCTTGCATTGAAAGGGAGGCTTGTAAAATAAAACCAGCACTGCACAAAGATCTGATTAGCTCCCCGGCTTCTATTCTTAGACAAGCAAGGCACAGGAATGGCCAAGGCAATGTTTTTCCACCTCTTGTAATCTGAAGACACTGCCTTTTAAATATAGGACTTTGCTATCATCATTCACTGGCGTGATTTTTTTTTTTTATGAATGACCAAAAAAGCAGAACGTATGCAACTTGATAACTTGCATATGCTGACATAATGAATTTAGGGCTCACGGGGTGGGAATTTCAGAGAAGGGGTCCATGCACCGGTCAGGGTACAAACAGCTGGGCTCCAGCTGTAGATGTGGCACCGTTATTAAGAGTCAGGCTGTGAGTGTCAAGTGCTGTCAGGGCAGAGTTTGCCCACTTCTTCCACACAGCAAGGCAAAGAGAGGAGTTCAGCCACTTCTCTTACCTCCCCGGGGTAAGAAAATGGTACTCCACCTCCTTCCCAAAAAAGCCAGTGCAGGATGCGGAGGTCACATCTGTACTGGGCACTGGTGAGGCTCCACCTTGAGTGCTGTGTCCAGTTTTGGGTTCCTCACTACAAGAAAGACATTGAGGTGGTGGAGCGGGCCCAGAGAAGGGCAACAAAGCTGGTGAGGGGTCTGGAGCACAAGCCTTATGAGGAGAGGCTGAGGGAGCTGGGGGTGT
>JAOTQQ010000032.1:58297363-58310706 GCA_026546715.1 Gallinago undulata
GAGGGGCTCAAGGCCAGGCTGGATGGGGCTTTGAGCAACCTGGTCTGGTGGGAGGTGTCCCTGCCCAGGGCAGGGGGCTGCAACCAGATGATCTTTAAGGTCCCTTCCAATTCTAACTGTTCTATGATTCTGAATTCTTTTCCCCTGTGCTGGCTGGGAGCAGTAACCCCAAAGCACAATTTTTCCCCAACACCTGTGGAGCCCAGCAGCACAGGGATGCCAGGAGACTGCAGGGAACCACACACCCATCCGCACGGGAGGAGGAGGGCTGTACTCAGAAGGGAAAAAGGAGTTTATTTTAGCTGAAGTAAGCTTAGTGTGATTCACACTAGCTTAGCCATGGCAAGGCTCCTTCTCAGCTCATCTAAAAGTAGGAGATTTACAGCCAACAGACCATGAGGTTCGTGCCTCGGTTAAGACGGGAGCACAGAACACAAGGTGAATTTTCCACCGGCTTGCACCCTCTGTAGTCACTCATCCCTGTGCAAAATGGATGCGAAACTGCTGCTGAAGAACAAGAGGCGCATTTTGCAGAGCTGTGAGTAGCGACACAAGGGGCAGGCTCGTGGAAAAAAAATCAGGCACCATGAATTCCACCCTCCAGGTAAGGCTGTGGTACCCAGACTTACAGGCCACACTAGTGATGCTTGCCAAAAAAAAATAAAAAAATTAAGCAACTGCTGGAATCCAAACATAAAAAACCTCTGAAATTGAGATATTGAACTAAATTCACTTTGCATGGTTACATGGGACAGGCAGTTATACATCCAAGCACCAGGCTGGACCTCAAAGTAGTCCAACGAGTGTAGGAACTTGCCCTCATCCACTGAGCACAGGAAATACTTGGGGGGTGGGAGTTGAGGAAGAGAACGAATAATATTTCTTTTTTTTGTTTACTGACCAGAGGAGAAAAATCAAAAATAGCAGGTTCCAGATGCACGGGTTCAACCAGGTACTACTGCAAAATCTTCTCAGAAAATTTCCCTTTTTAGTTCCTCTAGATTTTAGCCAGATGATACCACTGCTGTTGCAGAGAGAAAGGCAGAGAGGCAGATCTGACACACGAACTCTCAATTTGGTGCAGCAGGTAAAAGCACCAAGCGTATATTCAGAGGGATGGACACACGTACACAGAGACTGCTCCTAACAGAGAAGCCCTCCTGATAAGGCAAATGCTTCCGAGTCCTTCCTAATTCCTGCCTGTGAGTCTGGTAAGACATGTGAGACCTGTCCATGACCAGGGATTGACCTCAATTTGTGCAGTTTTCCATCAGGGGTATCAGACCTGGATATTGCACAAACTCCTGGTTCCCTGGAGAGCAGGATGAGCGCACTGCACACAACAGCCACCTCCAAGTCCCACGTTCCTGAGCACTTGCCCCTTTGGGCATCACCTTAGCCTGAACTCTTAGGGCTGGCAAACACTGAGCACAGAGCCCTCCATCATGCTGAGTAGGCCATGAAGCTGGCTGCTCCATGATGAATCAAGATCTTCAGAAAATAACACTACATTGGCTTCTAAGGAGCCACCTTGGATGCCCACACACACAACTTGTGGTGTGTCTCCACCATGAGACACATATATATCTATAGGTAAATTCAAACCCTGTGTCCACCTTTGTAATGTTGCCTACAGTTAGTAGGACAGGGGAAACAAACAAAAACCAGTATTTCCCTGTGAATCTGCTGGCCACCATTTAAAGGATATTCACCAAAGAACGCGGTCGTGGTGCGGAACATGAGTCTTTAGGAAGACTACCCTTAGCCTTTCCTCTGTTATTCATCTGGACCCATCTTGTCCTTCTGCTGCACCTTCATTTATGACTTCCATCTTCTACATAGAATGGTTTGGGTTGGAAGGGACCTTAAAGATCATCCAGTTCCAAACCCCCTGCCATGGGCAGGCACACCTCCTACTAGAGCAGGTTGCTCAAATCTCCAACCAGCCTGGCCTTGAACACCTCCAGGGATGGGGAATCCAAAACCGTTCTTCATCCCACCCTTTCCATCAACCTTCAATTCAGCACCACGTGCCTTCCTTTCCCATCATCAGCTTTATACACCCTGTCTATGGAAAAGTGAATAGCCTTCAAATAACTATAGATTAATATAGTTATTTTATATATACTTTTTAATAAACAGGTCGTATGTATTTGTCTATTCCAGTAAGAAACCAAAAAGACCACTGTTCTTCTCCCAACTGTCTCACAGAATGAGCTCTCGTGCAGTCAGTGTCCACCCTGACTCAGTGGGCTCATCTCTGCATTACTGCAGTAAAGCTAAAGACAGATGTAAAACCGAGGTCTTGATCATCTGCAGCTTAAAAAAAAAATAATAAAATAAAAATGCTGTGGCAGTTTTCATCAGAGGAACAGTTTTAAGCAGTGCCCTGCTGTACAAGCGCTGCCTTCCGTTAACTTTTACTGCCATTTCAAGGGGACCTGTAATATTTTGTCCTGAACTGTTGCACGCCACTGCAGAGTCTGGCTGAGTAGCTGTCACATTCTGCACCAACACAGGAGGTGTCCCCAAGGAGAACAAAATAATCCTTGTGTGTAGCTTCTATATTAATTTATTTAATTTGCAAAGCTCTTAGGGACTCCGTAAGATGAAAGAAGCCACATAAATGTAAAATATATCACTATTATTGCTGTTTTCTAACTAGCATTTTCCATTTTGTAGTTGGTATTTTTCTCCCGTAGTGTATGACCTTGTATTTTATCTAAATTAAATCTCATCTTGTTAATTTTTGCACAGTTCTTTAAACTCTCAACATCCTTTTGTTATCTCTCTCTCTCTGCCTTCCACTGTGTTTATGATCCCTCTTAATTTGGCATCATCTGCAAATTGTACTGCTCTGTATATATTGTTTAGGAAAGCATTAAACAATATTGTGATCAGCACTGACCCTTGTGAAACCTCCCCTGATATTTTTCCTAAATTGATGTTGTAACATTTATAATTAGGTACAAGAGGACACAAGAAGAAGTAACAGGCGGTAATTAAGGAAATGAAAATATAAGCTATCAGTAAAAGCTCTGACAGTGAAATCTATGAGAACGTACAATAGCTTCCCAAAGGAAGGGTTGAAAGTCCCAACGCTTACTAAAAAATACATTAATCGCAAATAAAACACTAAATAATAATAATAATAATAATGTTTAGTACACGGTGTATATACTACTTGACATGTTCAAACTCACCAAAAATAGCTAGTTCGGGAAAATAGTGAAAATTCCAGAAGACAAAGCACCCAAGTATATTTTCTTCTTTCTTTTTGCATATGGAACAGCCTCTCCCCAGCCAGCGTGACTCAGGGACAAAGCATTCCTGCAAATAAACCTGCGCTACCAAGGGGATATGCATATGCCTGGGAAGAGGACAGGATGACCTAGCGCTTTTCATTTTCTCCCTTGCTGTACCCAACCCATCCCACGGAACACTCTCTGTGGGATACGTTCTCACTCACCAAGCCCCACCTTCACAAACACCCTTACTCTCCTGATTTATTTCTCTTTTTTTTTGTTCTTTTTCCTTTCTCTTTTTTATTTTTTTTAATACAATAAACATAGAGGGCAATTTCAACCTGCTGGCAATAGATAGGACTAACTCCCTTGTGAAGACAGCCTTGAGAATCAACATTTTGAGACTCGGCAACTGCCAGGAAGGAAGGCTTCTCTCAGAAGTCTTAGTTAATCCATGTATTCTCTCCAGCCCAAGAGGAAAGAATGCGAGCAGGGCACCACTCCAACCTCTGCCAGTTTTTGGGAGAGATCTCAGGAACAAATCCATTGGGATAAGGGGATGGCTGAGCCTGCTGATGGATACGCTATACCAACTCTTAGTCCTTCCTATCCTTTGACTACAGCAATTAAGGGAGATCTTGGACAAAATGGCTGCTACATGATCTTCCAGAGGTGGATGAGAACTCTAACATCTCGGCCCTTTCACCTAAAATGATCACCTCATTCATGACCAGCACCAACCCTGGAAAACACAGCCATCACCCACATGATCCACTAGGCAGTCTGCATACGCACTCCGGAGGGAAAACCACTCCTTGGAACAAAATTCTCACTCCCACATTCTGCAGCTGGTCCTCCTCTCCAATAAAATTCTTTCATTTAGTTAGTCAATATTTCAATTCTCCTCCTTCCTACTCCATCACAGCTTTTGGGTTGGGCGTGCGAGCCACCCCGATGCTCCACCAAACTATGGATAGATAAGAATATGCTGAATATTAAGGATATTACTAGTCTAACCCATCTTGGCTGGATTGCTTACACACTTAAAATTAAGCATATGGTCCAGTGTTCTGCTGGAACAGAGCCAGCACCCTCAGATGCCCAAAAGCTCACAGACCTATCACTTAACTCTCTCCACAGGTTTCAGCAGCCACTTGGTGGCACAATACCTCCCTTCCACCAAGCGATGTCAACAGGGTTCATTTCTGGCCCATGTAGAAAAAACTTCAAACTAGTAAAATTGCAGCAATAAGCATTCTGTAGTTCCAGAAGGTTTAGAAGACAACACCTGCAAAGCAGGGTTTGGTCTAGGGGTGGTTTTGCAGGGAGAGAAAAAAAGCAGAATATAGACAGGAGCAGAGAGAACTAGAACCACAGCAAGTGAAGAGGGAAAGGAAGAAAGAAAGGACAGCCTACTACAAGAGACAGCTACCTACCAGAATTGGTTTGGAAAATTAAAGAACAGAAAGGACACTAAATGCTCCAAAAATTACCAATCTCACATAAAAAGAAAACCAAACAAGGTCCAAGGTCACATCCTCACTCCCACAGCCAAAGAGAAGGTGCATGAAGCACCCCAAAAAAAAAGGGAAAGGAGGGAATGTAAGGACAGCTGGTCCAAGCACCCTGATGGAAGGTAAAAGCTAGAAAGTGGTGGAACTAGAAGGCAGGGTAAAAAAATGGAAAAAGACAAGTATTTTGAGGAATGCCAGTGACCTACCATGTTGCTCAGCTCTTCTCAGAAACTCCATCTTTGCTAAACCAGGGCTAGAACAAGCAAGCACTTGCCTTTTAACCCTACTACAGGCACACAAGTGACACCACCTGTTCAAACACAGGTGTTTCCAATAGCACAGGAGTTGCTTTCAAGAGCCATGATATATTCTGGTTTCCAGAGAATGAGCTGAGGGATGGAAGATTTCAGTGCTCTGAAAGACTGGTATGAGCAGCTGCAGCTGTTCAACCTTGTTGACCTCTGCTGCTGGTGTTCACATGGGGTGAAAAATGGGTCCCAGCCACTGAAGAAAGAGGATGGCTGGAGGCCATTAAGTTGATCAAAGGAGCTGGAGCACCTCTGCTGTGAAGACAGGCTGAGAGAGTTGGGGTTGTTTAGCATGAAGGAGGGAAGGCTCCAGGGAGACCTTAGAGCCCCTTCCAGTCCCTAAGGGGCTACAGGAGAGATGGGGAGGGACTCTTCATCAGGGAGTGGAGCCATAGGATGAGGGGTAACAGTTTTAAATTGGAACAGGGGAGATTTAGATTAGATACTAGAAAGAAATTCTTTGCTGTGAGGGTGGTGAGACACTGGAACAGGTTGCCCAGAGAAGCTATGGCTGCCCCATCCCTGGAGGGGTTCAAGGCGAGGCTGGATGGGGCTTTGAGCAACCTGGTCTGGTGGGAGGTATCCCTGCCCAGGGCAGGGGGGTTGGAACTTTATGATCTTTAAGGTCATTTCCAACTCTAACCATTCTATAAGTCTATGAGACACCTTGAAATCTTGCTGTCCTTGCAAGCCAGTAAGGCCAGGCTAGGCATAACCACTGGGTGCGATGCCTCATCTGTGGTAGAAACCAAGCCAGCAGATTCCAGGTGGTGGTTACACTTCCAGACTCTTTTGCGATGCTTCCAGTGCTGCCATCTTGTGTTCCCACCTGCGCATCCCCACTTAAAATCCTGCTTTATTTAATTCTGAATAGCTCCCTTACTGGGCCACGTAAAAGGCTTTGCTAACGTCTCAGAAGCCACGTCTTTTAAAAAGAAGACATTTTTTTTTCACCTCCATATATTACATGAGGTTCCCTAGAAGCATGTCTGATAAATGCACTGACTTTAAGAATTAAAGCCACATTAGAAGGCATTGATTTTTCTTTAGAGTGAGATGAGCCTCTTCGGGAGGTGGATGGAGGTAGTGAACTGAGCAGACACAGCGTGATCCTGGCGAGGCGGAGCATTTGGGGAATTGCTCCCGCAATAGGACAAAATTTGTTTTAATTAGGTTGGTTGGTGGTTCCCAAAGCAACGTGCTGTGAGTGGGAAGGAGAAGCGAGGATGGGACTGTAAACAGATTGTTGTGCTCCCAGCCTCCGAGTCAGAGCACGGAGAAGGAGCCGGCTCTGCTGCCAGGAGAGTCTTAGGAGCACAAGGAGGGGCGAAGGAGGCGATGCGTAGACATCCTTTCCTTTGGACTTTCCTCCATAAATCGCTTATAAAAGCAGATGAGGTTTTTGCTCTCCTGGACAAGGGAAAAGATTCGAGGAAGAAGATAATAACAAGCAATTAGGGCAGCAAAAATATCCAAGAACAAAACTGACCGAAAATAATAAAATTAAAAAGTGAGTGAGAGAGATTTTGTCATTCTGTCTTAGATTATGTTGAGGAGGCTGAACTCAATTTTATTGAGAAATCAATTCTAATTTGGCACTCCACAGTTATCTGGCAGAGGACACCAGTAACAGTCTCCATTGAAATCTGCCAGCTAATTTACTTCTGCTGACTTCACACTAGCAAACAGAGGCAGGAAAAAGTCCTGTCGTGGGGATGACATTTCCCACTAAATATCTCGTCCTGATACACGTTCTGAGCCCTCCCAGGCTCACTTTAGAAACCCGTCGCCTTGCAAAGGGAGACAAAACAGTCCAAGCAAGAGGCTATAAAGGTCCAGCAGGTGTCCCACAGACTGGGCTGGCATGTCCTGAGCTGAGCTGGAAGCCTGGAGCATCTCTCTTACAAGGAGAGGCTGAGGGACTTGGGTCTTTTAGTCTAGAGAAAAGAAGGCTGAGGGGGGATCTGATCAACGCCTATAAATACTCAAAGGGTGGGTGTCAAGAGGATGGGGCCAGTCTTTTTTCAGTGGTGCCCAGTGACAGGACAAGAGGAAATGGGCACAAACTTGAATATAAGTTCCACCTAAACATGAGGAGGAACTTCTGTACTGTGAGGGTGGTAGAGCCCTGGAAGAGGCTGCCCAGAGAGGTAGTGGAGTCTCCTTCTCTGGAGACATTCAAACCTGCCTGGAGACGTTCCTGTGCAACCTGCTCTGGGTGGTCCTGCTTTGGCAGGGGGTTGGATGAGATATCTCCAGAGGTCCCTTCCTACCCCATAGCATTCTGTGATGGGCTTGGTGATGGGTCAGCTGCTGAGGGACTTTAACACCATCCCTCCTCCAATTAAACTGACCGTAGAAGTCCAGAACCGGCGACTTTTATAGGCACTACATCCTGCTATCGATTGTCAAAAGGCAAAAAAAAAAAAAAGGCAAAAAAAAAAAAAGCTTTTAAAGGATTGTGAATTATTGAAGAAAATGTGTCTGTAGATATTTGAGAAATGCACTGCATAAAATTTATCATGGGTTACGTGTCTGAGAGCACAAAATGTGCCGTTTAATGCTATGCTTTACTGACCTTTAAGCAGTGGCAGCTATCCTAACTGTATTCACAGCTTGTGTGTATTCACTCAGCATTTATATAAAATATCGTTTATTTTTACGAGGTTTGTGCCACTGAAGATTTTACTTGCACTGAGAAAACTATTGCTGAGTGGGTTGTTCATAGCATTGTTTTCCAAACATAACCAAAAGGTGGGAAGTTCTCAATCTGCATGCTTGCTAGTATGTCCTATAGACAAGGGGCTTTATTTCAGGAAGCAATTCTTACATATGGAGACAGAATTAAAAAGAATGGAGAAACAAGGAAAAAGAAAAGTGTTTTTATTCTTTTGATTATTTATTGCTTTTGCCTTTGCTTCTAATGAAACCTTAGTGATCCTACCTGCCTGCCACAATTGCCTTTTCTTTTTCAGGGAAGGTTCCTGTCTTCAGTTAAGTAAGTAATATCCATACAAAAGCCCCAAATTTAGAAGTGCACAATGACTTACATTTCCTCACTCCATTTATAAACCAGGTTCAGTGCTCCATAAGGACCTGATTTCACCCCCTCCCTCTCAGCAACATTCTTTAAGCCTTTACAAAGATCCATTTTCCCTTTCTTATTCCCAGAAGCCTGCTGAAACTAGGGCAAGATGGCCTAAAATTACTATTTTCCTCAAAGTCCCAGAAAACCTAAGGCCACCGGCACCTCTCCCTTACAGCGGAGCTGGACGAGCTGCACGAGAGTGATGCTGGGGGAGAGCCCAGGACCCCCCTCACCTCCACCTTCGGAGAACTTCTGCCTTGTCCACCAGAGGACATGCTCCCACTTAGTCTCCAGCCCTGGTTCCTCAGAAAGCTCTGGACTTCTGACGCAAGCAGTCTCCAGAAACCTGACACTCGAAAGCCTGAACTTTATCCCTGAGCAAGGAAATAGGGTAAAAAAAATGAATATAACAACGTTGTTCTAAATAATTGATGCTGCAATCTAACGCTATTTCCTTTTGTATTACTGCAATCTTCTTAAAAAGATATTCTCAAGCTGTTTATTATAGCAATAACTATAATTTTTCCTTCTCTTTTAGCAACAGTGCTTCACCCATAATGTCGCCTACAGATAACGTATTAAAGATATAAATAAAATAACACGGTATAGGTGGTACAGCAACACATAGGTTGTTACCAGCCAAACAAAATGTGTTTTAGAGTTGGATTAGCTAGAACTGGTTATTTAAGTGTCTGCTGTCTTTTGATTTCTCCCTCCTCGGCTTCCTGGCTGTCTCTGCCTGTGTTTGCTTTGACAATACGACAATGCTGTGAATAAAACCTAAACACATTCACACTTTTCTTTTATTCATCTCACTGGGAAGAAGAAAGAAGTCAAAACAAACAGCTTTGAATGTCCAGAATATAGAAATCCAGCCCCCAAATTTAAACATCCTCTTGCCTCTCAATTTTTGTCACAGCCCTGAAGTTGTTGTTTTTTTTTTCCAGAAAGCTGTAATTTCCTTAAATATATATATATATAAAAAAATCCCATTTAAAAAAAAATTCTCCATCTCCTCTAGGATGGGCTAAAAATAACCCTGAGTGCAATTATTACCCTCTAACCTCCAGCTTTGGTTCAACTGCACATGCCATCCTCAGGAAAATCTCCAGCAGCAATCAGCGCTGTTATTTGTATTGCGGCAGCATCTCCAAACCCTTGCCAAGAGTGAGTCCGAGTGAGGCAATTTCTTACACAAGCCTAATGTAACTGAGAGTCCCCCCCATCTCAAAGATTTCAAATGGAAAAGAGATTGTCCTAAATAGATGAAACGGCCACGGAAAGGGATGGAAGTTGGGGCGGGGGCTTCATTTGGCATGGAGGAACCTGTGGCACGGTGAAAGCCCAGGTTAGACCATGCAGAAGTCACACTGGATGTCACGGCTTCATGTCCCCCTTCTTGGAAGTGTCAACAGCAGCCTTGTGAAAGCAGGACGCTCTGCACAGTTGAAGGAAGCAGGTCTGGCAAAACTACTACAATTAAATGAGAAGATGGTAGGTTTACATTGGACACGATGAAGAAATTTGTTATGATGAGGGTGGTGAGGCATTGGAACAGGTTGCCCAGGGAAGCTGTGGCTGCCCCATCCCTGGAGGGGTTCAAGGCCAGGCTGGATGGGGCTTTGAGCAGCCTGGTCTGGTGGGAGGTGTCCCTGCCCAGGGCAGAGGGGGTAGAACTCAATGGTCTTGAAGGTTCCTTCCAACCCAAACCATTCTATGATTCTCAGCAGTGAATCATCACCTTCATTACCAGCCCTCTCACAGGCCTGTTCTGTCACTGCCACAAAGAATAAACCAAATCTTCCATGGGGATAAGCATGAAATTAGCCAAGATACTGAAAACCGCCTCCTGTATTTTCAGGAAAAACAGGCCTTCAGAGTGCCCTCTCCAGCCCTGCTTTAGCATCACTCAGGTGTGTGCACACCTGCAGCACCAACACCTTCCAACAAAGCGCCTTCCCTCCCATCGCTACAGCTCATCCCCCCAAAAGTAATAGCCATCTCTCTCTTGAGATCCATCACAACCCTCCCAGGTCTAAGATGACCTGCTCTAAATAACCACTGACAGTGGTCACTGCCAAGACAGTTCTGGATTCAAGCCACTTTTCACAAAATCACAGAATGATGAAGGGTTGGAAGGGACCTCTGGAGATCATCGAGTCCAACCCCCCTGCCAGACCACGTCCACCCAGAGCAGGTTGCACAGGAATGTGTCCAGGCGGGTTTTAATGTCTCCAGAGAAGGAGACTCCACCACCTCTCTGGGCAGCCTCTGCCAGGGCTCTGCCACCCTCACAGGAAAGAAATTCCTCCTCACGTTGAGATGGAACTTCTTATATTCTGCCCTTTCCCTGTTGTCCTGTCACTGGGCATCACTGAAAAAAGACCGGCGCCATCCTCCTGACACCTACCCTTTAAGTATTTATAGGCATTTTCTACTTCTTTATGCCCATGCTTCAACCTAAGCAGGAAAGTACTCCCAGCTAATTATGGTGAGACCATTCAGGAGCCCTCAATTTATCAGAGGGGACCAGTACTTGTAGGACCAGCTCCCTGAAACGCTGCAAAGGGCTCCACCTTCCCAGGCACAGGCAGCCCAGCAATGTTCTCTACCTGGAGACACCATCCCCCTTACATTTTTGTGTCTGCAATTTAAAGCGTATTTTAAGACAAATGCTGTTTAACTTGCTGTAGGCACTGAAGGCCAACATGCATTTCAGTGGAGGAAGTTATATGTTTTAATTGGTTTATGAAGACAAAGCATATGCCATGACACAGTTAAATGATTAACAGATTCCTACGAATGCCTTTGGCATAGAATATCTATACATTCATTAGCTGGAACAATTCATCTTCTTGATAAAACTAAAATTAGTTATACAGCAGGTTTACTTTTTACGATTAATAAATGATAAAAATCTAAATTATCCATCTGAAATGACTGCTTTCTTAGCCATTAATCTCACATTTATCAGCTCTTATAATTCACGTTATTAGTCGAAAAATCAATTCCCCAAATATTTTTATTTTCCTATTAAAAAATCAAAACGTGGAATATGAAGTATCACCTCCTTCACTGCATTATTTTGGAATTAATTCTAAATCAGGACATTAAAAGATGCAATATTTGATGACTTTACCATAAAAATCAAACAGATACAATATGCAACTGTGTCTACATTATAAACGTCCAAAAAAAAAAAAAAAAAAAGAAAGAAATTGCTCAGTAATAAAATAGCTCTAACAAAAGATGTATCAGCTCATTTGGATTTTCCAGCTCGCTATAGTTATTTTGCCAAGAAGCGAAATCCATCTCATTTTGCAGAAAACCAGCTTAGGGCAAAGCAGAGCGGATAATACGGTAAAAGGTCAAACGTACAGCACTGTCTGTGTCCTGGAGACGGGGTTGACACATCACAGGTTTAGCTAGAGGGAAGGGGTTGAGCACAGATCCTTCTGTCAGCTATTTAAAACATTGGAGGCCTTCTGTCCTCCAATTAAAGTGATCAGAGGAAGCCTACAACATCTCGGGTACCACCGATGTGCAGTGTTCAGTCCTACTGAAGACCAAGGGCTGAGTAGAACATCTCACTTTAGTCATGTCATTTCTGGTGTCAACCCGTGAAAACACTCCTAATTCCAGTAGTATTAGAAAAGAGGGTTCTCAGAATCAGAAAAACTAAGTTTAACATTTTCTAGGTTTTGGCAAGAGGTGAAGGAAGAAGAAGGAAGGATGAAGTGGAGGCATCTGGAGGGGTCCCGGTCTCCTTGTCCCTTTGGTGGTGGCTGAGCTGTGCCTGGTGGCATTGCCCTCCTGGAGCCCCAGCCTTGGGGGGTTGATGAGTGCTGGGGGGGGTCCAGTGGATGGCAGCACACCGGGACCTGCTGGAAGGAGGAGCAGATGCCAATGGTACCTCGTTGACCAACTGCTCTCCTTCCCAGCTCAGAGGGCCTGGAAAATGCCCCAGCAAAAGAGAAAGGATGACCCACTCAAGAGCCATAGCAAGACGAGCGCTGAATTTTGCACCATGCAGTCCTGGGAGACAGGATCCAGAGAGACACATAATTCATCAGTCAGGAGTATTTAAAAACAAAACAAAACAAAACAAAAAAAACAGCAGGTTTTTTTTTGGTAAGAACATGCACGAATTCCAGAAGTTTCATGAACTCTGAGCTGCGTGTTGGCCCCACGTCCCCAGGTGAAATATGCTGGAACATATTTTAAAGAGCGGTCATACAACTAAAAACATTTTTTTTTCATCTGAAAATAATTTGTCCACCTTTTTCAAGCATGCCCGGGAGTAATTTTCTTTGCACGAAAGAGGTTAGATTAGCAAAGAGAGGTAAACAGGCTCAACTTTGCCCGGGATAACCTGGGAAGAGGGAGGTGAACATTTCTTTCAAGGCACCAAACTACCTGCCTCCGGAGCTGGGATACAATTGCCCCAACTCTGACATGAAGCTTCATGAGAAGCCTCCAGGTGGGTGCATGATGGCAACCAGCGCTTTGGTGTGAATTAGTAAATAGGGTTTAAATGTAAAAAAAATTATGTCTGAGAAGTACCTTTTTTTTATCCAGATGTTTCCTTACAGATTTTGAGAGAATGTTAAATACAGGAGGAGAAGTGATTCATACAGAAAAGTCAAAAATATTATTTGATTATTATTATCAGTTGTCAAATAAACCCTTTGCCAGAAATTTAGCAGTTTTAGAAGAACTGAGTAAGTAAAGAACAAAACCTCCAGCAGAGTGTGAGCCAGGGAGCCCATGGGCTTCCATCAGCAAACCAGCAACTCTACAGCTTCCTGAGGAGGGGAAGTAGAGAGGGAGGTGCTGAGCTCTTCTCCCCGGGGTCCAGGGACAAGACACATGGGAATGGTTAAAAACTGCACCAGAGGAGGTTCAGACTGAACTTTAGGAACCATCTCTTTACCAAGAGGGTGGTCAAACACTGGACCAGGCTTCTAGAGAGGTGGTCGATGCCCCAAGCCTATGAGTGTTTAAGAGGCATTTGGATGATGCCCTTAACCACATGCTTTAGCTTGGTCAGCCCTGAAGTACTCAGGCAGAAGGAAGAGATGATAATTGTAGGTCCTTTCCTGCTGAAATTTTCTTCTTCTCTTCTCTTCTCTTCTCTTCTCTTCTCTTCTCTTCTCTTCTCTTCTCTTCTCTTCTCTTCTCTTCTCTT
>JAOTQQ010000032.1:58310806-58330125 GCA_026546715.1 Gallinago undulata
TCTTCTCTTCTCTTCTCTTCTCTTCTCTTCTCTTCTCTTCTCTTCTCTTCTCTTCTCTTCTCTCTTCTCTTCTCTCTATTTTTATCAGGCCAGACAGTTAACATAAGCTTCTCTTAGGCACTAGCTTAAGTGATTCCTTACAGAGGGATGGACTTACTCCTGCCTCCCCAGGTTTTGTAGAAAGAAGAGCTGCCCATCTATAGATAAGTGCTGGAACAGTACTGGTATTAAAGGATGAAGGCATTAAAGCTGGTTTTGGGTGCTCATCCTAGTAGTGTAGTGGAGAAACACAAAGCTTGAGCTACCACAAGATCAAACCCAATTACCGGGTGAAAAGAAAAAAAAAAAAAAGGCAGCTAGTTAAATAATGTTATTCTCAGATGCAGACGTCCTCAAATCAGTACACCTCACAAATGTAACTCACAACATTCATTTAGCAGGTTAAAAAGAAGCTGGGAGGTGTGCTGGGGAAACCAAAAGATAGGGTGTATATCATTTATATGAATACACGCACACATATTTTTTAATATAAATATGTCACGGAGCAAGTAATCTTCAAATAAAATGCCCTTTTTTACTATCAAATGTCTTTAATGTTAGCAAAACATAAACCCAGCTTATAAATAAAACCGCATAAACACTTCGGTACTGGCAATAAATTGAGAATAATTGACCTTGTCCTATCAAAGGATGAGTGTATCTTTAGATCTTAAGTGCTGTGAATGGTTATGAACAGGCGTAAAGTACCGAGCAGCAGCATGCACCCTGCCTTTCACAGGGTATGAAACCACCCCGGCTGGTAGGACCTCTCCCTCGGTTTAGCCTTCAGCTGTTTGATTTCTAAAGCTACAGCCCATACAACATCACACGTCGGTCCTGTTTCTCTTTACACTAATTAGGTATTTTACTATCAAAAAGACACCTCGCACTATCCCAGTGCATCTATGTCTCTTTTCTTACTGCGACGAGCCTGATCCCGGCTTTCAGAAGGACAGGACTGACATCGTCTTGTCTCGCGAGGGAATATTCCCCTTCTGCTGCACTAGATGAGGAGCACCAGGGAGAGAACACCTCCCTGATGAAAATAAGGCAAATTGTTTTGTCCTCGTGGTATAGGGCCTGACCCTCCAACCTGAGGATGGACCAACCACTGCCAGCCAAAGGACCAACCTGCCCTCTGAAGAGGGATCAACATGTCCATCTCTCCCAAAGTGCTCCGTGCTCTGTCCAACCTGGCAAGTTGAGAATGTCCATATAACACCACGGATGGCTAAATACCAGCGCTGGAGTCTAACAGCCCCAAGACATAACTGCACCACCGTTCATTAAAAGCCTCTACTCTACCAATACAGAATCACAGGAAGGCAGGGGTTGGAAGGGAACTCTGGAGATCATCTGGAGATCATCACCCCTGCCAAAGCAGGTCCACCCAGAGCAGGTTGCACAGGAACGTGTCCAGGCGGGTTTGGAATGTCTCCAGAGAAGGAGACTCCACCACCTCTCTCTGGACAGCCTCTTCCAGGGCTCTGCCTCCCTCACAGGAAAGAAGTTCCTCCTCACGTTGAGATGGAACTTCTTATGTTCAAGTTTGTGCCTGTTACCTCTTGTCCTGACCCTGGGCACCACTGAAAAAAGACCGGCCCCATCCTCGTGACACCCACCCTTGAAGTATTTATAGGCGTTGATCAGATTCCCCCCTCAGCCTTCTCTTCTCCAAGCTAAAAAGACCTAAGTCCCTCAGCCCCTCCCAAACATTCCTAGATAAGTTTCCTCTGCCAGCATCACACTTTGAAGCACTATGTATATGTACTAAATACACGAAATCAAAGAAAACAACAGTCAAAACAGCAACTGATAAAGAATTTCCCGTTTGATATGCCTGCTCAGTCACCAATCCTTTTGTGAAACCTCCAGGATTTCCTTTGTGACAGCAACCCAAGGGATGGAGGTCCAGCCAGCCCGCCCACACCTCCAAGCCTGCAGCCACACACCTTGTACCATACCTTAAATATTGAGACTGGCAACAAAATAAGTTCATAAGGTTAAAAATTAATCCAGCAGTAGATCTTGTCCTGAAAACATAATACTCGGGGTACAATAAAAAATGAACGGTTTCAGATGTTAAATGTCTAAGACAACTGAATTGTGACTGTTCCTCCCTTATGCAGAACAAATCAAAAAACAAACGAGAGAAAATAATAAAACTTCATCAACTTCACTATTTGAAGGAATTCAAGTGTCAAATTTTTCAAGTCAAATTTTCCAGTATTTTCACATCCAGTAGAGAGGAGGAAGACATGGAAGACTTGTGGAATAATACAAGTAGTAGTAGAAACTATTCCATGCCTGGATCACCAGGTGCTTAATAGCCGTGTTTCGTCCATCACCAACACAGAAGGACAATACCATCAGCACTGTGATCAGTCAAAACAAGTATTTTTTTAAAAATGAACATGTAGGTTTTTTAACTTGTGTTTCCATCATCAGAGAACGCCATTCACGTCCTCGTGAAAAGAGGAAGAAACAAAGCCCCCCAAACTTGACACCTTAACGTTTTTGTGTTGTTTTAGTGGATTTGAGAGAGCTAAATACTTGCAAAGTTACTAAATTAGGAATTAGAAAATTTACAAGATTTAAGAATGGCGACTCCGGGCAGAACAGGAAATAACATGAAAATTGTGCCTATTTCTTCAGGTGGGAATTTCTGCACCTCCTTTCCCAAAGCATTCCATTTCCAGCCCTATCACACCTTGGAGATGCGAAGACACTGCAGGCACATGCCCACACGGATGGAGAGATACACGCCTGCGCGTATAATCCATACATATATATATCTATAGTGATCACCCAGTGTTTTTTCCAATTAATATTAACTCAATGGGACCAGGCTGGAAAGGAGAAGACAGGTTATTGTGTCTCTCGCGCTTCACGGCGTGTATTGCTGTGCTCCCAGCTTTACTGAAGCCTGATAAACCCTCATTCCAGCCAAATTACTCCCACTCCCCACAAATGTATATGAGCACTAAAAATTAAATGAAAATGGCAAGGCATGTCTGCTTTTATTATTCTGTAGGAAACGATCATCAAGCTGCTGAAGGCTCTGACAAAATGCCTATTTTTCATCAAGTCCGTGCCTCTCTCGATGAAAAGATCCCCAGTGATTCTGGAATGGCTTAAAACATTTCTTTCTCTGTGCCTATTTGTCCCTAAATAGGCAGGACTTTTTTTTTTTCTTTTTTTTTTTACATATTGACATCCGCACCCTTATAGATTCCTTAACCTTTAGTCTATCAGCACGGTTGGGGTCACCCAAATGTGTGCCTGGCCTGTGGTAAAACTGTGCCAGCTTTGTGACAGCTATAGATCTGTCGGGTGTCAGAAGCTGTTCCCAAGGAAACATCAGGAAAAGGGATTACGGGAGGTTTTGAAAACCTGCTCTGAAGGTCTGCCGAGAGGAGCCAGAAAGCCCACCTTTCTCCATGAAAAATCAAAAAAAAATAGACATGGACCACTACAGCAAAGTCTGAGGTGATGAGAACAACAGAAGATAAGAAGTTAAAGCTAAGAGATAAAAACCAGAATGATAATTTTAGCGTTGCTTTTTGTTTGTTGGTTTGTTTTTTGGTTTGTTTTTTGTTTTTTAACTTAATAGAAAAACCGACTCCTTTTGGAGGGAGAATGCAATCCGTTCCCCAAACTGCAGCTCCCCTGGAAAGAAAGACTGTGAGCTTATTTCTTCTCCTGCTTGCGAGCTGATGTTTATTCATGTGCATGGGGCTCCGGCACAGACCTCGCACAGCGTGACGAGGGCGCCGGCTGAAAGGTAGGATAGATGACGACTATCGCCAGAATTTTTAAAGCAGGATGCTCAAGCTTGGCTGCTTAACCTATATTTAGCCTGCTAAATAAGTGACATGATTTTTTTTTTTAATTTATTTATTTTTTTAAAATTTTTTCCCCAAGTGCCAAGTCAAGAATTGCCACATCTCTCATGAGGATCTCCTGCCTTGTGGCCCTCCCTCCACCATGGGTCCCTCAGCCCCACCGGCCATGATCTGTGATAGCACGGCAGCCTCGAGGACCCTTAATTAGTTCCCAAAGGGCAGTTCAGAGCTCTCATGACCTCCACCTGCAAGAGGGAACCACAGCCCACCTCCCACCCCGGGACCACCACCTGGCCCCAAGCACAGGTCTCGCCCCTTGAAGCCCAAAGAAAACCGAAATGCTTGGTGGCTTCCCAGGATACTCAGCACTCCGGAAAATCAGGACACTTATTTAGGAGGCTAAATATGGATATAAGGGCCGCCCGGTGCTAAAAAAACCTGGCCCATTTAAGAAGAAAGGATGTACGCCATCACCTTAGAGCTCCCCAGCTCTGGCTCTGCAGCGCTCCCTCTAAATCAGCTCCTTTCAAGACCGACGCTCTGCCCTGCCCTGGGACTTCTAAAGACCTTGCAGAGTGAAGAAATATGGGATGAGTTACAATCGAAGGGAGAACTGGATAACCCTTTCTCAGGGGCTTCTCCAAAAATCACACTCACGTGTAACAGGGTTGCGCGCCGAGAGCAAAACATCTACAACGGGAAGCTGATCAAGAGAGGACTTCTGCCCGGGAAGGAGATGGATGGTAGTGAACCCACGCAGGGATACCAGGGGACATTGTCTCCTCAGAGATAAGGTCCCACCTTAATTCACCTCAGGGTTGTAGGTAGGGCACCTACAGCACACATGAGTTCATCCCTCACCGTGCTGCCACCACTGCCCTGTGGTTGTGCAAGACTCCCCCACCCAAAAAGGAGGCAGAAGTTGCTAACTGGAAATTAATTCTTGCCAATGGCACACTTGGTTTCCAGCCAGCTACTAGAGGAAAATTGCTTCCATGTTTTCCCAACTCACTCTTCACTCATCTGACGTGGCAGAACCAGCACAAACCAGGGAAGCAGAAGAACAGATCTCCGGGTCACCTAAACAGACGTACAGCCTAGCTGGAGATGCCTCCACAGCTCCAGCTCTCCACCTGCCTTCCCCTCATCTCCTCCAGGTCTTCCACTCACTCCTTCACCCACTTGTGGAGCTCAGTTCTTTAAGGCAGTGGTGGCCTCCTGTGTTTTGTCTGCACAGCGACCACCTCTTCTCCATCACCTCCACACTCCTGCTTCCACAGCGACATAGCGAGGAGGGAGCATTTGGCTTCTATATTCCCAACAGCACAATTTTATCCTTCATTTTGGCAGTGAGACAGGGAGATGACCAGAAAGGCACCAGGACACTAGCCACAAGCAGCATCACACAGAGTATCAAGCTCCTCTGAAAAGAGATTTGGATTTCCTTCTCTAGAGCAAAGTTATGGGGAGGGTTAGTTAGTTTAGTTAGAAGACTAACTAAACCAGTTAGTCTTCTGGGGGAAGGGAGCTTGCCTTGTGGTTTTTAAATGGCTGCAAGTAACTCTTTACCAAGCTGGGACCCTTCCACAGCTTCACCCAACAGGAACAAATCAAATCGCCGCTTTATTTGAATTTCGTATAATGGCATCACCAAAATAATAATAATAATAATAATAATAATAATAATAATAATAATAATAATAATAATCTTTTAAAAATCCCTTGTAAGAAGTGCAAGGGGAAAAAAAAAAGAACTAGCTTGGTGACACATCTCTTGAACATTGTTGATTGACTAATTAAAATGCAATAGAGCAGAAAAAAGTGCACAGACGATGCTTAGGATGTAATGTAAAGAGCAATCACAGCCACTCAGTGGGGCTTAGCAGGTCTGAAACGGTATCTAATTCTGCAAACTCCAGAAAGGTGCTGCATAATGTAAACATTATTGCTCTGCACACTTTAATGAGAACTGCCTGCCTTGGGATTGAATTGCACACACCCCTATTGTGAGTCCAGCAGAAAAAAGAAAACAAGGATTGTGCATTTAAAGATGTTGCCTCGTTAAAAGGAGCAAAAAGAAACCCCCGTTACAGTTACGACGGCACAATTAAGTACCAGGGTGACAGGTGGTGTATTATATTTGTTAATGGAATAAACTTGCCTACACACAGACACGAGCCACGTATTTCCTTTGATATAACAGCACGCACCTGCAACTTGTTATTGCAAGGACCTTTATTAAGCAAGTGTGCATTTAGTAACGGCTGCAGGTTTATGAAACTACTCACTCCCCCTCCAATTTGGAATAGAAGGCTTTGGAATCTGACAACTAATTCTTCCCAAGAAAAGAAAGAGGGTTAACATGCTAACTGCTCTCACAGGAATATGCTTTCAGGCACCGCTACGAACAAACATCTACGTTTCACCTAGGCTGAGGTTAAAAAAGTTCCGAGGGTTTTTTTTGGGTTTTGTTTTTTTTTTTTAGCGCTGAGATTTAATCGGCTTGGCAAGCCCACGGTCTCCGTATCACTAACCTGCCAGCTAGCTTCCCGCCGCAGCCCTTTTATCCAGCTTTCTTCCGAGTCCTTATTCTCTCTCGTGGACGTTTCATCCATCGCTGATGGAGCTTTGCACAAACTCGATTGGCCGCCGGCTCTTACACACGCTCTTTGGAAAAGCCTGTACCGAGGCGGCGGCGAGCGCAGTCGGGAGACAGACTGTCACGGAGAAAATGTCACGCCACGGGTGAGGGAGGGTAGGAAGGGGAGGGGGGGGGAGAGAGGGGAAGGGAGGGGAAAAGGAAAAAAAAAAAAAAAAAAAGAAAGAAAGAAAAAAAAATAAACAACAAAACCCAAAGGGTCCCCCAGGTGAAAGGATTTGGGGAAGCGTGACTGCGGTCTGACACCTTCCCGCTGGTCCGGCAAATGCATCGCCGCAGCCGGGGAGTTCGCAGGGGGAACGAGCAGAGGGCTGGTGACACCGTGGGGCAGCCCTAATTAGACGCAAAGTATAACGAGAACCGCTAATACTACCCCAAGTAGCCTCATACGCCTTTCCCCAAAGTGTTTTGTTTTGTTTTTTTTCAAATATTGCCATAATCGTCTCATTTGCTGTCATTATAATTAAGACTGCATCGGGGGGGGGAGGAGGGGGAGGACGGTGGAATTTGTGTTTCCTTCAAGAGAAGGAATCACAAATAGCTGCTGGGTCTGTTTAAAAGAAAATATTTTAGGATATCTGTTTGAAAAGTGCTTCCTGAACCGCTCCGGAGCCCAATAAACATGAATAATAATACAGGCCATTTTGATAGGAGTGGGCTCATTACCATACTCGCCGCTGAGCTCGTTCAGAGCTCAGGGTTCAGCAATGCAGAAATGGGTTCAGCAGGACACGAGCCTTTCAACCCCAAACCAGAAAAAAATTAGTCCCGATATAAGACATTTTCTACCACAAAAAATTGCTCCAGCTTGCTCTCTAGACATGGCACCGAGAGATGCCTGCCTCGTAGCCTGAGCGTGGCTGGGCTTGCTTTACCACGTTCTCCATCACTTCTTAACCTGGCACCACCATCTTTCATCCCCCCGAGAGAGGGTTTAGTCTCCCCATCAACTCCTCAAAGGATCGCCTGGCCCTTTTTCACCAGGGGAAAAAAAAACCAAACCAAAACAAAAAGGCAACAGAGAGAGCCCGTGCTGTTACTTCATTATAGCATTTAGCACAGATTAGCTGAGAACGCCAAACTCATTGCATTTAGGAACTCGAGGTATCAGGCAATGACAAGGAACAAAATAAAACCACAGAGTGTTTTCTCGGAACGACTGCCTCAGTACAAACCCCAAAGATTGTTTTTTCAGCGTGCTTTTAGCTGAAATAACTCTTACCTGTAAAAAAAATTATACTGTGGTATCTTTATAATTCATAAAGTTTATGGCTGTTAGGATGAGGGTTTTATTTAGAGTGTTCAGTATTTGCCATTCACACTGTGAAAGAAAAAAAGGATTAATTTTTAGGCATATTTTATCTCCTGGGGACTTTCCTTTGCAGACCCCCAGCCATGCCCCCTGGGCTGAGCCAGCCCCCTCTGCACAGGGCTGCGGGAACGCAGACAAAAGCCCCTTCCTTTGCACCTTCCTTCTGGGCTGCCAGAAAACATTCCCGTTTTCCTCAGGTTTCCCAAACATCTATCCTCACAAATTTTGGGGGCCTTCCACGGTTTGACGACATCTTCGCCGTCCATGTGCCAAGCGGTACCCGCATCGTGGCTCCGACGCGAGCATCCCTCCCGCACCTCCCGAATTTCTCCTCCCTGGGCTGGAGTGGTGGTTTTTTTTTTCCTCTCCCCCTTTCTCCTTTCAGTTCCATCACCGCGGGGCTCTGCTGCCTTCGGTGTGACTTTAGGACTCGTGTTACATCCCGGGTGAACGCCGGCTCCCCTTACACATATGGATATTTTATTTTTAGAGCCAGGGAGCGCAAGGTAAAGCAGAACAAACGCCGGAAGGAGCCAGATGCTCACGCAGACACAGAGGGGTGCATCAGGCTGGCAACGGAAGAGATGCAAAGGGGGCTTCTCCTTCAGAAATCGCTTGTTAGAATTCTATTTTCCAGCTTAAAAAAATAAATTAATTAATTACTTTTTGCTTAAATTAAACAGGGGTACCAGGCAAAGGTAACCACCCACCTGGCACCCCATCTCTAACACTACCCATCCACGGGCTGGCCTTAAAGGGGTGCTTGAACCCCATTAGCAAGGTGACCAAAGGCCACCGGGACTGCCGACCCTGAACCCTCCCTCCCGGGTGACAACAAAACACAAGGAAGGTGATGACAAATCCTTGAGATGAGATAAGCCAGCTTTTTAAGAGCGCTGTCATTTGCGAACGGCAGCATCCAGGCAACAGCTGGTGTGGTTTCGGAGGGGTACAATAAAAAAAAACACAAAAAAACCCCAAGAAACAAAACAAACAAACAAAATTGAAAAACAAAGCAGGAGGAATTCTTGTCTTACTCCGCATATGGCAAAGACAGATGCAAACCAACAATACCGACACACTCGGACTGGGCCAGGAGAATAATTCTAAATCTAAGACGGATCGCGCACGGAAAGAGCCTGGCGATAATTGTAAATATTAGCAGTGCTTCCAATCTAAGCTGCTCTGGATTGCAATGAATTATTTCGTGACTTTCCCTTGTCTTTTTCGCCACCACAAAAAGAGCCCAAATTGTGTATGAGCTGCAAGAATATGAAGACATTTATTGATGGAAATCAAACTACTTTTTTCACCCACAGTGTCTTTGATATGTTAGAGCCTGAAGCAAAGGAAACATAATAAAAACAATATATAGATGAGAACTTCAATTTTCCCCTACATATGAATCTGTCACTTATTTGCTAAGAATCAAATCTAACTCCACACAGTTAAAGAAGCTCCATACATCATTCCCCGTAATCTAGTGCTCAGCTCAAATGTACCTTGCTTGAAGTTCATACAACATACTTGATTTTACACCACTCTAAACAAAACATCTCTGGATATTATAGCTCTGAGTCTAAAAGGCTTTTGCTGCAATTCCATCTGCAATACTGAGAAAAGTGCTAGTGTGAGAACGGATTTATCAGCACAAGGTAACAAGGGTGCTTCAGAAGTCCATCCTGAGGATTGGATTCGACTGTAACCACAGGCTAATTTTTTTTTTTTAATGTATCCACAATTTATTACTATGATAGCACCATACAGCTGCCAGCAGCGAGAAGAAACTAAGTGAGGAAAAAGAGAGGATTTTTGAACACTGAATGGCTACCCAACCACCTCCTGTGAAATGGGTGCCACTACTGGGTAAGGACTGGTTGGTCACGCTCTCACAGCCCTTACGTGCCTGTCCACCCAGGCACAGTAGGGTTACCTGTGTTGGATACGGCCAGGAGGATACATTTGAGCTGGCAGCCCAGAAAGCTAACCCCATCCTGGGCTGCATCAAAAGCAGTGTGGCCAGCAGGTCCAGGCAGGTGATTCTACCCCTCTGCTCTGCTCTGGTGAGACCCCACCTGGAGGACTGTATCCAGCTTTGGAGTCCTCAATACAGGAAGGACATGGATCTGTTGGAAGGGGTCCAGTGGAGGGCCACAAGGATGATCAGAGGGATGGAGCACCTCTCCTATGAAGACAGGCTGAGAGAGTTGGGGTTGTTCAGCCTGGAGAAGAGAAGGCTCTGGCAAGACCTCACAGCTCCTTCCAGTCCCTAAAGGGGGCTAGAGGAGAGCTGGGGAGGGGACTCTTCATCAGGGAGTGGAGCCATAGGATGAGGGGTAATGGTTTTAAACTGAAAGAGAGGAGATTTAAGATATTAGGAAGAAATTCTTTCCTGTGAGGGTGGTGAGACACTGGAATGAACAGGTTGTGGCTCTGCCCATCCCTGGAGGTGTTGAGGGCCAGGCTGGATGGGGCTTTGAGCAACCTGCTCTGGTGGGAGGTGTCCCTGCCCATGGCAGGGGGGTTGGAACTCATTGATCTTTAAGGTCCCTTCCAACCCAAACTATTCTAAGATTCTATGATTCTATGATCTCCACCTCTTGGTCCTGCTAGTTGCCTGGAGCTACTACTAAACTTTCTAAGGGATCCTTGGAATCTCTCAGTGCAGAACATCATTATGCATTTCTGCCTCTTGGATCACAAGTCTTCAGCACATAGTGTGTTTTCAGTGCCAGACTCATGGCTGGCACCTTAACCCATGGAAGTATGACATTTATACCAGAAAGGTCTCTCTAGCACCTTCTAAGAAACTGAAGAGGAACTGCTTATAAATGTCTTCAAGTACAACCCAGATCCGGGAGCACTATGAGATAATACATGAAAGGGAAAAATTTTGAAGTACCTTTTAAATTTTAAGTATATATTGGTTACTGAGGCTAAAATTTAAATTGTCTCTGAACTAAATCCAGGCCATAGTCAGACCTTACTGCGGCCCTTCAGTGCTTAAAGGGGGCCGATGGGAAAGATGGGAAGAAACTTTTTAGCACAGCCTGTTGCAATAGGACAAGGGGTAATGGTTTTAAATTAAAAGAGGGTAGACTTGGACTAGATATTAGGAAGGCATCTTTTATGCTGAGTGTGTTGAAACATTGGAACAGGTTGCCCAGAGAGGTGGTAGATGCCCCATCCCTGGAAACATTCAAGGTCAGGTTGGATGGGTCTCTGAGCACTTTGATCTAGTTGAAGATGTCCCTGCTCATTGCAGGGGAGGTTGGACTAGATGACCTTTAAATGTCCCTTCCAACCCAAACTATTCTATGATTCTATGATCTCCCATATATCTGAGATCACCCAAAGCTCATCCCTCATTCCCAAACACAAACTTAAAAGATAGTTTAGAAGGTACCAGTGATGAAGGAGACCTAACTCCGTTGACCTTCAAGTGAGTCTTGGGCTTACGAAACCCCCTGACACCTTCTGGAAGTACAGTTTAGACCACTATCCCCAGTGGGGATTTCTGGTGCTGGTTGCTGGAGGCACCACCCTCCTAATGGAGTCCCCACGCTCCTCTGCAGCCCTGCAGAACTATCTATAGCACCTGGCAAGCTGACAGCGCGACAGATCAGCACAGTTTAGACATACCTGCTCTCCTATGTATTGCTGCATGTGCTGCTTAAATTGATTACCTGTTGACAAGCTATAAATAAAGTTGCCGTTAGAGCACCACAACGTGTGACATTCCACAGGCTGCAGCAGAGATGTATTTTCCATACCTTAACCTAAGTGTCCTCTGAGTAGAGGAGCTTGCTTTGTCTCGCTGACCAGCCAAGGAGGAGCTTGTTTCTCCATCTTGCCTATCTTGCAACTTCTAAGCTCCTGCCTGAAGGAATTACTCATTTGTTAGTGCCAGACTGTCATCTCTTTGAAAGTGGAGCCACGAGATCTTAACAGACTGGATGTACATGGCTGTTAAATTTATTAGTTAAGAAAAACAGCAAATGACAAGTGAATAAAGCACTCCTTGGGACGTTCGGACTACGGATTTTGTATAAATCAATAGCAAGTGCTATAAAATGTCAGAAAATACCAAATGAGGAGAAAGGAATCAATCGATACCTTCTGAATTAAATGAGTGATGAATATTCTTTACCAACCAAAATAAATTAAACTACAAAACCCCCTACGTTAAAGCAACATCCAGCCTCTTACTTGAAAGCCCAAAGGAAGGTAATTCAGGGTTGAGGCTGGAAGCTCTGTCCTTAAACAGCACCTCTGAGGAAGAGTGTGACAGAAAGGAGGAGTGGGAAGAGAACAACTAAATTGCTTTGACACGAGTTGAAAATTAAATATTAACTCAAACATGTTCCTCTTCATCCCAAATTCCCTTCATTTGCTGGGCTTGAGTCAAAAAGACAGTGGCCATCTTTCTGTAATGTGTTTGCATGACAATCTGACACTGATTTGGGTCTCTACATAGTAATATAATACCAATAAAAAAACCAGGAATGGTTAAAAGTATACTAAACCCCTTACCACCAAGTGAGGATGCATTCTGTGTATTCCAGAGCTCCTTCCAGCTCCTTGTCAGGAACCAGCATGGGGTAGTGGCCTGAACAGTTCAATGAGTTTAGAGGTATTTTGCCTTTGTGATTCTGGATCCCACCTCGTGTAGCACATGAGGCCAGGCACACGAGAGGGGAATGGGAACAACGGGAACAACGGGAACACCACTGTACAGTCACGATGGGAGAAGAGAAAACAAAACACTTGGGTTCACGCTCAAAGCTTTGTAACAACCGTGGATCTGCCCTTAATTCAGAGTAGCACCTCCTCAAGGTACGTTATTTCCGCTCTTTAATGAGCTCCTGATTATAAAAGCCCCTGTGTAACACGCAGTCACACAACAATTACCTCCTGCCACATTCGCATTATCTTTTTATTTTAACGATGAGAGAAGTCCATACATGCTGGGATGCATGGAGAAGAAATCTGAGATGGAGTATAATGGAAATATACTTAGAGATGTCTTCCAGCTTCCTGTTGAAGACAGAAGACTCGCTCCCCTTTGCAAAAGTAGGTCAAAGAAGGGCAATGAAAATAGAACATGGAAAATCCCTCCTATGAAAAGTGACAGGAAAAAAAAAATGTGGTTTTTTTTTTTTCTAATTTAAGGAAGGAAAATTATTAGCACAGAGCATGATACAATTTCCTAAAAGAGGGGAAGGTAAAAAGGCAGTGGGTCCATTCTTTCTAGCTTTCAAAACAACAAGGTAAGGACATACAATGAAAGCCAAAGGTGGCAGATTCAAAGCAACAAAATCAAACACTTTTTGCCAAATACATAATTAGAGAGTGGAACTCAAGTGCTGAAAGAAGTGCCTGAGGGAGAGAAAGTATCAACTTCCTACAAGTGTTAAGAGCAGCTGTAATAGTAACAAATTCAAGCTTAGAGCAGATACCATGAACAAGGAGCCGTGCTTCAACAGAGATACGTGCTTCACCTTTTCACGAGGGTGCAGCAATCCCCAGGGCCTTACAGACCATCGCTGGACCCTGCTGCTTTGCCTGGGTAGGCAGCTGTCGTTCTTGGTGTTAAATACTGGAGAAAAGATGCCATCTCAGAGCCAGAGCATCCTCAGAGTTTACAACAGTTATAGCTTTATCGCATTGATAATCCTCAGACCGAAAGGTGACCATCAGAAATGTTCCTTTCTTTCTTTGTGTCTTTTTCATCTAAACTATTTACTTCACTGACTATCTGCCAGTTATATCTTTCCAATCTGCAAGGAAGACAGATCCCAAAATCTCAGGTACTGCCAAGAGAGGCTGAACACAAGCCTGTGCAGTTGCCTTCAAGTCCACCAGCCTGCTCTGGCAGGACATGGAGGACTTCTGTTCAGAACAAACAGAGCAGAGCAAACGAGATCGACTCATCATGACAATTAAGGGACTAGAACCATCTCTCTGATGAGGAAAGGCTGAGGGACTTGGGTCATTTTAGTCTGGAGAACAAAAGACTGAGGGGGGATCTCATCAACACTTATAAATAATTAAAGGATGGGTGTCAGGAGGATGGGGCCAGTCTTTTCTCACTGGTGCCCAGGGAGAGGACAAGAGGTAATGGGCACAAAATTAAACATAGGTAGTTGCATCTAAACATGAGGAAGAACTTATTTCCTGTGAGGGTGGCAGAGCCCTGGAAGAGGCTGCACAGAGAGGTGGTGGAGTCCCCTTCTCTGGAGACATTCCAAAGCCTCCTCTGGGTGGACCTGCTCTGGCAAGGGGGCTGGACTAGAGATGATCTCCAGAGGTCCCTTCCAGCCCCTATTATTCTGTGATCCTGTGACTCTCCCACTCCAGAGAGCAGAAGGTAATACTTTCCATTTGTGAAGAGAGGAACCCTTCATCATCAGAGGGGAACAGGAATACGTGCCGTCCATCACGCTGTCATGGACTTTGGGAGATCTGCCTTTCCTTGGCGTGGGCAGAATGGATCATGCCGAAGATGGCGCCTCATTTCTCAGTAAACCAGGAGCAGCATAGGGAATACAGAAGAGGATGCTGGCACCCACTGCTACACTGAGAGTGCTCATCAGCATTTCCCTTGGGACTCTAGCAAAGCACATTCGCCATAAAGATTTAGGAGAAGCTGACCAAATGCCCGAGCAGTCCATTCCCTCCTCCTGCCACCCCAGCACAGACAGGGCTTCCAGCTAATGCGGCGAAATGGCCTTAATCTCACTCTGCCCTTTCCCGACCTCTCTCAGGAGATTTGTCCTGCCACTGATACCATTCCGGGGCAATGCTAATGCTTCCCACCAAGATTATAGTTGGCTTCACGCACTCGCTCCGCTAATCCCTTGTGACATCTATTCCAGCGCCGGACATAAACTAGCCGGAATCCTCAGCAGAAGCCTCCTTACTCATCCTAAAGCACCTCCAGGGAGACTTTTGCGGATGATCCCTGAGCAGCTCGAGCAGGAGATCTATTTCATTAAAGCCTTACCTGTTGTTTGTTATTGTAATAAGCCTTCTCAGAGGACACCGAAGGGAAAGCGTGCCGGTTGCCGTTTCAGACGTGTCACCAGCCACCCGGTGTTTGTGCTTGGCTCCGGCTGCGTGACTCCCAACACTCGGGATCTTTATGAAAGTAATACATTCCAGCCTAATCTACAACTAAATTAACGTCAGAAGTAAGACAGTGCTCCGAGTGATCAATAAGTGGGTTTCTCCCTATAGAAATATTAGAAGCAACTCACATCAATAAGCCTCAAATTTATGGGGCAATTCGGCTCTTCCATTTACAGCTTGAATAACTGGCCTTTATACAGGATATTACATTACTAAATAACATGTGCTAAAAGGAGCTTCTCTGTTGCAGTCCCTGACCTGCAACAGCCACGGATTTCAGGGACCACCAGCAGATGTAGTGAGTGACCTGAGGTGTCCACCTCAACTAAGGCCCTTTCAAAACCAGCACAAAATTATTTCTAAATGCATTATGAGCAACTAATTGAATTAAACTCAGGTGCACTTCGGGATTTAAATATAGCGTGCTGGTACTGGGACCTTTGGAAGACAAAGGAATGGCACTGACTTTGATCTTGTGACCATCTATATGCTTTGAAATTATATGTTATATATCAAAATATTATCCTTAAAATTATCTACAATAAGCTGTTGAATAGTCTTGGTATTATAAACAGAGTGATATAAAACTAGGCTACAGAATTATAGAATGGTTAGAGTAGGAAGGGGGCTTAAAGATGATCTAGTCCAACCCCAACCTCCCACCAGACCAGGTTGCTCAAAGCCCCATCCAGCCTGCCCTTCAACACCTCCAGGGATGGGGCAGCCACAGCTTCTCTGGGCAACCTGTTCCAGTGTCTCACCACTCTCACAGGAAAGAATTTCTTCCTAATATCTGACATAAATCTCCCCTCTTTCAATTTAAAACCAGAAAGAATGGTGTCTATAAGAAAAGAATAATCCTTCACTAGAAGGACTAAGAAGTCTCTCTCATTTCTAACTTTTATGACTCCATACAAATAAAAAGACCTATGTGCAAGGATCTGCTTAGCTAAGATCCTTGTAAGTAAAGGAAGCAAGTAAAGAAAAATCCATTTGGTTTTTGTTTTTTTTTTCCCATGACATAATTTTAGGTCATACAGCTACTGCAAGTAGAGAAAATAAACTGAAAATGGTATGGCAAACCATGAATTACCAAAAAGACCCTCTCTAAATCCTTCTTATGAAGTCACTGCTCATCCTTACAGTGCTAACGAGCACGCTGCCTGGATTTAGCAATGGAATAATTATTGGCTGTGATGAAGAGTAGCACAGGTCGGTGTGCTTGGTGCTCAGTCCCAGTCCCACCGGGACATGCAGATTGCTGGTCTTGGTTTGTGGCTAGGGCAGAAACACTTCAATGGCAACAAGGAAACCCAACCCTTCCAAAGCAGGACAAACCCTCCTTGACCACCCTGCAACTGCCATGGGATCCATGGTGAAAATGGCTAGGAGTTTTCAAAAAAATAGCCTTCAATCCATTAAACTTTTATTTTCCTGGGGGGGAAATACCAATTTATCATTACTGCCCTCTTCTTTGCCTCAAATCCTTAGCTGAGCTAAGATGGCTCTAAAACTCTTTGAAAATCATTCTTTGGAATAAAAATTGCAGTAAGAAAGACAGGGTCCAACACCACCACTTTCTTTCTAACAAACAAACTCGCAGAACTCAGTAAGGTCACCGATGGCTCTTTTTCATTCCCATTTATGAAAGGGCAAGGACTGCTGTGCCGTGTTCAAGGCAGAGCCTCGCCTTTTGCACATCCTCTTCCTCTCTCGCATTTATTATGCTGCTTTTATTTAGGCATTATGATAAAAAGCAGGCATTCCAGCAAACTAATGATCTCCAGTTTCTCCATGCGATCGATGCCGATGCTGGTGGAGAACTTCCAAGTGTCTTCAGGTTAATTTCTCACATATCACCACGGACACTTGAGCAACAAATAGCCTGCTCTATTCCTGATAATAGAAGATTAGTAACACTAACAATGGACAGAAGAGACGAAGGGAAAATGGTATAAATCTTTTGAGTCATATATTGCGTCCAATCTCGAGGCAGGTTTCCCAGTGACAGGTGCAAGTACTTGCAGCCTTTGTGTCCTGCTGTAGGAGACACCCTCATTTTGTGACAAGCAAAGAAAGCAGAAATCAAGTTCATTGTCATTTTCCTCTCATGGCCCCTTTAGAGTGGAACTGGAATGAAATTTGCCTGCTTTTCTTTCCAAAGTAGGCCTCCGCGCAAGTACTGCCAGTAAAGCTCCATGTGACACCAGCCCTCGACGCGATGATTACTGTGGAAGTGTCATGGTCTGCCAGGAATTTGGCCACACTTTTTTTTTTTTATTATTTTTTTCTATTTAGTTGAGAATGCAAATGCTCCAAAAATTAATGCAAAAAAAAAAAAAAAAAAGGAATCCTGGCCTGTCCCTTTTTCCCCCCAAAGGGAAATCCAGCAAGCAGTGAGAGCCCTCTGACTGGCCTACATGGTTTTTCTGCTTAACCCTTTCACATGTAGAAACAAGTGGCCATAACAGAAGTATTCACCTCAATCATGCAGAGCTCTCCAAGGCTCATCATGAACATGTCTGGAGTCTTCTATCTGTAGCACGTACTACCTTTCTATTGTAGAGCTATTAAGGACTACTACCAAAGGCATGTTTTAAAATGGTGATTATAATCATAGAATCATAGCATTGTCCAGGTTGGAAGGAACCTTTAAGATCATCCAATCCAACCATCAACCTAACTCTGATAAAAAACCACCACTAAGCAATGTCATTGAATACTATGTCAACCCATCTTCTGAACTCCTCCAGGGATGGTGCCTCAACCACTTCCCTGGGCAGCCCATTCCAAGGCTTAATAACCCTTTCAGTGTAAAATTTTTTCCTAAGATCCAATTTGAACCTCCCCTGGTACAACTTGAAGTGCCAAGGATATTTTATTTATTTGAGTTTAATGGTAACATGAAATAAGGAAGGACTTAAGTTTTCCATGTTAGGGAAGTTCCTGGGATCATCCCAAATGGCAGAGGGTAAATGGGACTCTCAAAACTTACAAAGTCAGACCAAGATCTACATGGACTTGAGGGAGATTCCTTTAATTTCTTAAGTAATTTGCTTAATCAAACATGTAGCTTACTCACAGACAGAGATAACGCTGTGGTCCTTGCCACCCTGTCCTCTTCCACAGCTATCAGGCCTTCTCTTTCACCACAAACACAAACCATCTTCCAACTCAGGGGCAGAAGAAGCCCTGCCTAACCATGGCTCTGCTCTACAAAGGTCCTAATGGACACGAAGCCCTCATACTACAACTATTTTCAGGGCTGTGCCTGGATTTGTCATGTAGGAATACTGCCAGCTCTTTCTAACTGGTTTGTGCATCTTCTGGACATACTCACCACCCTGTGTGGGTTCAGGAGTGCTGGGAATCCATCAGAATAAGGGTGTGAACGTAAGCATGGATTGAATGTGGGGTAGTAGTGTCTTTAGTATGGATTCTTCATTTTGTTTCATCACAGAAGAGTCAGCACTGGTCAATCTACACGGTAAGGTAGAGCAGAGAGCAGGATGGTCAAGGAGAAAAGATAAGCATTTGTTGTCACCACTGCAACACGGAGAGAGTTTGCAGGGTAGGGATGGAGGAGGGAGGATGAGACCTTGTCATAGCTTCCTCTTCACACAGCACAAGACAGCTGCATTACAGATGGAAGAAGAAAGACTGAGATGGTTTATTCCACATGTTCTAGCAACCCTCAGACCCACAGCTTCGATCTCCCTAATGCACAAGTACAATATCAGCTTCCTTGTTCTCCTGAATCTATGTGAATCTGGGCAGGAAGACATTCCTCAAAAAAGCCAGGGGATACTCATCACTTCCTTGTTCTTTATCTACTCTTCTAATTTCTGTCTTTATGTGAAATAGTCTGTTTTGGTTTTCCTGGGAACTTCCCCTTACCTTCTCGGCCTGTTCCTTCTGTCCTTGTTTTTTGTGCCTTTTCTTCCAAAGCTGGGCAGCAAGGACCCGGAGCGAGCTGGGATCACACACATGTGCGCATTGACAGCAAAGTCAATTTGATGGACAGCACTTTCTGGTGCTATTCCAGGGAGTGTAGCCAGGCCCTTGGCATGATGACAGTCTCAGATATAACCAGCCACTTTCTAAGGCCTTACTGAAAACATCCTCTGAGACTAACCACCAACCTGCTGAACCATTCCCCAAAGTTCATTTTCTTCAGTTTCTTTTACTTCTTCCCAAGACCCTTCCAGCCTCCTCATATCTCTGTTCTCATAGCGAGATACCCTCCCTTCCTCATCTTAGAATCATAGAATGGTTTGGGTTGGAAGGGACCTTAAAGATCATCCAGTTCCAACCCCCTGCCCTGGGCAGGGAC
>JAOTQQ010000032.1:58330225-58344187 GCA_026546715.1 Gallinago undulata
AAAGCCCCATCCAGCCTGGCCTTCAACACCTCCAGGGATGGGGCAGCCACAGCTTCTCTGGGCAACCTGGTCCAGTGCCTCACCACCCTCACAGGATAGAATTTCTTTCTAGTATCTAATCTAAATCTCCCCATATCTTCTCCCAAAACCTTTTAAAAGAAGAAAACTAATAGAAAAAAGAAGGTAGTTTTCCCATTCTTTCTAAAAATCATCACTTTTGTTTTGCCTGCATGCTTTCCTTCCACCCCCTCCCAATCAGCTTTGTTTGTATAAATAGATCACTTTTAAGCAGATACTCCTTATGATTTCCTATTACTACGGGGAAGAATGCAATAGGGTTGTCATCTCAGATGCAGTTTGAAGGTGCTGCAGTAACTCCATACTACGTCCATTGCAACCACAAGGAGAAGGCACAAACCCAGTGACTATGGTGGAGAGAGGGCAGGGAATCTCCCTAATCATCTAATTCAACTACTAGGTCTTCGTACCATATTGGGGAAAGTCAGGATTTAGTTCAAAGCAAAACCCTGGCATTAGTTATCTGTCAACATAATTAACTATGCTTATAATCATTATGTGACCCTATCATAAAGTAATCCCTATCTATGATTCTATAGAAGAGATGGGGAGAGACTCTTTATTAGGGAGTGTTAAGAGGGGTAATGGTTTTAAACTGAAGGAGGGGAGATTTAGATGGGATATCAGGCAGAAATTCTTTCCTGTGAGGGTGGTGAGACACTGGAACAGGTTGCCCAGAGAAGCTGTTGCTGCCCCATCCCTGGAGGTGTTGAAGGCCAGGTTGGATGGTGTTTTGAGCAACCTGGTCTGGTGGGAGGTGTCCCTTCCCAGGGCAGGGGGGTTGGAACTCGATGACCTTCAAAGGTCCCTTCCAATATCCAAGACTTTTGGGGAACACTGAGGTGACATACTGGGGAAAAAAAAAAACCTACAAGGAGAGATGATGTGCAGCATTTTGGGGTTCTATCGACCACATTCATAAATGGTACAGATACCGCCACAAATGCCACACGTGGAGTGGCCGTAGGAAGAACTATTAGCAGAAGAAGAGGTGTTTCATTATTGAAGAGCCCTGTGGGTCCTCACGTTTTAGCCACAGGCAGAGCGTAGGGAGCATGAGCCACCAGAGCAGTCGTGAGCGGCGTGAGAATTAAGTGGATTTGGCATAAGAAGTCAGAACAACGAGCGTGGCCAGCAGGTAACGTGGACGTCAAGAGGCAGCCACCGGTGTGGCACCAGCTAAGGGAGTTTGTCAGCCGTGCAGCAGCGGTGACAGTGACCAGGGGCATCGGAGGGAAGGGACAAGGAGGGGAACGAACAGCTGGCATCTGGTCTGTGCCGGTGGCAGCAGGGACGGAGGGCTGCAGGAACCGAGGGACCTCACTCTGGGGCTGCTCGAGTCCCTGGAACATAATCCCAGCCTTGGGAATGACACTGCCCACACAGAATGACTTTCCCATCCAAGACTGACAATTCAGGGACTCTCCTTTTTGTTCCCATTTACTTGCAAATAATGGTTTCCCTGTGTGCCTACCAAACAATATTTACGCAGGACTGGATATATAGCTCTCATTAGAGCAAAATGCTACTACCTAAATTGGGCTATTTGTGACTCTGCACCTCGAGTTTCACTCATCCCTGGTCTGAAGTGCTCTAAAAGCACATTATTACTGCTTAAGATGCAAACTACTATGCTGAAAAATATCACTTTTTACCTCCAGTGAAAGAAGTTAAAAATTAATGGTTAGTTGAAACTAAGGTGAACAGTAAACAGAAACTCCTTGTGACCATGTGCAGGCTATTCCCAATCTGTAATGAGGTTATACTTACTACTTAGATTAATTACTCTTTTTCTTCTATCTTAATTTATTTTAGGCTTTAGGAAACCAACATGTTCACTAACCACTCTGTATGTGATAAAGAAACACAATAAAAGCAATTTCTCTCCTAACCCCCCCAAAAAAACCATTCTCAGTAATGCATTTTTGAATCCAGCATACCTTCTCCTAATGAGGTTTCAGCATGCCATAAATAACACTAATGAGACTTTGTCTTGACCATGTAATATATTCCCTTAATATAGCTTTAGATTTTCTTATGTTGCATGGAAAACTAACAGTCACAGAAAGAAATGTCCTCCAATAGCACATTAAAACCAAAAGTACAATTAAATATAAATGAATTCAGTAATTTAATTGCACTATTGTCATTTTTAAAAATTCAGAAGAAAAGTAATGGTGTCCTTTTTTCTATTGGTAAATAATAAAAGTGCTGAGGGAATCAGATAATATTTAAATAAACATTATTGTGACTATCCACAATATAAAGATACCTTTTATTGCCAGGTAAATTCTCTGTTTGCTAATGAGGAGAGAGAGTTCAAACCGTGCACCTTTGCAAGCCGAGGGACAAGTCCTGCAAGGGTTATGGAAGCGTTCCCAGGTATGGGATGTAAGATTCGACTCTGGTTTTACAGAGCTAATAGCCAAAGTGCACACTTCCAGCCTCAGAATGCGGCTACTTTAAATATCATCTGCAAAATGCAGCCATTTAAGGAGGGGTTTACAGTGAAACAATCTCTTCGGCTGACAAGAGGCATATATTTATGCAATCTGCAGCTCCCATCCTTCTACAAGCAGGCCAACGTTGCCTGGGCGGAATGTTTTCCTCTAAAAAAATAGTAGCTCATGTTTTTTTCCCCTCAAAAAAAAAAATATTGTATTTTTGCAGAAAATGTATTTTTGCAGAAAAATTAAACTATTCTTTGGGGCAGTATAAACTTGAAGCCTAATCTATTTTTTAAAGATCAATTGAAATGTTATGCTTGTCACCTCTGTCACCTTTTTTTCTCCCAGAAAGCAATGTAAAAAATTATTATGCAAAATTTCAGTGGGAGCACGTGGAGAGTTTTACCATTGATTTTCATTAAAATGGGTTAATTAGTAGCTCTTTTTAAAGATTTGACCTTTGATGGTAAAATTCAGCAAACACCCTGGTCTAGGCTGGGCAACGACGAAGTGACACCAGGGGGAGACGGAAGAGAAGCAAACTCCACCACAGAAAGTAAATTGCAATAAAGATGTTGGTGGTCATGGTGACACGGGCAAAAGCAGTTCTGGGTATAAAAATGGAAATAATCAAATCCGAAGTGGAAGCAAAACTCCATTTCCGTAATTCCTTCAATTCAGGAGAAGCAAGATGATCACAGCTTCCGACTTCTGAAAGAACCGGCACACCAAATTATAGGTTGGGCATCTGAACAAATGATTAAACCAGGGTGGAACTATGTGGCTGAAGATTAGCAGATAAAATGACTTACATACTTGAGAAAGGGGAAAGTGAGTCATGCAAATATGAGCCTATTCATCTGATCTTACAGGCGTGTAAGGCTTTAGAAACAACTCTTCCCTGAGGGAATACCTAAAAGAGGTGTAGACAAATGGAAAACGGCACAAAAATCAACATGGGTTTATCAAGAACAGGCTAAACCAAACTAAGAGCTTCCTTTGGCAGGATTAATTTTCAAGAGAACTGACTGACCTTATCTCTCTGGACTCTGGCAAAGTATGTATTGTCTACATGGGAAGCCCTTAATTAAAAGAGAGAAGATGGGTTTAAGAGAATAACTGTAAGGGAAGCAAGAAGCCAATCAAAGGGAAGGGCAAGAAGGTCCATACAAGGCTCTGGTGAGATCTTCTCTGGAAGCCTGACCGCAGCTTCAGATGCTAGTTCCTGAGGAAGACAGAAACCTCTGTGGGTGCAGGACAGGATTGGTAGGGAATGTTAACATACCAAAAATAACTATAGTAGAAAGCAGTCAACTATTTTTTAACCAGGGAACAAGAAGGCATAGTAGCTTCAGAACACAGCACTCTAGAATGGACTTCCAAGAAAAATCACATGGGTAGAAAATATAAATGGTTTTAACATGGATATTGATCAGCATTACGGAAGAACTATGGAAGAAATTATATGAAGATAGTTCTAGAAATAGCAGTGTGCTGGATTCAATGTCCATCTTGTTCCTACTTCCACGTGGGCAAATGACTTCTCTATCACCTGTAGCCTCCTTCGTACAAATTGGGCATTTTTCTCAAAGTCAGGGAATTTTCCTAAGCGAGACTGAGACACACTAAATGTGTGCTCATTCTTCTTTATACCCGAGAGAGTTCCTCTGCTTTTTTTCCTAGCTAATTCAGTCAATCTAATAAAAGAATATTAACCCTCCACACAAATATTGCTTTTTTTTGTTTTTTTTTTCTCAGTTTACAGAAAGTAAAAAAAAAAAAACCAAACAGATTATACAGTTATGAACCAACAGCCTTGCCAGATAAGCATCCAAGTGCCATGTGTTATTTCTGAAGGAGGAAAATGACCCCTGACAAAACCTGATCCTCATGAACGCTTGCTCAACATCACATTTTAGTCCTTACAGGTAGAGGCATGAGTCGGGCTATTAGAAAAATCCCACAAAATTGCAAAACGTGGGTCAAAATAAAGCCACGTTTTTCTTAAATTAATGTGGGTTTTCCCCCTAAAAAATCCCAGACCATCAGCGGACGAAATTACACAAGAGATATTAAGCACATTTTTTCCCCTAGCCTGGTGCCTGAGGGTGCTTCCAGCACAGTAAGGGGGACTCTGTGATCCTGAAGCCGTAGTAAAATGCCGAATTTAACACATAAGATCAAACAGCAACCTATGAAATCAAGTACGAGGGAGAAGTAAACTCTAAGGGTAACTCACAGAAACGACAACGGGAGCGAGGATGATCAATATTAGGATTTCGACTCTAGCTCCAGACAGATAGAGAGATCGTTCCCCAAAGTCCCTTTCTGGCAGGCAATATTAGCAGAAGTGATGTCAAATATTGTCATTTCATACCCAGACAACTGGCATTACTATCTCATTCGCAAAGTATCCCCTCGGAGAGGTATGCGTACACATACATTGGGCTACAAATCCGACAGGAACATCTCTGAACTTCCCTGCTTAGGGATGCAGCTGCTCTTTGTCAAACTGTTTTGACTTTCTTCCAGAATCACAGCATCACAGAATGATAGAAGGTTGGAAGGGACCTCTGGAGATCATCTAGTCCAACCCCCTGTCACAGCAGGTCCACCCAGAGCAGGTTGCACAGGAACACATCCAGGTGAGTTTCCAGTTGGAATCTGCCTCGGGATAATGGTCCTTGAATTTCACTGAGGTTGTTTATGTTGCATCTCCTTTTTTTCCTCCCCCATAAGATATTGTCTTTGAGCTATTTTTGACTCTTGCACCACTGCTGTCTTTCAAGGACCCAGTAACTGCTGAAAAGAGATTAATGAGTCCTACTTTCCTGGAACTGAGTTGCTACTGCTCAGCTATGGCCAGACACATCACCCCAGTAACACCAGCGACCTGGATGAAATTAGCCTCCACGTGGCATACGTGCACTTATCAAGGATGTTAATAACACAGACCAGGTTGTGTTCACACCTCTTCCTCTGGACCTCCAACCTCAGCCAACTCCAACACCATGCTGCTCCAGCCATCCCCACAGCAGACCAAGACACGCAATTGGTATCTGACCTCATTCACCTTGTCTAGGACATGGTGTACTCGTGAACCAGAACCTCCCAGGTGTTTGCTTCACCTCCTAGGTGAAATGTCTTGGGCTTTGACCTGTCTTTCATGTCATCCTTCTACATACCACTTATATGAAATCTCATTTTCAGTTAAGAGGTTGATACTGCCTCAGCAACCATCGACAAATATGAGGTGGGTCATCAAGAGAGCTCTTCCCCTACAAAGACACAGACTTTCATGCAGCAGATAAAATGGAAGTCATGCCAACTTAATGTGTTTTCACTCAGTTCTGTGTCCAGCACACCAGGGATACTGACCTTCAACATCAAAAATGGCCACTAAGGGCAAAAATACCTGAAATTAACAACAAAGTCATCCTTACCCTGCCCATGCTGGAAGATGTATCTCGTGTAGCAGCAGTGATGACCTATCAGGAGTGTAACCCTCTACAACCAACGTATGCCTTCATCAGGTATTCATTTATGAAGGATTTCACTGCATGCTGCTTTAACTTAAATAGATGTATACAGTACATATTTTAATTTAAAATGGCCGTAACTTTGTCATAAAATCATTCAGGTTGTTTTTAGCTTAATGACAGGATAATTAGATAATACTTTCTTCGGGAAAGATTAGGGTAGATTTGTTCCTCCAGCAGTGTTTGCGAACATGTCCTCCCTATGACTTTGGCCACCAGAAATTCCCTCTCCTGGAGGAAAAAATCTGTAACAAAACGTTTTCAGAAACGGATTAGTTCACCACATCCCTTAGCTCAGCACTGAAATACCTCCTCATATTTTCATTACAAATAAGATGTTATCTATGGCACCGAACTTAATATATAGACAAATGTGATAACATACTAAGTTTCTCGTGCCAGACCCTGGGTAAATTTAGGAATCGTCCTGTGGACTCACTAAGGAAAGAACAGACAGTGGTGTGCCTCTAGAATTTTAACAACGGGTTTATTCTTCTGTTTTGCACTCAGCTGTCTGCTTTTTCAGACAAACATGCGGATCGAAAATTACTTACATCCTTAAAACAAAATGCTTTCGGAAGTTGGAGGAGAAACAACCATATTGAGAAAAAGTAAGTGCCGAGAAAAAAGCAGCTCCAGAGTTCTCAGTTGAGCTTTGGCTCGATCACCGGTGGCAAATGAATGCAAATGCCACCTGAGCGAACAGAATCCTTTGAATCCATACAGAATTAGGGGAAATCTTACAAGAATCGGCTTTATGGCGATATTTCTCATATTTTCGGCTTTCATTTTTCTCGGAAATAGCACAAGTCTCTTTCAAGGTATTCAGTAATCCAAGGCAACAACAGAAATCCTGACAAATACAGATATGGGGGTAAAAAGGGAACAAGAGCAGGTATTTTAGAACCTAGTAAAAAAAAAGAAAAGCTTAGAAAGGTCCTAGCATCAACTACTTATATAAAAGTATTCTTATTTTTTCACTCACACAATTTCTTCCTTTCCACCAATGGCTCCAGATGTGGCACTATAAAGTGAAGGTATCGATACAATCTTCAGCTGTTCCTCAAGACTCTTATTTAGAGAAGATGAAAAATTTCACTGTCCATCTCTTGATTTCAGCTGTTTCACGTAAGTGTAATATATGTTTCTATAACCCACAAAATTGGGAGCAGGATTTTCAAGAATCAGTCCAGTTTTTGAGCCACATCTGGTATCCACAGATCGAAGAAAATTTAAATCAGTGCATCTCTAGCATTTCTGTTAGGCGTGCTTGTGACACGTGGCAAACATGCCCTTATCTGAATGTGAAATGCCTGTTATCTGGTAGACAACATGTATTTTATCATGTTGGATCAGAGCCTGCTCTGTGAACTGGAACCCACATTTTGTAAGAGTTTCTGCTTGCTGCAGATAACAACAGAGAAATCACGAATCCTGTTTTTTCCCTGTGCTCCGGCAAGTAGCTCCATCGCCTCTGGATGGTTCTCCACACAGAAATCAAGAGGCAGGGCTAATGCTGGGGATTTTTCTTACCGAAGGTAAAAGAAGACAGAAAAATTGTAGAAGGGAATCAGGCTGAGGGAGCAAGAAAGGCTTCCAACAAGAGAACGTTAACGCTAAAGGAAAGAAAAGGAAGCCATGGGTCTGAGACCAGGGTTAACTGATGTCTCTCCAGGATCCTGTTAACACTTGAAAGTGCTGGGTAAAAGAAATTACCTGGCTAAACCTGTTTCCCTTTCCTTTTTGCTCACGTGGTCCATGAAGGGGACCATCACTGCACAGCTGAAGCAGGCAGAGCAAAGGAAAATGGGGTGCTGGGCACCCAAAAGCTCTTTGGCATATGAAGGACACCAGCAACCTCAGTCTAGGACACATCCAGGGGACCTTGTGCAAGATACCACAATGACAAAGAAGTGTTGGGAACAGCAAACTTATTAAAACTTTCTTCCTGCAATTATTTTATATATATTCTTTACGATCCTACCCTGAAAGTAAGAAATCCATCCTCTGGTTTTACCGAATCATTAAATTTTCCTTTGTACTTAATGACACCAAACTTCTTTAGTCCTTCATGAGAACACTTTTTATCTTAACAGGGAAGTAATTCCAGATCCCCAAGTACTCGTCTGTTCAGTGCCAATCAATCAACTACACATCCACAGGGCTCTAAAACTAACATTTTACAAATTCTTGTTATTAGTACTTGCATTTAGCTTCAGTGTACTTAGAAATAATTAATCTTTTCAACACTTTGATTTAAGCATCTTGTATTATTCACCCTATTTTGCAGACTGGAAACGAGAATGCTGTAGTCTCCGAGGACGCCAGAGGCAAAACTGGGGAGGAAGCTCGAGCAGCTACTCCTCCTCCACCCACCATCTCACTTTTAAAACCCAGGAAAAGTCTGACTGCCCACTCTCTTGAATCTTAAGTTTTGCACCCATCCTGCAAGCGACCATACATTATGCAAAGCAAGCAAGAACTGAGCTCCGGACTTTTAATTTTCCTCCATCTGGGGACCAGTCCTGCTTTTCCGCAATCTCGATGCAAATCAGGAATACATCCATTGGAGTCATTAGCATTGCATCAGTCAAATCACCGCCAGCAACATCAAACCCGCAATGTTTTATTCTAATAATGAGGAAACATGAGCATTTTGGAATGGGGCTATCATTGTATAAGGACAACCAGAGGAAGACTTCCAAGGATTTTTAGTGAAGAAATTTGATGGTCATCTACCAGTGCCAAAGTCAGCCTTTTTCTCAATAAAAAAATAAAAAAATCTAAGGATGTAGAAATGTAATCAATTCAAATTAAGTATCAATTTCCAAATAATTTAGGATTAAGTTAGACATGTACAAACTGTAAATCACTGTTATTTAGTAAGAATCAGCACCACATGCTATGCAGCAAGAGACAGAAAAGTTGACAGACTGGAGATGAAGAAATGCACCTCCAGAAGTTGGGTTCACTGGGAGGGCCATACCCAACTTTCATGTCCTACATTTGAAGTAAAAGGATAGAAGAAAGCAAGGTCTAAGACCACACAGACCGCTTCTCAGACTCTTCTCTAAGCAAAACTAGAAGCATATCAATGACCAAATATAAAATCCAGAGGTCAGGCAAAGTACCGTGGATTTATATCAGCCTAATTGAGACCGGAATTTTGCATCATCCCTATGATGCACTCTTACAGGAGTCCCAAGGGAGAGGCAGGTAACAATGTTCAATGGGGAAATGGTGGTATAGAAGGGTAAATTGGCAAACTCTATAGGGCCACAAAACTTGCCAGTTACTAGGCCAAAAGTAAAATACAGATAACTGACTCTGAAACATTTTTTTTTTAATGGGATGATGTCTCACCTATTCAGAGAAGGCCTCTTACCAAGGCTAATTCTTGAAGATTGCAATTATTTTCATTGCTACCCTTCTTAGGTGCCTCTGTGAATGTCTGTTTTCCAAACGTGTCTTCACTTCCTTTTAAAAATTTTAAAAAATCATTCACTTACAGCCAGCTTTTGTGAAATCACATCACGCTGCACAAAGCCTCAGCCAAATATTGGGGAGGGGGACTAAGGCGTTCCTCTTGGAGCCATTCAAACAGCATATAAAATCCAAGATACTTCCGAAGTATCTGCTTTTGCCAGAGAGGAAGAAGAAAATCAGTCTTTTGGTTGGAACGTGCAACCAGGAACCATGGAACAGAGGTGCTCGGTGTGTTATCAGCAGTTGGATAATATGGTGCTACGTTTTCCATAGAAAAAATACTCAGTAGTGACTGTGGGGAACTCATACAGGACAATGTTTTCAGGAGCTTCTGAGGAACGTAATCCCAGTTTCGGAAACACATCCGATTTTGTTTACCTTTGGGCTAAAAATATGGAGAAAAGCTCCAAAAGAAAAGCTTTTGCGACCGCCTGCATGACTTAGCTTCTTCTGCCCCTGTCTTCCTCTCCCTGTACAGAAGCAGGACACCACTATGTGGCCAGTGAGATGTTTAATTCATCCCTGTCTGAAAAGGACCTTGGATGGAGGACGTTGGGGAGCTACACAGAAGCCTTGTAAAACAAGGGGCAGGTGAAGCAACAGAGCTGCTTCTGCATTCATTTCGCTGCCTGAAAACTAAGGTTAAGGGACAACAGTCGTGTCAGACACACGTCAGGAGCTGTTACAGAACATCAGGAGGCAAAACCGCGCGCTCACCGTGGGGATTAACGCACGTCCCAAATTCCAGCCCAATGAGAGTATCCACAATCCCGGGCTTTTTCATAAACTCATACGGTACCTACGATTCCATACGTGTGTGTGCAGCACAAATTACATGTATGGTTCAGTTTATGGAAGTAAAAAACGAGCCGAGGAGAAGTGGCCAAGGGGAGACGTCACCCTGTCCCTGCTGCCTCCCGGGCAGACTCTCACACAGCAGGTAAGAGCCAGGGAAAGCGGCACAAAAATACATTTTGCCTCTGAGCGTTTGGCCACCCTCATCTCTTTCTGGAATTAAGAGTTATGACCATCTCAAATATCCAGATGAGAGGCCAAGGAAAATGTTTTAAAGTAACATAAAGAGTTATCACTACTTACACATTCCAGACTTCTGTTCAGCTGCAAATGCATTAAACGCGAGCAAGAAAGAAGAGGGTGATGTGGGAAAGGAGGCTGTCTACAATTTATCACTGCTGTGCAGACATGCCCCGAGAAGAGAGCTGTGCTCAAAACCCAAATATAGGAACATCTATATTAGCGGCAGTTATTTCTGATTTGGTCTGAGGGACTTTCCAAACTCAAGGGGCTCACAATGAAGGACCGGCCAGCCATGAAGAGCCTGCGGTAAAGCTGAAAGGACATGTAAATTGCTCTGATATCCCAACAGACTCCTGCTGTTTCAGGGATGCTATTCTAATCCCAAGAAGCAAGGAGGAGCCCCATTTTCTGCTTTGCTCACTGATGCACCATGTTCCTACTCGGCGCTTTATCGGGGGCTTTTTATCTGCCAAACACGGACATTTCCTTATTCCGAAACGACAGCTCAGAATTCAAATTAGGACTGATTTCACAAATGGCACAATTGCCTAAAAAAGCTGAGTCTGAGCTGGATCAGATCCTCAGCTAGGGAATAATCAGTGCATCAGTGTGAGATCCAAGCACGGGATGGGTTAAAATTCGTAGAAAAATAGGAGTATATTCTGTATTTTATTAGGGCATTAATAAAGAAAGGCATACAAAAATTATCGTTTTCTAAAAGGTCAAAAGACAGCTCTCTGCTCCTTAGAATATATTTTGCACAATATTCAAAAATGATGCATAACTTGGGGAAATAACTCAACCGTAATTTTGCAGTGGTATCTTCTTTGACACCTAAAAAGAGTACCTTTGAGCTGGCTGTAAATTAAATATTTAACAGTAAAAAATGAAAAAGTCTGTCAATACTTTCTGAACCTGTTACATGAACAGAAGTTGCAGAAATTTGCCCTCTGAAATTGCTGTTTACTCCTGCTATTAAGTGTTTCACAGTTCTCCTTCAAGCTTTGCTTGCGCACAAGTAATTAATTTAAAGCAAATTTTCTGAAATCAGGTTCTTCTGTCTTGGAATATTCCAACTGTAGGTCCTTACTCTTAAGTAGTGTCTGTATTATGAAACAATTTTATACACATATATAAAATAAGGCAGCAAGGAAATCTGCAGAGGTTTTCAAACCGAGTCTTTCACTGTGTGTTCAACTTTGGGTCTCTCCTGTCTGCTCTACAGGACTTTTCTCCACCTCTAAACCCAACACATTTTCTACTGTCTAGTTTGAAAACCTTCTTCCAACCACGGAGTGTCTTCTCCGGGCTGACCTCAGGAGCGACTCTAGGGCCAACAGTCAGCCTCAAAAGTGGAAAAAAAAAAAAAAAAGACTTATACTTACCAGAAGCGAAATAAAAACATTTCCAAAAGCAAGCTCTAATCTCACAATCTCCAGTTGTTCCCAGTCTGTGGTTTAATTTACTGCTGGGTTAGCAGGGTGTTCCACAATGCCTCTCCTAATTACTTTCTCGAGGCTCTAATTCAACTGCAATTACCCACTGAAGAAGTTGGAGAACTGGATGGTGGCTCTGCTAAGATCCAACTAAACCACCCGAGCGAGAAGCCGGCCAGCCCCCAGAGCCACTTCCATCATGAAGGACCTTGCTGGTCCATGTGGTGAGACTATCTCCCCATGGACTCTTCCTCCCAGAGACCCTGTCTCCCAGCCTGAGGAGTCCTTTTTGTGACCAAGGAAATATTTATGGTTAGTTTTTGACGCGGTCTAAAGAGTTACCCGCCGGACCTCCCTTTTCACACCCACGGCTGACCAGCTGGGTTCATGGCTCACAGCTGGCCAAATGATCTAGATAATTAAAGAAGAAAAAAAAAAACTCCTCTCTTTGTTGTTCAGGGATTTCAGTCTGTTTCATCAAGAACATTATGTCCTTGATCTATCTCTGCTCATTTTTGGCTCTTTTTTTTTTTTTTTTTACTGCCAGATTTAAAGGCCACTACGACTCTATGGAAACTGCCTATCAGCCATCATGGGCCATACCTACATAAAAGAAATGTCAGGACAGGAGACACTCTAACGAATGCTCAGTAGAGTTCCCTTCCCTCACAAAAGGCCATATACCGAATAGGGCACACGTTTATGGGCAGCTCCAAATTGCACGCTGTGGGACAGGGGAACAGCAATGAGGAAAGTTCACACAGTTCTGCCCTGCTCCCCTGGTGAACCACAAGCACGTCCATCATTATCTCTACAGTACCCTCTTCCACCAGCTTCACATGCCTGGCCATGCCATTGGACCCACCATGGTCTCCACAGAGCCTCACTGAACTTGGTGGCCCAACTTGATGGCCCATCTATGTCAACAATGGTGTCTGCTGAATCAGCTCATTGTCAGGGAGGGACTGAAAAAGGCAGCAGTACGAATTAACATAGCTCCACAATCTGCTTTGTCCATCATTTCTCTTAATGCCCAACGCCTCACACAACTTTCAAGATGGATCCAGGCTTATGGCATTCTGGGAGGACACAAACTTAGGACAAAAAAATGTATTGGCTCAATCATTTGGTAAAACCCCTCTTCTCATACTTTGACTGTACAACCAACATTCAACAACATATGTTCTTAGTGGCAAACAAGAAAAAACCCACCTGCACACACAAAAAAGAGAATCAAAGAATGACTGGGGTTAGAAGGGAACTCTGGAGATCATCTAGTCCAACCCCCCTGCCAGAGCAGGTCCACCCAAAGCAGGTGCCACAGGAACGTGTCCATGTGGGTTTGGAATGTCTCCAGAGACTCCACCACATCTCTGGGCAGCCTGTTCCAGGGCTCTGCCACCCTCAAAATGGAGAAGTTCCTCCTCAAAAAGAAGAAGAGAGAGGGATTTCTATCAGGGAGCAATGGGAGGGAAAAACACCCCTGATTTATGAATTTCAGCGTGAAAAGAGGTTTGTAGCGCAATGACTTTGCCAGGACAACACACACCATAGACACAGACCTTAGACATCTCCATGTCTAAGCAGGGCAGAATCATGGAGTACCCAGCATGGCCAACAGCACTGTCACACAGCCCTGTTTAGCCTACGTGACACTCCACACTTAATGAATGCCAGGGTTCCCAAATTAAATGTGATACCTGCCTAACGCAAAAGACAGCCCGAAGCACACTACCCCCGTTCCATGCACATCCTGCCAACCTTAAATTTGGTGCCTTTCCTGATTGACCTTCTCACCACTGAAAGATTTCACATAGAATTATAGAATAGTTAGAGTTGGAAGGGACCTTAAACATCATCCAGTTCCAAGCCCCCTGCCATGGGCAGGGACACCTCCCACCAGACCAGGTTGCTCAAAGCCCCATCCAGCCTGGCCTT
>JAOTQQ010000032.1:58344287-58366345 GCA_026546715.1 Gallinago undulata
TCCAGGGATGGGGCAGCCACAGCTTCTCTGGGCAACCTGTTCCAGTGCCTCACCACCCTCACAGGGAAGAATTTCTTTCTAGTATCAAACCTAAATCTCTCCTCTTTCAGTTTAAAACCATTACCCCTTGTCATGTGACTCCACTCCTTGATGAAGAGTCCCTCCCCATCTCTCCTGTAGCCCCTTAGTGACTGGAAGGGGCTCTGAGGTCTCCCTGGAGCCTTCTCTTCTCCAGGCTGAACAACCCCAATTCTCTCAGCTTTTCTTCATAGGAGAGGTGCTCCAGCCCTCTGAGCATCTTCATGACCCTCCGCTGGACCCATTCCAACAGGTCCATGTCCTTTCTATGTTGACTCCAGAGCTGGGCAGTACTGTTGGGCACAGTACTCCAGGTGGGGTCTCACCAGAGCAGAGCAGAGGGGCAGAATCACCCCCCCTGGACCTTCTGGCCATGCTTCTCTTGACGCAGCCCGGGATGCGGTTGGCTCTCTGGGCTGCACATAATCCCACTGAGCTCTTCTTCAAAGTGTACAAACTCCCAGCACTGGCACGCAGGGTTCCCGCAGCTGACCGCACGCTTTCCCCCCCTTGGTTGTTCGGAAAGCAAACAATACGGTTTGGAAGGCTCATGTCTCCACCACTTGACCTCCCTAATTTCGAGCGGCGAGTCCCCCCCAGCGTGGCAGCGCCGCCTTTGTGGAGCTGCTGCTCCCTGATAGCTAATACACGCATACATTACTGCTGACATTTAAAAACATTCCTAACAGTTTGCACGAGGACACGGCAAACAGATGCTATGGGATTTTTTTGCCCATTATCAGTCATCTCTGAAGACTGCAGTGAAGTGACAGGTTGTTTGAGACTCTTCGGGTCTAAGAGTGAGAGATTTATTTTTAATAGAATATTGATATTATGGCACAAAATGCCATTTGGTGTTTACTTTTTTTTTTTTCTTTCCCCCCATTCCTGGAGCTGCAGTTTAGCTTTTTTTTAAGCTTTTGCAACCCTCTCTTATATCTACTACTCTATTTTTTATGAAAAAAGTTAGAGACTTTTATGAACTCTCTGATTAAAGTACCTCCATCTGAATGCAGATTAAAAGTTCCAACACCTGAGAGCACTAAACCAATGAATATTTATATAGAAAAACAGCAGATGAATGCACTTTAAATCTTCAATGCAAGTCTAGTCATGGGGTTTATCTTATTTTAGGGCTTACTTTTTATTAAAATGAACTCTTGCATATTTACACTACAGAAATAAATGTTATTTGCAAGCACAATACAGTAAGAATCTTACAAATGGATGGCCTTGGTGAAAAGTAAATTTACTCCTCAAACTGATTTACTTCTTCATCAAGTACACATTTAGAAGGATTCTCCCTGTCTGCTGCTGGCACAGTTTGGTGAGTTGCTTTTAACCGGTTCTGATTTCACACTCGTGTGAGTCCCGCTGTTCCCGTGGTGTTACGTTAATCGTAATCATGACGTTCATCACAACGGTGTAGGCCATGGGAAAACCAGCAGTGCTCTTTTGGGAAGAAGGACCATTGCATACAGCTTCCCAGGTCATAGAGGTATCCCGCACAGTACCCTTGGACTTCCAACATTTGTGTTATACCGCCCTTGGTTGCTACAGCTACAACGAACTCGCACTGTACCTTGACGTCACCATCTTGTCCCACCAGGAGAAAACCAAAGTGAGCAAAAAAGCAACCCCTCAACCAGTTAGTCCCAGGAACGGTACACCGTCACAGTCACCCCAAAAACCTGCAACATCCCTCAGTGCCGACTCCGAACCTGCCTCACACAACGCCTGGAGGAAAAGTCACCATCGCCATTGACCCAAGTCTCATGACAAGCCAACGGTGTCCATGGAAGGGGTGTAGTAGTGCTAAGGAAGGTACACGGTGACAATCTGTTCTGCACAGGAAGCATCTCCTGGTCTCTCTGGGTCCTTCTAGTGGCAAAAATTCCAACTCCCTCAACTCAAAGATCTGCTCCTCGTTTGCTTGGGAAGAAATGCACGGTTTTCAGGGGGCGGCAGCACCACTGGGAATGAAATCTTGATGCAGCCCAAGTATTTTTTTTTCAGCCAGTAAACCTCTCTTCTCTCCAGATCTCATGTTTTGTAAAAAGATTTGTTGCACTGTCTCCAAACCTATGCTGTTCTATTTTGGTTTTAAACGTAACCTTAGAAATAAATGTTTACAAATCAGCTCATTGTGTCTTTGTTTTGAAGCTTAAAGCCTCACTTTGATTGCTGCCTTTTTGACATTTTGCATAGGAAATATGTTTGCATGTTCACAGCGCTATTGAAACAGCAATTAGATCACCATATTCCAGCTGTTACAAGGTTTTGTAATGCATTTTCCAATAAACATTTTCAAGAAAACAGAACTATTTCAGTATGTCAAGCAGATACGTGTAGAATTTTTTGTTCAGCTTTTTCCCCACCTCCCCCCTAGTCTTATGTTTTCCTGCGAGTTACCGTACATTTTATGTTCCTCTGCTTCGCTTCTTTTAATGCCACCTAAATAAAAAGGATCAGGGTTTCAGAAGCAGTGAGTGGTTTGTAGGAGTTTGGATTTTGGGGACCTGGGGAGCTGAGCTGAGCCAATTTTCAGAAAACTGAACTTTTTCTCTAAGGTTACCAAGCTCCACAACTGTGACGGCTTTCAAAACATTTACTATTATTTCTCTGATCTTCTTTAAACAGAAACATTTTTACCATTTCCAGGAACTACCTCCTGGTAGTTCTACCTCCCTTCTACCAGCTCTACCCAGTAGAACTACCTCCCTACCTTGCTTCCTTGCTCTCTCCCATCCTCAACAATTTTTTCCCACTTCAAACAAGAAAAAATACATATTTTTTTCTTCTCCTGCCTGATAACATTAAATGCCCATGATTTCCAGAAGTAGGAAACAAGCACAGAGCCCACAAAGGCAAACACAGCACCCAGGTGTGAGGGGGAAAGACCTTGATCAACAAGGCCAGGCTGGATGGAGCTTTGAGCAACCTGGTCTGGTGGGAGGTTTCCCTGACCATGGCAGGGGGGTTAGAACTCAATGATCTTGAAGGTCCCTTCCAACCCAAACCATCCTATGATTCTATGATTTTCTCCAAGTTAACTCAGTTCACACCAGTCAATAACCAAGCTGATGGCACACACCAGGCAGCAGAATTTGCCTTGGCTGAAGAGGAAGAAGATCTGCAACCTTTGGCTTTATGTTTAGTATCAGATGGCAATTAAGGAAATTTTTTTTTTTCTTCTTTCCTGGTGGTTAATCTTTCCTGGTGTATATGATCAAACCCAAGAAATTCTGCTTTGAATTTATTTACTTTTTCTGCTTCCTTACTTCACCTGTCATATTTCTCACTTTCTTATGCAAGAATTGTTATGAAGATTTTTCCTACATGTTGCCTTATGCAATAAAAACAAAATTAAAGCCTCCTGTTATAAGACTGCAAAATATCTAGTTCTGTCTAAAGTCAACAAATGGCAAGCGAGCTGGCTGATTTATCTGCTGGGTTTTGATTGATCGTTTCGAATTTGCTATACGCTAAGGAGATCGATATATCGATTTATTTTTTTGGGTGTTGTATATCATTATCAGGGCGGAACTGGATTCTTTTTCCAGATGGTAAAAAAATCAAGAGAACTACCGAGAGGAGGAAAGAGATTTTCCTGGGGATCAGGGGCGTACAACCCACCGCCTGGGTACCAAAGTGGGTTCCAGCCCTCTGCTTCCAGGGGCTTGCTCCGTCCCACTCGCAGCCTCTCAATTAGAAGTGCAAACACACGAGAGCTGCAGCAGAAGAGGTTATTTTAAGTTTCCATCTCATCTTCTAGGAAAATGAGCCATTATAAATTCCGCAGCTGCCTGTCTGTCACTGACGGGACATCGCCAAGTTGGGGCCATTTCAACCTCCCTCGGGTTTCGAAATAATTATGCGTGATTTTGTCACATCAAGATGAGTTTATTTGCAATTCCCCGGCGACACGCATGTCCAACGCAACCTTGCGCAGCGCTCCAGTGCGGATAACCCAAAAACCCTCCGTGCGAAGAGGCTTTGCTCTTCACATATTTCACCCAGTCTCAAACTACTACCCGGGCTGCCAGTTAAACAAAAGTATTGATTTTAAAATCGCTCTTTTAACCTACGAGGTGCTCCGTGGCCTCTGTCCAAGCATCTCTTTAACTTTTTTTTATGTTCTTGGACGTACGCTTGGATCAGCTGAGGGAAATCTGTCACTTGCCCTAAGTTTCGCTGGCAAGCGTTAAGGGAGCAGCAGCTTTTCCTTGGAGGAATGCTGTCCTCCTGGAAAAGCAGGAGGTAACAGTAAAAAAAAAAAAAAAAAAAGAATTTAAAGCATGCTAACAGTACCTTTTTTACGATAGGTTACAAGGCTCTCTTTCTAATTGCTCAGGCTCTCTGTCTAATGAACTCTGTGACAATTTCTACATTCCAATATAGTTTTATTACCAATTAGTTATGCAAAATACCCAAAGACAGACTGCATGAATGATAACCTAGCAAAGGCATGGTAGCGGGGAGACTTTAACTATCGCATCCTAATTCTCTGGATGATGGAAGGAAGCAAAGTGGTTTCTGTAGCTGGTGAGTATTCCAGGTCGTTTTGTCCATACCCTGATTATTAGAGGAAAAGTGGGAAAAATGCTGGGGGGAAAAAAAAAAGCAAACCCCAAAGGTAACCCATATGCCATTTTAACCTCACAGGCACCGATATCCTTATTAACACAAAGGACTAGGTATGAAAATACTTAGACCATTTCTGTCTTCACCTATCTTATTCCTTTACGTTATTTAACTTGTTTTCATCAGCAGATTTCCTTTAGACCTACTGAGACAGTACTTTGTGTCATCTCAACGACAGCCCATGGATGCTGGGAGCAGAACTCAGCGTTCGCTTGGTTCAAAAGGGATGAGAAACCTGGACTTGCTTATGAAACCCAGGCAAAGAGGAGCCACGTAAATTCCTTCCCTCCCATGGCAGTTGGATTCCTTCCCTCCCATGGCCCGCACCTGTACACACTCTTGCAATTTGACTTTTCGGAGCTGTATTATTTAAACAGAATTGGAGAGGAGGGAGAGATCTATCAAGAAGATACCCATAGAGAAGCTTAACAATCCCAAAAGAGGACCTTAAACTCTGGAAGAAATCACCGGGACCAGGCTGTAGCAAAAATCTGTCTCACAAGCCAGGACACTCTCTACAACCGGCCAATTAATGGTCTATTTTGCCCATTTTACATAATGCAAGTATTGAGGATGAAAATGTGACCCATGGAATTTTGCACATACCTGGTCATTGATGCAGGAACAACTGTGACAAGAAAGCATCACCTGGTGACTAATGGAATCTTCTGGAGAGAAAAGAAGCTGCTGCTGCTGCTTAATGTGACCTTCTATAATCTGTACTGAGCAAGACAGGCTGTTGGTTTTTCTTTGGATGTGCCATCACAGGCACTAGAAGATGCTGAGCCAGGAAGCTGTCAGACAGTTCAAGAGGGAAAAGACATTAGAGGTCCAGAGAAATTTGACAGAAAATATGTCCCTTGTTCCTGTGGGCGGCTACGTCAACATCGCACCAGCCAGACAGCCTTTAAAAGGTGATCATTTCCTTTCAGAATACTTAAAATGAATACAAATAGAGAAATAAGTTGCACGGGTGCCATCTGAGAAGCACCAGGGAAAGACCTGATGGGTAGAAGGCTACGACAGAGAAGGAGATGGACCCACAGATCTGAATGCTGAGGTCCTATTTCAACAAAGCCGGTTACGAGCAAATATAAAAACCAACCCTGTGAACATTTCCAAAGCCTGAAAATGGAGGAGGTGAATCACACAGCCCTCACAGCTGTCATAACAAATTAGACTGTCCCAAAGCCGAGGAGATCGTTTGATAGCCAATTACCTGAAATAATGAAAAAGGGATAAGAAGTGAAGTCACCTCGGGGAACAAAACAAAACCCATTTCTAATATCCCTGACGCTCCCCTCTTACTGAGATTTCCTCTCCTTTCCCTTCCACATTAGGCTCAAGCCATTCATCTTCACTTTAAAACCTGTGCAGTTTGGACCCTGCCCGTGCGTTGATGCCCTGGTCGATGGCCCATCCTCCTGCTGCCTTGCCTGACCCACGGGCTCTACCAATGTCCCTTCACGTCCCCCCCCATTGCACCTTCTTCCTCTCCTTCCTCCTGCGCCATGCTCCTCCTCAAAGTCCTCCAACAAAACACAGCCACGAAGCTTTGTTATAACATCCCAGAAAAAAGACAAATATCCAGATGAAAAAACCACAATCTGAACCACCTTTAGACCAAATTTTTATCTTAATCGGCTAAAACTTTGTAAAAAATACAGCGTGACCTCCTGGTGCGGAGTATGGAGCTCAGAGCCTGCCAGGGTTAGGTCCTTTAACTCAAACTCATCATGTGCTGGAAGGTGGGAAAAGGGAATTTTGAGCTCTGAGGGGCTGAAGAATTCACATCTCACTATTCATTAATCAGTACACTCTTCTCCAAAACGATACATACAAAAAAAATCAAACGCACCAGCCAGATCTGAAACACTTCAAAGAAGAAATGAATCATTCAGTTTAGTACTTTCCTGAAATGACCATTGTACAGAGTGAGAAATTCCCATAGAAGGCTGTCAGAGTAAGGCATTTTGCTAATAATGCTTCTTACTCACTCGTTTAGAGAAAAATTCAGCTGTTCTTAGGAGAGTTTTAAAAAGACACGTGGAACTGAAGTCATAGCAATGCAGAGGCTGGAACCTGGCATTAATTTCAGCTTGCTGAACCTTGAAAGCATCCACAAGAAAGCTGCATTTCTGCACCCACGATTAGAAAACCTATTAAAGTCATTTAGGATGAATACCCTGCACTTGTAGCCATAGGTGTCTTCTTCAGCTAAATTAAAAGGCCTAGTCTTTTCAGGTCATAAAAATCACCAACATTTTAGTTACGAATTACACCCCAGTAAGCGTCAGCATATTTTCCACAGATTTAGCATTGTTTGAAGATAAACCGAAACAGATCGGTGCAGCACTTAATTGAGCTCTCAACAGCATCATTGATGAAAAAGCATCAGTAGACTTCGGCACAGGCTTTAACCACGGCTACCGAGATGCTGCACTCCTCTAAACGGAGTGGATCCAATTTTCCCTGCTGCCCCAAGGCCTTTTCTGTTGCTCTTGTAGCATAAAGAGGCTTGAAGACAGCAGACCTCAACCTCGGGGATATTTCCTGCGTAACGAGGTTTCTCAGGCAATAAATAGCTGCAACTACCTCTGTCCCCCTAGCATACTAAGTAGGTGAAGGTGAGGATGATGCTCTACTCTGCAGCTTTCCTACCAACAGCTCCTAAAGGTCTGGGCTTGAGCAAAATTCAGGTCATCTGAAGAGCTTAAGTCTCTGGGGAAGAGTAGGAACTACTCAAACCATAAGAAAATCACCGATGACTTAGAGGCAGTAGTGAAGCAGTTGCAGTCCCAACCTACAGCCCTGCTGTGTCAAAACTCTGCTGGCTGGACACATTATGTTGCCAGATACAACTTTGATCCTAGGCCCTCTTGAACCAGTTTGGACCATCAAGAGGCATTCAAGCTCCTAACAGAGAGATGACCCCAGGGACATTATCGCTCTCAACAGCACAAGGGCTAAACGGGACAATGAATACCTCCTTCTCCTCCCATAAGACCTGGTTATTTTGATTTTTCCAGGAATCACAGAATGCTATGGGGTTGGAAGGGACCTCTGGAGATCATCGAGTCCAACCCCCATGCTAGACCACGTCCACCCAGAGCAGGTTGCACAGGAACAAGTCCAGGCAGGTTTGGAATGTCTCCAGAGAAGGAGCCTCTTCCAGGGCTCTGCCACCCTCACAGGAAAGAAGTTCCTCCTCATGTTTAGATGGAACTTCTTATATTCAAGTTTGTTCCCGTTTCCTCTTGACTTATCCCTGGGCACCACTGAAAAACGACTGAAAAAAGAAAGTCCAGTTAAAAGTCAAACGACAGATATAAAAGGTGTTTACGTATTCAATAGAAACTTACCTGCATCTAAATCTATTTTTTCATGTTTCACAGAAAATCGGACGGTACAATATTAGCGCTCAGTTGTAATTCATTGATTCCTAGCAGAATGAATGAATATCTTTCAAGGAACCCCTTGGAAATGAATGCTGATGACTCGCGACTATTGGTACAAACCAGTTTTACAGATCATAGAAAATCAGTTACTCATAGAAAGCATGGCAGATACAGAATATTCTTACTTTAGATGGAAAAAAAATTGTGCATTATGATCCGTAAATCGATAAATATCCAACAAATCAGCAACACAAACAAGATGAGAGAACTTTATTTCAACTTCAATCAGAGAGTAAGAAATATACTGGGCGAGGTAGTTTTAGCAGTAAAATAGTTACCACGCTAATTTACTACTCATCTAGTAATACCAATCCTTTGCATTTCAATATGGTGGGTTTTTTCCTCCTTTGCGATCATATTTGTATCTGCAGAGCATTCAAGCCCAGGATGCAAGCTGTGAAATACGTTAAGCAGGTTTTGTTTTTTAATAAAACAGAAAAATGACAATATAAATGCTTTAAAAATCAATACGGTCTTTTGCATTTAAAATAACTTAGGAAAAATATTTCAAAAGCACGTTGTCAGCAAAAACGGGCTGAATTCAGCAAATGTAGACGTGTAGTAAAGACTTTAGCCATTGTACAGAAAAAAGAAAAATCTCCCACTTGCCAAGAAAGAGGAGGATGGATCTTGACACACAATATTACCCAGGCAATTGCACGGCTTTCATTTTTTCAGCATCCAAAAGCATTTTATAGAAAGGAGCAAACTTTTTTTTTTTTTTTTTTGGTCTATACATATTGGCATAGGGTGAGTGACTGCAGAGAAATCATATAGAATATTTTTGTCCCTAATATTTATACATCAGAACTCTGTGAGTTCTGTTTGCCTTTGACATTGCCAGATCATCAGACACAGTACAACCCCCAGCTTTTGTACGGTATCTGTTGCAGAAGGATCTCAGAAATGTTATTTTTGCCCACACAGAGACCCTAGAAACCTGAGTTTTCTGGGTGAATGACGTAATTAACGGTCTGTATTCATTACTGGGATAGGATACACGGGAACAGAGAGGGAGGGAAAGCAAGTTGGGATGGTAGGGTCCTTCGGATGGCCTGGGTCACACTGCTACGCTGTGATCACCAAATCACTAGTCCCTCAACATCCCAGTGTTAATATTTTTCAAATGTAGGCATGAAAGTGCTGTGTGAGACCCCAGACCCACACAGGAACACTGACCGAACGGACGAGTATGTGTAACCTTTTTTTGGAGAATCTTCTGTGTATGAGCTATGGGAAATGTCACTGAAAACACAAAGTGCAGAATCGGTGTGAAAAGTCAGTTTTCGTGCACGCACTCAGACACACACAAACACACTCCCCAACCTCCAAAAAGCACATGGGCAGATTTTTATGCAGTGGAGAGTTAAGCAGCACTTCTGCAAGCATTAGGATTTTTTTTCAAATCACAGAATGGTCTGGGTTGGAAGGGAACCTTGAAGATCATTGAGTTCCAACCCCCCTGCCATGGGCAGGGACACCTCCCACCATGCCAGGTTGCTCAAAGGCCCATCCAGCCTGGTCTTGAACACTTCATCTAGGGCTACTGTATGTCCCATCCTCCACAGTCAAGTCCTCTTTTCCCACCTGGAAGTCTGTTTTCAGGCAAAGAAGGAGGAATTTGGCCAGATGCCTCGGACATACAAATCTCTACATCCACAGAGGCGGATGTCAGGAAGTCCCAGGCAAATAGTTTTGGAGCATTTTCAGGCCACCTCTGCAGCCCCTGTGCCCATGTCTCTACCCAAGAAATGACAAACAAAACTAGGGTAATCCCAGCTCCCTGTCCTTATCCCATGGAATACAAATACCCAAAAGGAAAGTCTATTTGTAGCCAAACCCATAGCAGTAACACTCAGAAGCTTTGTTGTGCAGCATCCACATAAAAATGTAAGTTTGAGGAGAAAAGACAGAAATCCATAGGTAGTTTGCAGCAGAGGAATCCTTTGAGGGCAGATACAGGACACCACGTTTATAGTCCTCCTCTCTAACACCAGACAGCATTTACTCCATGTGTGAACCCCAGCTTCTTTCTGCTGCAATGTTTAAATCCCCCTTCTGGAGTAAGCAATACACACTTTTGGAGATTTAGACCCCCCCCTCCTCGACCAAGCAAGCAAAGGTGTCCCAGCACTGGGATGGATATGGACCAGCTACTCCAGTGGCAGAAACAAGAACACCATTTATATCTTCAGGACTTATTTTCAAATGACGATGTTAGTACCCATAGGCTACAGTCCTGTAATCTGCACAGCACCCTAAAAACAGTGAAAAATCCCAAACTCTTTAAAAATAAATATAAAATGATGGATGCTCTTATCCAAAGAACTGAATCAAGATTTTACATTTGCTTTCTAGCGGCCCAAATATTTCTACCAGACACTAGTTAGGAGCCAGCATGTGTTTTGAGAAAAGAGTCATTTTCCCCGCTGTATGTTAGTCTGCATGCATTACGGTTTGTACTTTTCTTTAAAAAGAAATGGGAGACCGCTGAGATATTATTGTACTCCACATTACCCAATTACCCTTTTTTAACCAGAAGCATTTGTCATTCTGTTAGAAAAATAAGTGTTTGATACTTATCATATTCTCACAGACTTCAGCCACTATTACTTCTTAAAAATGCAGGGTAGCTGAAGAGCCCTTTTATTATTTATTTGCTGCGTCTCTAAGTGTCTCCACTCATGCTCTGCCTCTTGCTAAGGGAGTAAGATCACGGGCCATAAGGGCCAAACCCCAGTATGATAGACGCAGTGCTTCCCAACCATCTCCTATAGCTGGCTGCTGGGCATGCCTCTATAAGCACAGCAGCTGGGAACTCTGATTTTGTGAGCTCCAGAGAGAGAAGGAAATTCCTGCTGGGACCCCAGAGCAGATCTCCCTCTGATATTCTGCTTCCTCCACGGGATAAAGCATTTTTCAGTGGAAGGTTCTGATTTGGTCTGTTTATTAGCACGTAGAGGAGAACAGACAAACTGAAAATAAAGTTTATCTATTTCTATATCAGACGAGGGGTTTGGTTATAAATTTATATCAGAAGAAAGAACAATGCCAGGAGGCTCTGTGGAAAGATTTTAGAAATATTAGCGCAGAAACTAGCACACAACCACACAACAGTGGTTTCTACCACTCTGTTCCAGGAGTAGTAGAAAGCAGGAAAGAATTTTCATGAGTGCTTACAAGAGAAAGATATATCCATCATGTGTCACCATACGATGGTCAGCACAAGAGCCAGGACCGCGGGGCTCAACCAGAGCTGCCTGGTCCATGAGAGACCCCTCAGCTCTTCCAGCCTGATTCAAGAAGACCAAAATAGAACTCCAGAGAGCCACACATCAGCCAGAAACTCTGGGGATCTAGATCTTCTGCCATCGGCCAGCCGTAGCATGGGCTGAGAGCTGTAAGCAGAAGATGAAGATCGTCCTTTGGGTGGTCTCCCAGCTGCTGACACCAGCAGAGGTAAACGGTCCCTGACTTGTTTGCAGTTCTTCCAAACACCCATTTGTCAAGAAGTGGCACATTAATCACCACGCTCCTTGTCCAAGGAAAACCCTGGATTCCTTGTCCTCCAAAATCCCTTTCTCATCCCCGCTTTCTGAGCAGCCTCCCAGCGATTAAGCAGGGAAGGGTCTCCATCACAAACCTACCTTTTGGCATTCAGGAGGTGACTTCTCAGCACGTCCTGGCACCTTGTGCTCCGTACCCACCACTGCACTGACTTCTTTACACTTAGCAAGGAACTTCAATGCTCTTTGTTGCTCCCCACAGCCCTTCAGTTGTCTTCCAATTAGAGACTAACGACTCCTCGCCCAGTTTTACCCCCCAGGGGCATGCCGTCTTCTTCTGTGGTTGAGTCCAACCAGTCGCCAGCAAGGAAGGGTCACGAAACCCCTGCCTACCTCGACCTGCCAGCTCCTAACTGAATAGCCTGGCAGGGGGCACCACTAATGACCGTCACCTGTTTTGTTGTGGCTGGCCTCAAATCAGCTCAGCAGAAAAGGACCCTATGAAAAAACAGTCTCCATCCCCCCCGGAAACCGCCTGGCACATTATTATAGCGCCCTAAGTTCAGCTGCAGACCACATTCATTATCCCGGCTTTGAACAAATGGCACGAGTCAATTCTCTATAAATCCAAAATGTATATTAGAAGATGGAAACATATTTTAAGTGGGTCTCGCATCCAGCCTCTCTCTTTTTCACCCTAACTGCTGGAGATTAAGCCTGCCGCTGCGCTATTTCAGTCTCGTGCCATCTAACAGGACATGAAGAGAGTTCATTACCCTTTTGTCACCCCCCCAAGACACCTGGATGAGAAAAGAGGAAACAACCTGCACCCAAGCTGGGATTTGGAGGGGAAGGGATGGATGCCAGGGGGAGGGCATATCGGGAAACAGCTCTTTTTAAATTGCGCTTCCCCAAAAATGCTGCCGTGGAGAAAATGACTGACGGAGAAAGCAAGACAGTCCGAAAGCATCCACCGTGCTGCATCCCACTCAGGGAGCGGGAGAAATAAGAGGTGTTTTTGTACTCTGAGTGGCCTAAACAAATAAATTACAGTCTTGATAACCTTTTATTTCAGTGCTGTGCCATTTGTGCTACTCCAGTTGGATTGTGTCATTCCCAGGATAAATCCTCAATTGCAAGGGCTTTAAAATTGAGCTATAAAAATTTCCTCTGGGCAGAAATCTGGCAAAATGTAGCACAATGAAAAAAAAGCAAAGGGAATCAGTCTAAAAATAGAGGCAAGTAAAAGAACTCTGGGTGGACAACAATTTGTCAAACTTTTCCCCCTTGCACTTTGGTGGGCAAAAGAGAGGGTGGGAGCCTGGCTGGAGGGACATAACAGTTCTCCTGTGGGTTCTGAGAGATGCTTCTTCACTGCCAAGGTTTGGGGAAAGGGGACAGTGGCCAAACCATCACTGTGAGTGAGGAAGGTCTCAAAGAGGGAAGGATGAAACAGGCTGAAAGATGTGACATGCTGCTCAGCCCCAGGTGGCTGAGTTCCCCATCTAAGACCATCCCAGAAGCTGAGTTCCCCACATAAGCTTAAACTCAACCTCCCTAAATCCCACCTACATTCCTACTCCTGTTGTTTCCTACAGGCTGCCCCCACATTTGAACCTTACTGTGGTTCTCTCTATCCCTGCTGAGATGCCTTCAGAGACACCTCGCTTGGAAGCACTGGGCATGAGGCTGAGTCTGTGCCTTATTACATGATAAAACCTTAGTGTCTCTCCACAGCTTAGTTTTTATGAGCAAATTAAAATAACTTTTGTTTAAGGTTGCTGCTACCAGAACAACATAGGCATGGCCAGGAGAGAAGGTGCTCAACTAGTGGGAAGTTCATCCACTGAGCATTCACCACAGGACAGCACCGAGGGCAATGCCTTAATTATAGAATAACAGAAACACAGATTGATTAGAGTTGGAAGGGACCTTAAACATCATCCTGTTCCAACCCCCCTGCCACGGGCAGGGATACCTCCCACCAGACCAGGTTGCTCAAAGCCCCATCCAGCCTGGCCTTCAACACTTCCAGGGATGGGGCAGCCACAGCTTCCTTGGGAAACCTGTTCCAGGGTCTCACCACCCTCACAGCAAAGAATTTCGTCCTAATAGCTAACCTAAATCTCCCCTTTTTCAGTTTAAAACCATTACCCCTTGTCCTATGGCTCCACTGCCTGATCAAGAGTCCCTCCCCATCTCTCCTGTAGCCCCCTTTAAGTACTGGAAGGGGCTCTAAGGCCTCCCTGGAGCCTTCTCTTCTCCAGGCTGAACAACCCCAACTCTCTCAGCCTGTCCTCATAGGAGACATTCTCTAAGCATCTTTGTGGCCCTCCTGTATTTACAAGAGAAAATAACGCCTCAAATACATCAGAATATGCCGCAGCACTGAAGAATGATGGAAATTACACTGGAAAGCCCAAACAAAACAAAAAGGCAACCCTGTAAAAGCCTATTCCCCCTGCAAACTTGGGCAGACAGTCCTCAAGATGGGAGAGCTGCTCGGAAACTGCAATGCAGCCCCACCACATCCCGTGGTGCCACACGGCCATGAAGGGGCTGAAGGTGACACTGTCACGCCTCGCTGACGTCCCTCCCTGTTTTAAACCTGCCAGCAGAGCTCGAGTTGACTTCTGATCTCTGGTCCTCCTGTGCTCCCCAGGAACCATCCAAGCAGCTGGGATAGAAATGCCAGCACCGTATGACAAGGCAGCAAGGCACGGGCCAAACCCAGTGCCACGGCCACCCAGACGTCTTGTCACACCATCAGGCTCATGGTGTGACATCGTGAGACTCATTCTCATGATGGCTTCTTAGCATCTCCATAACCCACTGGTAACGCAGCTCCAAGCAGAGCTGCGGCAGGAGGAGCTGCCCTGACAGCACACACCACCTTCTGACCAGCTTTTTTAGCTTTTTTGTGGGGGGTGGGTATTGCATGAAAAACCATAAGGAGCCGAGCTATAGCTTGAGAGTTTAGAAATAAACAAGTTTTCAACCTCCAAGTCTCTGTAATACCGCAAGCCCAAGGTAATGCTTTTTATGCAGGGCAAAACAACATTCAAATTTAAAACACGTTTCAGCCCTAATAACTTAAGGTGTCATTATTAGCACACGCAAAGAATACGAAACGAACAAAATGCATTTTCTTATCTTCCGAGCATTTCTCTAACAATATAATGTTTCATACACGTGAGGAGCAAGACATTTAGGCGGTGGCCGCCAAAGTTAATGACAGCAGGTACTGATGAAACGCCTCGGCATGCCCCAAAGTTATGCAAAATAAAGAACGACTGATTTGAATTGCATCCAACTCTGCAACTCTCTATCTTCAGGGCAATCCAAGAGGAGATTTGTTGGAATGTTTTTCATTAAATGCCACCGTGCCATACTAGATAAGAGATTCTATTTGGACCAGCAGCCACTTCCAATTTTCGCCCCAAAATAAAAGAGGGTTTATCAATTCCAATCAGTCTTATCCAGAATTAGTTGTCAAGTTTCAATGGCTGGCATGGATCTGACAACATAAATTCAGCCGCGGCATCAAATGACTAATGCAACCTTGTAGAAGAGGCCTGAATGTATAGTCCTGCTGGGATTGACCAACTACATTTAAAATATCAGCACTTTTATGTTATAATAGCTCCTATTAACAACAGTTGGCTGACATTAGATATATTCAGGCTAAGCATCAATTAAAAAATTGCTTATCTGTTTGAAAATCTGGAAAGCAGGTAGGGGTTCTCACACGGGCAGGGAGTAATACAAATGAAATAATTGCTGTGGTGTCCTGGGACTGCATCACTTTGACTAATAGACACCGCTATTCTTCTGTCTTCCTTAAGACAAGACTATACACAGATATGTGTGTCCCTGTCATGCTATGCTGCATTTCTTAACCATCATCTTTCATTTTTAAAATAGCATCATTTAGAGGCCCTACGGAAAGCCAGGTACCCATTATACTGGGTATTACGCAAACAAAATGCAATAAAATAATTGTCCCATATAATTTGCAGCACAAGCAGCCGTGAAAGGTATCCTGCATCGTCCTCTTTATGGGAAACTGAGGCACCACTACATTCAGGGCATTGCCCAAGGTCACCAAACCAGCCACTCGCATCTCCTGAATCCAGAGCCATAAAGCTACACTAGTAGTAAATGCTGACATCCAAGAGAACTCATTAAACTCATTAAGGACTCATAAACGAGCTGAAATAAGTGCCAACTGGTTTAAATGTTAAATAGGTCATCACTAACTCTGATCAAAATACTTTACTCTTCATTGTATCCGAGAGTGATTTAAATTAGAAATACAGACATATTCCTGGGAGCGAGAACTCACGGTTCCCTACCCAGCTGCTCTAATGGCTGCCCGTCCTTACACCCCGCTGGCTGTTTGCCCAGATGAAGTTTGGGGCACCACTTCATCTAGGTGGGGTTGAGAAAGGTGTGGAAGATCTCCTGCTCGCTCCCCACTTACCCCCAAGACCACCACAGCCATGCTCCTGAGGGTGGGCATACCGGTGGGAAATCACACAAGAAGAAAAGACACTCGAACCAAACTCTCCATCATCTCACGATGGACAAACCTTCTGACCACTCAGCTATGCTGCAGAAGAGGAGATGGCTTTTTTGAGATGTCCTCTAAAGGAAAACAAGCCAGTCTGGATCATTTTCTCCAAGGAAAGGTTTCTGGAGGAGAGACCAAAGGGCTGTAGACCTTGAGTGGACTGAGAACCTTCCCTACAGCTACCAGTAAAGAGTCTGAAAGGGAAAGTTAAGCAAAAAATTCTTTTCCTCTGCATCTCCTATTGCAGTAAGCAGCTGAGTATGCAGATGTGTTTCTTCTGAGAAGGCTGTCAGGTTTTGGTCCCCACTGCAACCAGCCCTCCGCAGGCAAGACGAGGAAGCCCTCATGCCTGATAGACATCTCTGGATTCAACTCCAGAGGCCTTAGAAATGCCCAAGTTGCCTTCATATCCATCATCAGCTCCGCTGCGGTCAACGGGTGTTAAGAGTATTAAGGACCTGACACCCCCAATTACTTACCAGGGGTCTCTAGCAATTCTTCAGGCCCGTTAGCCCAGAACAAAATCCTCTCTGAGCCAGCCAGGACAAGGCTCTCCAAAAATAGCAGTCAACCACTAGCCTCAGTTGCACCATCGCCTGCATGAGGAGCTTAGTTTCTGGTTGTCTGGTCAGATCTCCCGTTGCTCACTTCATCGTAGGTATTTTTCATTCATTAATATAACAACAATAAGCTCCCGGTAATAGGATCTTGCCACTAGAAAATGATTTCTTGCTTTCAAAAATAAACATCTCGGTTTCACCTTCACGTTGTTTTTATAATACAGTGGGAGATCTTCATCCTGTCAGGTTTTATTTTCATCCCACTGACATTATTTCTTAATTAAAAGGAAAGACAAATAGAGGGATTCAACCAGGTGCTAGAGCTGATAGAGAAGCGCAGTTCCCCGGGAAAATAAAAAGAATGGAGTGGGAGAAGAAGGGCGTGTGGCTGGATGTCCTTTCCCATAGCCAGCCACGGGCAGGGGTAGGTGGCCTTAACTGCCTCTCCCCTTTGTTTCTTCTGCGGTTTTGCCACGTCTTCCAGCTGTCATTTCCTTTCTCTTGATGGTGGCATTTATTTTTTAATGATTCTCTGCCCAGGAGTTCCAGCTGAGAGAAGAGAGAACTGGAGGCAGCAAAGCATCGTTCCCCCCCTCCTCCTGGTGCGCGCGGGGCAAGAGAGGGGTTTGCTTTTCATACATCATCTAGGGCTTGCAGACAGGAGGCTGCCACCACACCTGCCCCGGCTCCGGCAGCATCCCACAGCTGGCAGCCAGGATTCAGGATTCCACTGGAAAGAAAAATCCCAGGGGAGAAGCACTTTCTTATAAAAAAACACCGCTTCTAGGAAGTCTCCCTCACTGCAGAAATGAAACCTTTCTGTTTGCTCTGAATATTCTCTTTCAAGCCAAACAGTCCAGCACATGCCAAAACATTCTGTGCTTCTGTTTCACAGAATCTTCATGGTTGGAAGGGGCCTTTGAGATCATCGAGTCCAACTAATAAAAGCAAACCAAACCAAACCAACAAAAAAAAAAAAAAAAAAACCAACCAAACTCACAAACAGACACAAACCAACAATCTCGAGCACTAGAGCATGCCCTGAAAAGCCACGTCTACATGTTTCTTAAATCCCTCCAGGGATGGTGACTCCACCACCTCCCTCGGCAGGCTGCCCCAGTCCCTGACCACTCTCTCAGTAAAGTCATTCTTCCCAATATCTAACCTAATCTTCCTCTGCCCCAACTTCAGACCATTTCCTCTGCTTCTGTTATTATTCCCATGGGAGAAGAGGCCAACACCCACCTCTCTAAAACCTCCTTTCAGGTAGTTGTAGAGGGCAATGAGGTCTCCCCTCAGCCTCCTCTTCTCCAAACTAAACATGCCACACTAAACGTGTGTTAAAGGAGATGTAAAATGCACAATGCCTTGCTCCTCCAGAAAAAAAATTAGTTTTTGAGTGTCTGTTTGAGCCGTACCTCCTCTTCACCCCAGGGACCACCATAAACACTGCAGAGAACAGTATCCTCTCAAGAAGACCAAAGGAGCATTAGAAAAGTGCTGCTCAATTGCAGAGACAGCAGCCGGCAACAAAGCCAACCAAAGAAAAACAAACCACAAAGGTGAAAAAGTTCCACATTTACAGAGTTTGATGTAAAGGAGAGATGTTAACGAGCAGCCGAAGAATACGAAGACCCCAGGGTGAAATTAACTGGTTTGCTTGTTTGAATAAAAGAAAGAGATTCTCTGCTTTTGGGGAGCCAGGCTTTGGAACGGTCAACTGAAACCCTCATTTTCTTTGAGTTGGCCAAGCTGCTTCACTAGGGAACCAGACGGAAGATGCACTCCAGAAAGAAAAAAAAAATGTGTCAAATAAAGAGGGTTTAGGGAAAAGAATCCTCTCCTTTCAGAAGAAAAGGAAAGAAAAAAGCCTGTCCAGGAAACCACAAAGTTTCACGGAGCTGGTGATTATTCTGCTTTAATTCAGGCCACAAAAATGTTTGATCCTCTATATAATCGTAAAGCCTCGAAATTATCTGTCCTGCAAGGCAAATCTACTAAATAATGCAGGGTTCCCAATGGAAAAGAAACCTCCTTCCATCTATAGAAGGATTTTTAAAGTGCCACATCAGAGTTCTGAGCTTTTAATTGTATCTTGCATTTAAACTTAACGATAGGCCTATTGTTTTCTTTCAATAGGGTTAAGCAAAAAGCCACAATGATTTAAGAGCATTCAAAGTGAACATAGGATAACAAGAAAGACAAAATTAGCAGAAGCAGCATTTTCAAATTGCACATCCTTAACTCTAGCACCTTACTGCGTAGGCAGGGTCTCACCCTTGGATGCTGGGTCACAGAAGCCAACCGCATCCATCAAAAGCAGCGTAGCCAGCAGGTCACAGGAGGTGATTCTGCCCCTCTGCTCTGCTCTGGTGAGACCCCACCTGGAGTACTGTGTCCAGCTCTGGAGTCCTCAACACAGGAAGGACATGGACCTGCTGGAGCGAGTCCAGCAGAGGGCCTCAAAGATGCTCAGAGGGCTGGAGCACCTCTCCTGTAAGGACAGGCTGAGAGAGTTGGGGTTCTTCTGTCTGGAGAAGAGAAGGCTCCGGGGAGACCTTAGAGCCCCTTTCAGTCCCTAAAGGGGGAGATGGGGAGGAACTCTTCATCAGGGAGTGGAGCCATAGGATGAGGGGTAATGGTTTTAAACTGAAAGAGGGAAGGTTTAGATGAGATCTCAGGAAGAAATTCTTTCCTGTTGAGGGTGGTGAGACACTGGAACAGGTTGCCCAGAGAAGCTGTGGATGCCCCACAGGCCAGGTTGGATGGGGCTTTGAGCAACCTGGTCTGGTGGGAGGTGTCCCTGCCCATGGCAGGGAGATTGGAACTCCATGATCTTTAAGGTTCCTTCCAACCCCAACTATTCTATGATTCTATGATATGTTCTCAGGAAGAGCAGGCCCTTTTAGGTTTATAGCTGAAAATTGAGCAGATCAGTGACTCTGCGGGGAACATGTTGCTGGGTGAAGGCAAGGAACATGCTAAGCACGCGTCTGCCAGTGCAATGTGGGAGATACAACTCATCCCACTTCTCAGTGGTAGCTGGAAAACCAGCGATGCCACCTTTCAGCAACAGCACCGATCGGGAGGGAGGCAAGGCCAGGTGGGATGCTAACAGCGTTTCTAGGATGCACCATGGGGGCAGAAAGGGGGACACAGAGCTGGGCCACATCCATGAGAACCAGACCAGCGGCCCCGGCAGCGGGGATCAGGACAGACCTCTCCTGGCCTAAGCAGTCCACCACCCAACCACACTGTCTCATTATCATCTCTAACATCCACTCATGGAGAGAAGAGAGGGAAGCAACGGGATAAAATTATTTCACTTTTTCTTTCTGCTTTTTGCTCCTACAACATGAACAGAAGCAAGGCCATGGTTTGCACGTTTTACATTATTTTTCTCTTCCAATAAACCCATAAACCACTAAGGAAGGGAAACTTAGGGGCAGGAATAAAAGGGGAATTTAAGAGTTTAAAAAAATTAATTAAGAAATTAAAAATCAGTGTTTGAGCATGTTTCCCCACACAGAGTTTCTGTTACTATCTAATAAAACTTAATATATCCTTAAACTCAAGCACAGAAGACTTTGCAGGATGGAAGGAACATACCATTCAAATTACTTCACGTCTTCTGCTACTTACAGCCCTTTGATTAACATCACTTCAATTGAAGAAAAAAGCCCATCTTCCTTTCCCATCTTCTATCTTTTTATAATCTTTCACATTTCTTTTTCCAGCAATGAAGTCAGCCACCCTTCTCTTCACAATCAGATCCACTTCCATGTTCAAAATCCTACCGTGTCTGGAACCGCGGGTCATTTAAGAGACAGGAGAGGTGGGTTCAGAGAAGTGGGGAGCAGGGAGGAGGGACAGCTCTGTACATAAAAGGACGTGTTTGGCAGCCAGAAAAAGAGCTGAGGGGAAATCTGCGCTGGGAGACAAGGAGCAAAAGGAGAAAAAAGGACTCTGGGGGCACTGCTGGGTTAATATTCCCAGGGAAGAAGTCATGGACAGAGCAGGAACCTGGTACAAATTGATGGTGGAAGCATCACCGACAGCTATTGATGGGGATCCCCACAGGCTGGGGCCATGTTTTCTGTAGGGTCGTACAGGCAGTCACTGTCCCGGTGCTTGACCGATTTGGTTTGGGAGCTCAACAATTAATTATGAGGCAGAAAATGAAGCGAGAAGGTCATTTCTCAAGGTTTCCTAGGTGCAGCACAGACTCAGGACACAACAGGCTTCCTGACATTGCTTTTTTCACCTGGTTTCTTCAAGCAAAGCAAAGGCTGGTGACACCCGAGTTGGGCTCCCCATCAGAGATGTGCCAGCTCAGAAGAAGCTCAGTGTCCACCTCTACCCAGAGCAGGAAGGCCTCCTCTGCAGCCAGCAAGTCTGGTGGCCACAGGAGAAGCTGCATGCGGATGGTCACCAGGATTCAAGCGAACCTCATAACTCATAGAGGACTATGAGTTACATCGGGGTATTTTTGAGTCCCAGGATCCAGAGGGCACAAGAGATGATTCAGTGTCACCTTCACCTCCACAACGCATGCAGAGACAGAGCCTACAAACAACATTTTTTAACAAGCCAGTAATAAACTGGCCACAATCAGAAGAGCAGCTTTGTTTGAGATTATATATACATATATCTGCAAAGAAACCCGTAATAAGATCAATACTCTTATTGAGCACATTTTCCTCAGTATGTGCTCAGCCTTTCCAATAAAATGATTCATATAAAGCACATTGAGTAACGCACGGGCTCTGTGCACTCAATATATATATTTTGGATATTCTGTACCCCTTCAGACACCTTCCTCCTACCTGCTGGGCCACGCTAGGGCATATCTCTTCATTCCCACATCTGAGTCACCCAAGGAGAATCACCTCCTGCGTGAAGGAGATGTACATTTACATTTTTGTCACCCTCTGGCTTGACACGAAATGGCACCATAAATGAAGTTGGCACCAGGCAACCTGTCACGAAACCCTCACACACTTGCCTTGCCCCTCTTTTATCTGCAGAGATGACTAAACTAAGCTTCTTCTGGTCTATCCCATCCCTCCCCAGGAATAGCGCTCCTGTTCTTTGGTTCTTCTTAGAATAGACCTCGACATGACAAGGGGTATTGGTTTTAAATTGGAAGAGGGGAGATTTAGATTAGATCTCAGAAAGAAATTCTTTGCTGTGAGGGTGGTGAGACACTGGAACAGGTTGCCCAGAGAAGCTGTGGCTG
>JAOTQQ010000032.1:58371595-58387610 GCA_026546715.1 Gallinago undulata
GGTTGCTCAAAGCCCCATCCAGCCTGGCCTTCAACACCTCCAGGGATGGGGCAGCCACAGCTTCTCTGGGCAACCTGGTCCAGTGTCTCACCACCCTCACAGGTAAGAATCTCTTTCTGGTATCTAATGTTTCCTCAGAGACAGAGGAACCTACAGAGAGGCTCCTGAAAAGGAATCACAGAATCACAGAATGATATGGGGTTGGAAGGGACCTCTGGAGATCATCTAGTCCAACTCCCCTGTCACAGCAGGTCCACCCAGAGCAGGTTGCACAAGTACTTGTCCAGGTGGGTTTTGAATATCTCCAGAGAAGGAGACTCCGCCACCTCTCTGAGCAGCCTCTTCCAGGGCTCTGACAAGAAGTTCCTCCTCATGTTTAGGTGGAACTTCTTAGGTCCAAGTTTGTGCCCATAAAAAAACTGCAATAAAATTAACAAGAGGCCTGCGAACACTACAAGAAAATATGGAAAAGCAGAAGATGAGTTCTTTCCTTCGGAAAGACAGCTGTTAACAGGTTTGCCTTCCCATTAAGAAAGCGAAAGCCTACAGGTTGCTGGCATTTGCACAGTAACCTTCAGAAACCTTCCCAAAGAAGAGGAGATTAGCAGCCCTCGCGCGGGCGCTGCTCAGCTGTAACGCAGCAGCGCCTGACGTACTGGTCTATGAAATTACAGCGCTCCGTATGTACACAATCGATGCCCAAGGGCCGTTCTTCTTCGAGGGCAGTAAAACCCCAGACCTGCACCACCGGCAAAGTGAGAAACGCCACTGATGTAAAAACATCCGAAGGCGTCGCGTTGCTTTTTAAGAATTAGTGGTTTGCAGCACAAATTTATTGATGCTTAGAACTGGTTGGAAATGATAAAATATTTCTTTAAGTGCTGCATATTTTTTATTTTAAACATCTTGTCCCAGGGTAGTTAAAATTAGAAGTATCCTATAAGGAAAGATGCTCTCCAGTGCAAAATCAATCACCTCATTTAATACAATCATCAAGGAACGTCTTTATTAATTATTATTAATTATACAGAGCAGATTATATTTTACTATTAATAAATGCTACACTTCTTCGCCGGACAGCTGCTAAAAAAGCAGAAAATGGGGCCATTTTAAAAGGGGCAGAAATAAAAAGTGAAAATATTGCATGTTATTTTATTCTTGGCGTTAAATTTATCTTTAAAAAAAATAATGAAATCACTTCTAATTATCCTACGTTCAGTTCATCCTGAAACTGCATCTTCAGAGAAAGCTACTCTTGTAACACAGCAAAATCTCCTGATTTCTAATGGTGATTTTCTCAACTGTGTCATTTGTCACATCCTCAGTCTGGCATCAAAGGCTGGTGGCAGATATTAAGTCCTGGAGATGTCCCTTTCTCCCCCTCCCCAATGACAAAGTACCTAAACAGTTGGCTGATCATAAACAGCTGTCTCATAGATGGTTGAACGCATGTGGAGTTAATGCTATCCAAAAAAAAAAAAAAAAAAAACAAAAAACAACCCTCTTTCCATGTCATGATTCTGCAAGGAGAAAGGCTTTTTTACTATTTATTGATTGTTACCTGGGAAAGTCCACCCATGGTTTGCTTGATTTACAAAAAAAACACCAAAAAACAGCACCCAAACACAAACCAAACACCCAATATACCAGAAGAAAATTCCCTCAATTTCAACAGCTTTGGTTTCTAAAGTTCCCTTAAAGATGTTTTTATCACAGAGCAGTGTGATAAAAAGGCTTGGGCAAAGCCTTCCCAGAGGATGAGAACAGGAACCCCAAAATTCAGAGGGAGAGACAGGATTCACTTTTGGCAATTTTCCCCCTTCTTCACCCCTTCTGCTAATAAAATAAAAAAAAATAAAAAAATCAAGTTGATATGAGAGTGAATTCTGCTTTCATAGCCAGGATTCAGAATTCATATTCATCTCCTGAGCTTGATTCAACAGGAAGTCTCTTGAAGCGAGAAGCCTCTGGTGTACAAGCGTTTTAAAAGATGTGCTCAGTGGTTTTATATTTATTTTTTATTGCTGCCTTAGAAGAAACTCCTGCCAAGATATCACACTTTTTAAGAAAATGCAATAGCTTCCCTTAGTAACTCTCACTCCAGTGACATCTTCTGCTCCCACACCCAAACCTATCCTCCCAAAACAGAAAAAAGAGCACATAAGACATTTAACTAACCACGCTGAGAATCAACTCGCAGGGCAAAACCCAGGCAGCATAAACACAGGCATAAGTCATACATTTTGGGTGTCACATACATTGGGAAGGAACGGAATCGTATCTTCTTAACCTGAGCAAGCCCCCATTCACCCTTACTGCTCTGTAAGTAATGGTCAATATGAATAATAAAGCCACCAGAGGTGAGGACTGCACTGCCAACGAGCCAGACCTCTAACCAGAACCCTGGGAAAATAAACCTCTGATCCCTTCAAGTCTTTTTCACACACCTGAGCCACCTTCCCGGTCAGCAAATAAAGATGAAAAGCATTCTGTTCTGCAGGGGGGTACGCACCAGGTGAAATAAATACGTTGCCACTAGAGAAGCTCTGCCCCGTGCTGAATACTGGAGCACCATTAGGCACATCGCTGGCACCCACGATAAATATAGCCCTCCTAAATTTAAAAGACCCATTTAAAATATTCCTAGACACAGGGAACATTTAACAAGTTTATAGTGAATAGTGTAAAAGAAAACAGAACAATTTGGTTTTCAAACACCCAGCGCTGATACTATTGACATTTAGCTCCCCCCCAGCCTTAACCTTATCTTCTTTGTCCTTGTCTCTCCCATTATTCTTCCTTCCTTTGTTTACTCGCTCTTACTTTTCTCGTCCTGTCATTTACACAGTAACATTATTTTAACGAGTACATTTGAACAGGAACTACACCAATTACTACATCATCCCTTTTTGCTTCGCCTTTATAAGGAAAGGGTGAGGAAGGGAAGGAAAAGATTAAACCGAATGCAATAGTTTTTCGAGTTCTTTGCGAATTTCCACTGCGTCTCAAGTTAAGGCTGCTCTGCAGCGAACGTGTAAAATATATTCAGTGCCGTATAAGTAATGACATATCAATTAACTGTGTCACAAGGTCTAAAAATATGCAAATTACTGTACTTCAATTAGAAAAATCTACATCCTTGGAGAATATTGTAAATCAGGAAATTTGGGAGACATTAAGAGTAATCAGTGAAGGAAAGCATGCACTTTTCCCCGTATCCTATTTTTATACATACATAATGAAATAATTATAGCTACACTGTATTTATGCCTCTGCAAAAATATTAAAATCTTAAGATCTTTACAATGATAAATTTAATCCACGTTACGTTTGCAGACAACATTAATTATATGAAAAAGAAATCTATTATCATTCAATATAACTAAGTTGAAACTAATTTGGACATGTAAATTAGACACACGACTTTTCCCCAGCACCGGCATATTAGAAAACAGACATTCAGGAAAGATATATAGATTAATTAAAGAGGTTACATATGTGAAAAAGGCAAGAGTGTTTCATTTGATTAAAACCAAAAATATGTATTGAAAGAAAAAATGTATATACGTATTTAGAGAAAGAGAAAAAGCAGGGGTTTATGTTTTAGCAGCCGCTCTTCAATGATTCTTCTTCTGCTAGGAATTCTGCATCCCACCCAAAGCCCATCGGCGCAGGACGTACACCTGCAAACATGTATGGCAGTGTCAAGTTTGCAAAGAGCAGGTCACTCACCACCCTAGTTGCTGGGGCGATACCTTTTGTTTGAAATTCTATTTGCATCCGTTCCAGAGATGCCATAGGAATGCATATAAGGAGCAGCTAAATGACTCGGATCTGCAGTGGCTCCATTCCCGCAAGCTACTGGAGCCCAGTCCAGAAGGAGACACTTCCCGGCAGGGGCTTCAGAAGAGGAGGGAAGGTCTGCCCTTGCCCACTCTGGGTGTCTACAATCTGGAGAGCCTGTTTAGAAGCATGTTCATTGCCTCCTGTTCATCAGAAAGTTCCTCCATCTCCTCAAAGCTCTGCTTATGACTATAGGTTGATCGGGACCCTCTGAGGCCTTCATTGTCATTTGGGAGTATGCTCAATCCCACCGTGTCCAGGTCACCTCCTAGAGGAGCCGCCAAAGTACCTTCACCAGCCGGTGGGTGTTAGGAGAAGACTGGGAGGCTCCAGGAGATGGCTAGGACACTTGTGCAAGGTGCAGTTACCCAAGCACACAGAGGACACACGCAAAGGCAGCCAAATTCACACCTGTGTGACCCGCAGAGGTGAAGCAGTCCAATACCTCATCATTAAAAGCACAGCTTTTTAAGTACCAAAATTATAGCGTTGCACTCGCATTTATCCGAGGACTCAGAGGCACCCAGTGGCCAGTGAAATTAATCACAAGTAACCAAGAAAGGACCAGTAGCATGAAAGACACAAAAAAAAAGACTGAGCCCTCTAAGTCCCTTTGACTCGGGAGCTGAGGCCACCAAACTTGGGAGCTGAGCACCTCTCCTGTGAAGACAGGCTGAGAGAGTTGGGGTTGTTCATCCTGGAGAAGAGAAGGCTCTGGAGAGACCTTAGAGCCCCTTCCAGTATCTAAAGGTGGGGCTACAGGAGAGATGGGGAGGGACTCTTGATCAGGGAGTGGAGCCACAGGATGAGGGGTAATGGTTTTAAACTGAAAGAGAGGAGATTTAGGTTAGCTATTAGGGCAAAATTCTTTCCTGTGAGGGCGGTGAGGCACTGGAAGAAGTTGCCCAGAGAAGCTGTGGCTGCCCCACCCCTGGAGGTGGTCTGGTGGGAGGTGTCCCTGCCCATGGCAGGGGCGTTGGAACTTGATGTTATTTATGTCCCTTCCAACCCAAACCATTCTATGATTCTAAATCCCAACAAACGGTGCTCAGAGTCCTGCAGAAGGGTCTTTCCATACTGGTTTGAGAAGACCAGTGGATTACAAAGCTCTAGAAAGCTCAAGGCCACGTGGGCTTATTCCTGGGGCTCTATGCGAGTCACTCAGGACTGAGTCCTGCTCTTCACTAAGATGACACGTCTCCCCATTGACTTTGGGGAAAGCAGGGACCAGCCCTTCATGGAGCCCATCTTAGTGACCTACGCACGCTGCTGCTATTAAAATAGTATCATACACATGCATCTGTCTAACTGCATCTGTCTCCTCCATTTAAGAAAATCAGAGCTATACATGGATTTTAAAAATGTATATAGGCCACTTTTACTTAGGCAAAGGAGATTTCTGATAAACATGCAAATAGGAATTTAAACAGCAATTTAAAAACCACGAATTCAGTTCTCATTACTCATGCAAACTATCATGGTCTTGTCATGCTTTATTTCTCTGCCTTATCATTTTATCTATGGTATTTCCCCCCTGTCGCTGTATTTTCTTTTTTTCCTGTCATCTACATTTTCTGGACGCGTTTTTAATGTCCTCACCTCCATATTTTAACCTTTCAGGTAATGCAGGATTTACAGCAGCAGGCAGGGAACAGGCATTCACATGTAAGGAAAGGCACCTCCCGTAATTCCTGGTACATAATTGCAGGGAACAGAAAACTTAAAAAGATATTATCAGAAAAGTAGTTTATCATATGAACCTAAGGGCATTTATAGGCTACAAGCAGAAAAACAGACAGACAGATAGATTTACAATGGCATTCATACATCTTAAAACTTGAAAAAGCTAGTAGTGATTATAAGGAATGGCTACATCACCTTTTAAAAACAGAAGAGTCCTTTTATTTAGTTCAATCTGTGTTAAGATTTATTTGCCATATTTGTCATTACAGTTCAGGAAAATACCAGAATATCTATCCTTCCTGAACTGTAGGACAGCTATCAGATAAGGATCAGAACAAATTAAAAAAAAAAAAAAAAAGAGTTATGATTAACTCTACGTAAAAAGAGGACAGGCAAGGGGCAAAAAATATGAGGAAGAGAAAACCATACCATCTACCGTTCCTGGGGAAGGGAGAGGGGGTGTGAAGTAAAAAAACAAATTAAAAAAAAAGAAAAAGCAGAAGGAACGAGAGAGACAGACATATATGCTGTAAATATAGCATACATTTTATTACCGCCTATGTGCTGCTGCATCCCAAGACCTTGCAATTTAGTTGCCTATTATTTGCCTTTAAACATTAGCAAAAGAGAGATCTACCATTTTTGAAAGGTAATTATACTGTAATGCAGATGGCAGTAAAACAATTACAGGAGATAAGCCCTTGCGATGATCTTTCCGAAGCAAACCCAAAAGTAGTAGTGAATCACAGAAGCCCCAAGGTGGAGGAGGAGGAGGAGGAGGACGAGGAGGAGGAGGAGGAGGAGGCTGCATTGCAGCACCACTGCTCCAGCACCCGCTCCCCGGCAGAGAAGCAGACACAGAGAAGGTTAAGCACTTCCTAAATTTAAAGGATTCTTAATCCCAGACTAATCCTTTCCAGGCTCTTTTTGGTGTGCATCCCAAAATACTCCAAGTGCTACAGAAACACTTCTTTGGGGGATTTTTTTTTTTTTCTCTCGTATAACTTTTACACTTACTTATTACTCTCATACAGAACTTTTCAGCCTGGAGAAAAGGAGACTGAAGGGAGACCTTCTCACTCTCTACAACTCCCTGAAAAGAGGGTGTACAGGTGGGGGGTGGTCTCTTCTCCCAGGTCACAGGCAACAGGATAAGAGAAAACAGCCTCAAGTTGCACCAGAGGAGGTTCAGTTTGGATATTAAGAAAAATATCTACACTGAAAGCGTTACCAAGCCTTGGAATGGGCTGCCCAGGGAAGTGGTTGAGGCACCATCCCTGGAGGTTTCCAAAAGAGGGGTTGACATAATGCTCAGTGACATGGTTTGGTGATGTTTTTTTATCAGAGTTAGGTTGATGACTGGATGATCTGAAAGGTCCCTTCCAACCTGGGCAATCCTATGATTCTACATCCTCCTGCTATCCACAAGCCCCGTTGGCACACTCTCTTTTTAACGTGATTTTTCCTGCCTCCTGGAAGTTGTGGATACAACAGCGAACGCAACTGCTGAGGAATCATTAATTACTATTAATAGACGGCTTCAGAGATGAAACGAACTATAACAAGCAGTTTGTCTGACTGTCACATCAACGCGCTTGGAATTTTCATGACTTGCTCGTGACTCAGTGGAGATTTCAGACAGCAAAAAGGTGCCTGGTCGACCCACGCTGAATTGAGATTGCGGGTTCCAAACTCATCGTTCTCGTTCTACACCTTGCCCAGCCTTCCAACAAATCAGGGCACCCACCGGGGACGCGTTACGGATAGGGACATCAGACGTGCAGGGAAAAGAGGACACACAGGAGACAGGATCTGATCTTTGCTATTTTCCAGTGCATAAAATAACAGCCTGTCATCTACCTTTTGCAGGTCATTTTTATCAAGTTGCAGGCCAAAATGAAATTTGACCTCGATTTTCCAGCGAGCCCAGAGATGATAAATTTAATGCAGAGGGTGTAAATGAATGGTATGCTACTAGGGAAAAGTCCAATTGGTGAGAATTATTAAAGAGAATGAAAAATTATATGTTTCATTCTATTTTTCTCCTACAGGTTTTTATCATCCTTCCCCTACGTTTTTCTTCCTCTTTCACCACGGTCTGACCCCTTTTCCACCGGGAAGGGTAACATTTACTGCAGCCATGCCCTGGTCACCGCAAGCACTTTTCTCCTTCTCGATAATTAAGAGCGTAGGGCAGCAGGAGTCCAATTCTGCAAACTCACCCAGAGCAGTCAAAAGGACTATTTTTATGTAGCAGGAGAATGTAAGCCACGGTAAAGCCAGGAGATACCTACCTAGGACTTTAAAGCACCACACCCGTATTATATGTTGGAGAGCAGCTCTGTGGAAAAAGACCTGCAAGTCCTGGTGGACAACAGGATGACCATGAGCCAGCAATGTGTCCTTGGGGACAAGAAGGCCAATGGCATCCTAGGGTGCATCAAGAAAAGCGTGGCCAGCAGGTGGAGGGAGATCATCCTCCCCCTCTGCTCTGCCCTGGTGAGGCCCCATATCGAGTCCTGTGTCCAGTTCTGGGCTCCCCAGTTCAAGAAGGACAGGGAACTGCTGGAGAGGGTACAGCAGAGGGCTAGAAAGATGATGGACATGTTCCTGTGCAACCTGCTCTGGGTGGACCTGTTTTTCGGCAGGGGGGTTGGACTAGATGACCTCCAGAGGTCCCTTCCAACCCTGTATCATTCTGTGATTCTCTGACCTCCGTATTTCTTGAGGAAACAGATGAAAATAAAATGTAAGCAAAGTTATGCCCACCAATAACAATCTCGTAAACCACACCTATCTTCCCTCACAGGCAGCATCAGGGATTGGACTGTAACCTCTTCAGAACGATCTGCTTTTCATTTCAGGTTAATCGAGGAAAGGTCCCTGGCCAGAACCTTTGGCTACCACCACGGCTGGAAAATCAAAACTTCATCAGTTTGTAATAGATGGCTTTAAACCTTGACTAGCCTTCCAACAAAGGCAGCTCCTCTTTGGCAGCAGAGTGTGAGCCTTCAGGCCGACAGTCCTCTTCCATTAATTGCTTTGATGAAAGAAAGAAATGAAGACTAATGGTGGGCCTGGTGGACCACTCCACCTGGCTGCAGTTTCCATGCACAGTCAGCTGTCCTAGGGAGCCTTACGGTTATCTTGGATATCTCTCTCGATGCTATTTGAAAATAGTGACTTACTGCCAATGTAAATCTGATACTCCCTTGTTTAAGAAAATGTGGTTTTATTATTAAAGCAAGATGCCTCACTGGAGAAAATTTAGTACCGCAGAGAACGGCAATGGATATATTTCATTATTATTATTGTATACATGGGGCACTGGTTGTAAGAGGAACATCTGTGCTCCTAATTTTATTATAACTTCCAGTATTTACGATATCCAGCGAGGCAAGCAGCATGCACCATGCCTGCAGCCGAGAGATGGGGGACAAGAACAGATGCATGACAAACTTCTGAAAGCCAGCTGAAACTCTGCACAGCTCCACCGATTTCTCTGCGCCGGAGAAGAGGCCATAAAAACCCCAATGGAAACCAGTTGAACTCACTGGGCCAGAGACCTCGCACAGAGGGTCTCCCCCTCTGGAATTCGCTCTCAGTGAGGAGATGAGGTTGAGCACAAACACTAAAACTATCAGACTGCAGTTCAAAGCTGGCAGTGGATCTTCTACATTACTAAGTGCTGAACAGTGGAATGGCCCCAGGAGTGTAATCCTGAATTAAACTACACGAATTCAAGTACCCATAAGCAAAAGATGTATAACTGAAGCAGAGGGAATTAGAACTAGTTTCTCCTCTTGAAGGAACCAGATGCTTTACAGGCATATTGTAGTACCTCTCCTACCACAGTGACAGATGCCTTGGTGATTCCTATAATTGGTGATGATGACGGTGATAAAGGTATGCTACTTTCATCCCACCGGACCGACAAACATTAACTTTGAATCTCAGAATCTGGAAAAAGAGAGAAAGCTGGATACCAGTTCTGTGACAAGCAAACATACCAAGGGAAAAGTCTGACCTGCCATCCATGGAAAAAGAACAACATAAAAAAAAATAAAAAAAAAATTCTTTCCTGCTACTGCAGAGAAATGAGGAGTTATTCTGGGAGGGAGGGAGAAAAATCCTGTAAATACTGTTTTAACAAGTCCTTGTGGTTGGCCTATTCCTCCGTGCGCTGTCGCAGCAATGTATCATACAGCTGTTTACACATCCACTGATCTGAAGTAATTCCTCTCCCCTCACACCCCAAAGGAAGCAAGACAGGTCAGAAAATTTTACATTTTAGACAGCAGCTAGAAAACTTTTCCCCACGAGCAGACACACGTTCATTTGCCAACGGATCCCACAGTCTGTGTGCTTCCCAGGCACGCCCCTGCTTCCCATCTAACTCTCCTGGTCCAAAGGATGCCCGGGAGATTTTCAAAACCTGATTTTCAAAATGTAATTGTTTGCTAGAACATCCCACACTGCAATGACTCAGATCAAATACCAGCCCAAGAAAAAATAGAGCCATATTACAATAGAAGACGAAGTGAGCAAGTGGAGTAAAACCCACCAAGGGGAAGGCATCAGGAACTGCTGGGAAGGGGGAGGAGAGCATCTAGGCAAGGACCAGGGCCAAGCCCCTGTCTGCTGCTGTGCTGACATCTCTGTGGTGGGGTCCACTGGTTCACCCCCAGTAAAAAGGCGATTATGCTGGTGAATGGTCATTTGAGTTTTCAAGTGCTGTGTCCAGTTTTGGGCTCCTCATTACAAGAAAGACATTGAGGTGGTGGAGCAGGTCCAGAGAAGGGCAATGGAGCTGGTGAGGGATCTGGAGCACAAGTCTTATGAGGAGAGGCTGAGGGAGCTGGGGGTGTTCAGCCTGGGGAAAAGGAGGCTGAGGGGAGACTTTCTCACTCTCTCCAACTCCCTGAAAGGAGGGTGTAGCCGGGGGGGGGTGTGTGTCAGTCTTTTCTCCCAAGTCACAGGAGATGGGACAAGAGGAAATGGCCTCAAGCTGCACCAGGGGAGGTTCAGGTTGGATATCAGGAAAAATGTTTACACTGGAATGGGCTGCCCAGGGAAGTGGTGGAGTCACCATCCCTGGAGGTAGTTAAAAGATGGGTAGACGTGGTGCTTAGTGACATGGTTTAGTGATGGTTTTTGTCAGTGTTAGATTGATGGTTGGACCAGATGATCTGAAAGGTCCCTTCCAACCTCAGCAATTCTATGGTTCTATGATTCCATTAGAAATAAAAAGGGGAAAAACACTATATGCTGGAAAGGAAAGAGCAGAAAATCAAGAAATTAGGAGGCGATGTATGGGAAAGAAGAGGAGCACATCCATAATACATTTGGGGGGCTCAAGTTGTGCTCTCACCATGCCTTCACTGCCAGCGAAGATCCCACGGTGCAGAGGATGGTCCCCCTCCGAGGCACACGGGGTCTGGCCCTGCGTCCCTGAGGCGGAGGTGATGGGCAGGGGCACGAAAGCAGCCGTGCTGCCGGGGCTGCCCTTTTGCTGGTGTGGCTTCTTCTGCCGGGGGGAGGGCAGGAGCTGCTGTAATAAGCTATCTCGTCAAAAAGGGGCCGTTCTGCCAGGAGAAGCTATTTCCAGCAGCCCAGCCAGGGCTGCTCGGCTGCTGCAGCGTGTGCGGGTATAGCTGCATCAGCAGCATGCTCCTAATGGAGACAGAGCTCCAAGGCTGCTTTCCACATGGGAAAGGGCAGAACAGAGGGCAGCCAGCTTTCCGCTTCACCTCCTCCCGCTCCCGGACCCAGGAAGGCAAAGGAGAGGGCTTCCCAGGCGTTTTTCTGATGTTTCTGGCAGAGACAGGTCGTGCAAGAGAGGCCATATGGCTGCGCAGACCTATGGATGTGGATTTTAGGCATTGCCTGACACAGAAGGAGAGAGCAAAAAGTGTCTGAACAATGTTTAACTCATCCGTGGAATGGGATGGTTCAGGATATCGCTCAGGGAAAAAGAATTAGTGAGATGGAGAATCAGCGTGTTTCAGTATAGACTGATGAGGGTGCTGAGACAATGGAACAGGTTGCCCAGAGAAGCTGTGGCTGCCCCACAGAATCATATGGAGGTTCCCCTCCAGGGACCTCTGGAGATCGTCTAGTCCAGCCCCCCTGCCAGAGAAAGGTTGCACAGGAACTTGTCCAGGCAGGTTTTGAATGTCTCCAGAGAAGGAGACTCCACCACCTCTCTGAGCAGCCTGTTCCAGTGCTCTACCACTCTCACAGGAAAGAAGTTCCTCCTCATGTTTAGGTGGAACTTCTTATACTCAAGTTTGTGGCCCCTTCTTCTTGTCCAGTCACTGGGCACCACTGAGAAAAGACCAGCCCCGTCCTCCTGACACCCTCCTTTTAAGTATTTGTAAGCATTGATCAGATGCTCGTTGTCAGATGCTCCATCATCAGATGGATCATTGATCCATCCCTGGAGGTGTTCAAGGCCAGGCTGGATGGAGCTTTGAGCCATGGCAGGGGGGCTGGAATTCAATGATCTTTAAGGTCCCTGCCAACTCTTACCATTCCATGATTCTATGACTTGAGGAGAATCACTGAGGACACATCAAAATTGCAAAGCGTTGTTTTGCGGCTCAGAGGAAGACAGACCAGAGAATTAACAAAGCGTTGACCATCACTGGTTAAAATCTACCACTGCAGAGAAGACAAGAGGCTATTCCACCAAAACTGTTCCCATTTGCTTATATATTGATATTGGGGGATCTCTTTTGGAAAAAAAACGCCTTCTAGATATGTGCTGTCCCACAAGCTGCTTCCGTGCAGCTCCCCACATCTAAAAATCTGTGTTCAACAGGTGGGAGCACAGCAAGTCCAACAGCCTTTCCCACAGGGCCCCATACAGCCCCCCAGCGAACCACAGGAAGATAAAATTAGCCGTGATCTCCATAGCGTAGGATCCATCAGAAGTCTGCTATCGTCACCGAGCAGCTGGAACAATTTGTGGCTAAGCACTTCAGCAACAGACCACAGCCTTGCTTATATCAGGATTTTCCAAATACAGGCTAGATCAAAAACCTCCTGATCCGGATATTAAAAAAAAAAAAATAAAATTCTGAACAGAGAGGTTGCAAATTTAGCTTCCTGCGCCCATGAAAAGAAGTAAATAGACGCTTTATTCCATGTCCTTTAACTTCTATGGTCTATGTAGAATTTTTTGCAGCAAATGAGATGTGTTCATCTACAGAAAAATTAGTATTTTGAGACAGAAATAGAAAGAAGGGCAGGCTAACACCCCCCTTTGAATTTTTATGAATCTTTCTAATGATAACTCCTCAAATTTCAGACGAAGACGGCAGCACCCACGCAGATACTAATACCGCACTTACAAATTTCAAGTATTTCTTGTAAAACAAAAAATAACAATTTTTTTTTTCTACCTGACAGCTAACAAAAGCAGCTAAACCATGGCAAAATGCTGCCCCGGTGGCAGCGAGTGAGCTTTGGGTCCAAACAGCATCTCCCCAGAGCAGCCGTGGCTTCTGTTCGCCTTCCAGAGGGAGCCCCATGGGTGTTTGCCTTTTGGAACTGGGAAGAATTAAAAAAAGGGGAGTCACAGGGTAAGGAAATCATAGAATCATAGAATGGTTTGGGTTGGAAGGGATCTTAAAGATCATGGAGTTCCAACCCCCACTGCCATAGGCAGGGACACCTCCCACCAGACCAGGTTGCTCAAAGCCCCATCCAGAAATGGTGAGGTTGGCTCCTAGAACGGTGCTAGGACAACTTTACAAGTGTAAAATGAGATGAAGACCGGGACAGATACAGCAGGAAAGAAGAGACCGATCCCGCTGGGGGCTAAGTGCCCTCTAAACTTAACAACTTCCAGAGGATCGGCACCTTGCGGGAAGGGCATCACTTCACAAGATGAGCCCCCTCGGCGGGATTTGTGGGTGCTACTATTCCCAGCTCTCTCACGGCTTCACGTATAATTTTGTGCACGTACATTAACCTTCCTGTGGCTGAATTCACCCTCTGTGCTTTTCCCTCCCTCTCCCACAAAGAGCTTTCTCATCTTTGGAAAATTCAATAGGAGGTTGTAAGACACCTCCTGATAATTGTATGAAAAACAGAGGGCATGATTCTGCCATCCTCTTCCTTCGAGCATCCTCAGTGCTTTCAGCTGTGTTGGTAAATCCTACTGTCCAGGAATAAATGCTACAAGGTACGACCTTCATCAATGAGAAAAAAAGGATGTCAATGCTAGAAACTCCCCACATCTTAAAGCAGCGAGAAATATTTAAAAATTGAATTGAGTAAAACAATTCTTAAGAATATCTAAAAGTCACATTCCCATTAAAATACAGTGCGACGCACACAAAAATTGCTCTCTGTTTAAAAGAACACTCTTCAGGCTATAAAATCAAGCCTCCAACATTAGGCAATGAAAGAATTACGGTTGCTGATGCAAACTTAATTTGGTACCCTTTGCGTATACATTATCATACAGTCTAATTTTTTTTTAACATTTTTTTAAGTGCAGTTCTCCTTGGCAGCACAGGATGGATCGTGTTGAATTAATAAAGCAACTATTCAATATTTTGTCTTATCATTGTTCAGGGTACAGCCTTACAGCTTGTTTCCTGCTAACTATTCACACACTGCTCTGAAGACAAAATTATTAATTTCCTTATGGGCTTTTCTATAGCGCTCATCACTAAAGTAAGTGAGGGCTTCACACACACTTCACTAATCTTCCCCAAATCCCTGTGAGTTGAGGGAACTATTATTCTGTTTTATACACGGGGAGCTTAGGCACAGATAAATTAAAGCTAAAAAGTACCCACTAATTTAGGAAAGCCTGCCTTAAGATGTCCAGCCTGTGATTTTTCAGAGCCTTTAACATTATGCAGTACTTTGTATCTTCAAAGCGTGAGTCTCCCTGATTTTGGTCACAGCTCTGCTCTTCTGCAAAACAGGCCCTAGGGCTGAGGTTGGGCTTCCAGAAAAATGTGAAACATGCAATTAGCGATCGTCTTTAAAAAGGTCTGATTTAAGGGGCTTAGCGTCACGGAGGAATCTGTGACAGAACAAGAGAGAGAGAGAGAAAGAACCCCATTTAAGGGGCACGGTAACTAACCAGCTCCCTGCCACCTCTGCCATCACCACCAACCTCTTCCACCTCTTCCAAGGGACAACTCGGTCCCATTGACAACAACCCTGCCTCGTTCCACCTGCCATCACCTCACAACCGGTGGGACTCAAATCCCAGGGGGACAATGTGGCATCGTGGGTGTAAGACTATTACAGTGTGTAAGGAGCAAATTAGTATTGCATGAATAACCTCAATTCCCCTGTTTCCTAATAATTCAAAAGCTTATCATTTTATTGAAGACTTTTACATGCGATTTTCATTTTTTCCAAAAAAAAAAAAAAAAAAGCAGCAAACACAGGAACTGCAGCATTGTGTGGCCATCCTCCCACTTAATCAACTAGAGTTTTAAGCTTTAAGTTATACCCTGCAGACTTCTGCAGCTTGTGGAGTAACTGACAGCAATAATATATTATCCTCACTGATGTGGACAAACACTTGAAACTGGATGACAAATACTCTTGCCAGGAGAATTTAGAGGTATTGGGGAGCAGCAGAAGACAGATGAGTATGACCTTCCCAGTTTACATTCCTTATGATTCTCAGAGTGATCCCAGTCTCCTTGCTAGGACCAGCCACCCTTTGTCCTCCCTTGCCAATCCGCAAATCTTCTCACACCAACTTATCCATCATCTTTTTTACCTGACCAAACCCTGTTATGTCATCCAAAGCTACTGTGTGATCTCTCTTCCCTTTAACACTGTCCCCAGTCCCAGAATCTCCCCATTCCAGCCTCTCACAAGCCCCTATTAATAGTGTAGCTATTTCTTTGGATACAGGATTCCCCTTTCTCACCCAACAACCCCTCCATTTTCTTTCAGGCTCTTCATCAAGTCAGTTCCAGCATCATCCTCCAACTCCCTTTGACGTTTCTCTCTTTTTCATCTCAGCCCCACTCTGTCAAAGTCCCTGGGCAATCATCCCATTGTCCTGCCTCTCCTTCCACCCATCTACAGAGGTAGCGCCTTTCCCTCTTTCTGCACTTCTGCCAGTTTAATTTTCTGCACTACCTCACACAGCCCACTTGTCTCTTCTCAGCTCTGAGGCCCAGGGCCAGGCTTGGTGCAACCCAAAGAGATATGGTCCATCTGAAACTCACTTGCCTTCCACCAGGGAGGTGGAGGACTTACTCACTTGGGACTCCTCATGCAGATGCTTACAGCTTCTACTAAGTCCAAACACAGGCAGAGAGATTCAATCGTAACATTAAAAAAAAACTAGTAAAATTCTTGAATTGTAGAATCATAGAATGATTAGAGTTGGAAGGGACCTTAAAAGATCATCCAGTTCCAAGCCCCCTGCCATGGGCAGGGACACCTCCCACCAGACCAGGCTGCTCAAAGCCCCATCCAGCCTGGCCTTGAACCCCTC
>JAOTQQ010000032.1:58391326-58411720 GCA_026546715.1 Gallinago undulata
CCCTTCCCTCCAGCGTGTCAACTGCACCACCAAGCTTGGTGTCATCAGCAAACTTGCTGAGGGTGCACTCTATCCCATATCTCCTGGTGTCCCATCTGAGATCTACGATACAAGGCCAGCACAGATTTACTCCTCCAAATCCCAATGACATACTCGTCACACGTTGCAAAACCGAAGGCTGCCTAACGGCTGTAAAAATAATCAGGTTGCCCTGCGCCTTCCGACGGCACGAAGTAGCTTTAATTATTTGAAAGCTGCTTGTGTGAGGAATGATGAGACACCACACAAAAGCACCGTCCCCACCGAAGTTTCCAATAAGCTATTAGGAAAATGAATTTAGAGGCCCCCCGACAAGCAAGCCGGCCGCTATCAGTTTACTCATGCAGATACCATAAATAGCCCTTCCATGATAATGCTGTCGCGCGCGAGATTTTTAAAAATCACTTCGCTTGTAATTCCTGAAATATGAGCAGCCTTGCAAAGTTAATACAATATCCCAGGCTCAGCGAGCAAGCCGTACGTAAGGCACGTCCTCTCCCGCGGCATCTGTTTGCGATGCCCTCTGCTTGGCAGGAGCTCTGACGGCAGACGGCGGGGCAACGCTGATCGATAATCGCGGAGTGCCATTTCTACGTTCATGGTTGAAAGCTCACAAATAAAAGCAAACAGGTTATCTGCTCGGTGACGCTAAGCGTCCTCAGATCACTGTATTCCAGCACCTCAGCACTTTTCTTATGCTTCTTCCCATCAGTGCCTCTATCATCTATTAATGCGACCGTCAAGGTTAAAAGCAAAAGGGAAGTACGTTGTTTGGGGAGAAAAATTAAATTAATTTCTTCGGTGTGATAACTTCTATGTATTGCCTCAGTATGCGTAGAACCAGCTCCTCAAGCGAAAACCCCACTTTTTGACTTTAGAAATATGGATCTATTTTACGTTCCTCTGGCTGTACACTATTCAAGGACCCAGACGTAACTTTATTAAATTACAGTTCGTAGTAATAAGAGTTTATGTTCTTTAAAAAATTGAAGTCCTTGAACAGAAACCCACTCAAGAATCCAAGCTGCAGACAAACAACTCAGCTGGTAAAACCCGGTGACTAAAACAGTTTCCCTTCTTTCTCACTGCTGTTCGAGGGAGCAACAGAGTTGTCACCCATCATCAAGGCTGAACGGCTACTACTAACTGCTGCTTTTGTGCATGACCAACCTCTTCGTAAGGGTTACAGATACTTAACTCCAACAGCAGACACTTCATTCTAACTGTAATAAAACTGTATTCTGCCTGTGCCAGACCATTCATAATGAACTGGAACTTTGTGTATGATTCATCACCTCTGCTTTTGATATTTCATTAAACTTTAATAAAACAGCCCAGAAAATAAGCGTGAATTTCCATCCAAACCTTTCACAATTGTACAGGTTTTTACAGACATACCTATAAAATACAAGCATTATTTTTCTTCGTGTAAGGGTATGTTCTTCCAGGGGTATGACAAACACCTTCAGGACCGAACCTGTCTCTTAATAAATCACATAGCCTCTCTGTAGAGAACAGGTTTCTATGCATGTCAGCTAAAGAAAAATTTTTGCCAGTCATGAACAAATGGCTCAAAAGTTACCATCTGCAAAGAACACTAAAGATTATTTTTTTTTCTCTAGAAAAAAAAAAAAGTATTTAAAGCATGTGTTCATGACAGCATATAAAATTCAGTTCTTTTTTGGGACCGTGTTGCACTCCATAGACAAAACAGCAAGAAGTTAGATTTTTGTTATTTTCAAGGATATATGTCAACAGACATCAATTAATATCTGGCCCATGAACTGTCTTTTCACGTATTGCTGAGACTGAAGCTGTAAGTTTTGGGCACAGACTGCTGGATGATAACATTTGCAAGAGAAAGACCTCTGCGGAGAAATCTAACTCACAGCTTACGTCCCCCTTAGATACAGAATCTTTATCTCATTATATGAAAATCAGCAACTTTGGTGATATCTCTATTTCTTGCCTTTAAATACGTTTCTCTCATCCTCTCTCATCCTAAATGAACTTTATTGCTCGTTACCTCCTCGCTTATCCCCTGCTTAGCGCCACGCCGAGGCATTCAACAGCACCACACGCCAGGGACTAATTCCTGACCGTCTTTCTCCTACACAAAGCAGCAAAACAGCCAGGAAAACACCTCCCTAGGGAGTCAACATTTCAAACAAACTTGGCGATCCTTTTTCAGATGTATTTATTCATGGGAAGCAGGTCATTTCATAATCTAAATACGGTTCTCAAGCAACCCAACTTTCCAAATTCCAATGAAAATTTTCAACCTAAATGGGTAATGTAGAGAAAGGGAAGGGTGGGCCCATTTTTCTTATTATTTCTAAAGCATCACTAAAAATAAATAAGCACAAGAAATGGAAAGAAACATGAGAACGACATTGGACATCTGACACCAACCCAGCAGAAGGATTCAGAGCTGAGATAAATGCTCTAACCTTAATGCACCTTCACGGTGCCTAGTCATCTGCAGGGATCTTTGAACAATGAGGGCTTCTGCATATCAAGTGAACTTGAAATACCTTGTCTTGATGGAGGAAGGCAAATTAAAGCTGCAAGGGCAGCATAAGCTCGGGGGTTTAGCCACTCAAAGTTTGTCTTTGGGATCCACACATCAAAAGAAGTGTGGTCAGCAGGTCTCAGGAGGTGATTCTAACCCTCTACTTTGGTCTCATGAGACCCCACCTGGAGTACTCTGTCCAGCTTTGGAGTCCTCAACATAGAAAGGACATGGACCTGTTGGAAGGGGTCCAACAGAAGGCCACAAAGATGATCAGAGGGATGGAGCACCTCTCCTATGAAGACAGGCTGAGAGAGGTGGGGTTATTCAGCCTGGAGAAGAGAAGGCTCTGGGGAGACCTTAGAGACCCTTCCAGTACCTAAAGGGGGCTACTGAAGAGGTGGGGATGGACTCTTTGTCAGAAAGGGTAGCGATAAGACGAGGGCTAATGGAAGAGGGTAAATTTAGATGAGACATTAGGAAGAAATTCTTTCCTGTGAGTGTGGTTAGACACTGGAACAGGTTGCCCAGAGAAGCTGTGGATGCCCCATCCCTGGAGGGATTCAAGGCCAGGCTGGATGCGACTTTGAGGGAGGTGTCCCAGCCCATGGCAGGGGGGTGGAACTCGATGATCTTTAAGGTTCCTTCCAACTCTAACCATTCTATGATCCCTTGCTTGCACAGGGTTAGTTTTTGCATGGGAATGTAGTGGCCTTTTGTGGTAACACAGTGGGGTATGGGCCTCAGAAGATGCTGAGAAGGTGGCAGATTGTCCGGTCAGGCCTTGGCTGATCTATCCTGGCCTGTTCCCACACTTTTTGTTTGTGAGAAGCACCGCTGTGCCCTGCAATTTGCCACACAGAGCTCACAGGAGGAGCTCAGGCAGCAGAAAGAAGACCCACCATTTCCAAGCTTAACCTAAATCAGTCCCACCACAATCCTCCTACTAGTTTTCTCTAATATCTCTTTGCTAGTAGCGGGGCTTTTCTGCTGCGTACGACACCTCTTCTGTTCTCTAGAGCTTCTGCACGCTTTATAGCAATCCCTTGAAGGCCTCTTGAGGTTGCTCTTTGTGAAGCAAGACATATTCTGAGTGGGCACAGACATCTTTGCTAGCTCTCGCGCTGCAGCTTACTCATTTCCTTGCTCCACTGTGGTTCTAACCTTCTTTCAGATTAAGAGCAATTTACATCTCTTTAACCAGACATATTGGTGTTATTACCATTGCAGTCCTATTGATTGCAATGCTGCACTTAGCATCACTGTTCCAATTTTATCATCCTTAGTCATTCTTGCATGACTCTGTATTTATGTACAAGTTCTATTATTTAAATTAGTATATAGCATTAGAAAGGAAGCATGACAGAATTAAAACAAACTGAAAAGCACAAAAGAACGATGCCAAAATGCTGAAAATCATGCCTTCCTTTTCTTGGATATATCAGCACTCGGTTATTTGGATTTCTTTTAAAGGGGAATGCTGTTATTGGTTATTTTGAGACATTATAGCCATAAAGCAGCGTAAACAACCTTGAAAACCGGGAAGCAATTATTTAGAAGTTTCATATTCTGCTCTACAGTGCAACACAAAAAAGTAAAGAAAACATTCCAAGTAGGTGTATCTGTAAAGTGCTATGAACCTTGTGATCGGTGGTGTTTACCAGTAAATGGCAGAGTAAGACAAACACTGCTGAAAATAAAAAAACCACCGTTGTTTCTGCCGTATGATTGCAATAACTAAGAAATTTGGGAAAATAGTCTAGAACGCCTGTGGGTTCTGCAGAAGGAGAAATAGTGTACCACGACATCAATCAGACACTGTCACCCCATTGGGCAGCTCATGTACAACAGGGGACAGCAAAGACAATCCTCAGGTGGAGTCATGGGCCAGAGGTTTCAGCCAGAACCAGAAACACAGCAAACCAGATTTTTCTTAATTTGTGAGGTGCCAGCTAAAGCCTGCCTCCTGCCATTAGCTCAGCTCTAGCCATCTCACATAATCACATGGGGTTGGAAGGGACCTCTGGAGACCACCTCATCTAACCCCCCTGCTAGACCACATCCACCCAGAGCAGGTCGTACAGGAATGTGTCCAGACAGGGTCTGAATGTCTCCAGAGAAGGAGACTCCACCACCTCTCTGGGCAGCCTCTGCCAGGGGCTCTGCCACCCTCACAGCAAAGAAGTTCCTCCCCATGTTTAGATGAAACTTCCTATGTTCAAGTTTATGCCTTTTCCCTCTTGTCCCGTCACTGGGCACCACTGAGAAAAGACTGGGCCCATCCTCCTGACACCCACCCTTTAAGCATTTATAGGTGCTGGTCAGATGCCCTTTCAGTCTTCTCAAGACTAACAAGACCCAAGTCCTTCAGCCTCTCCTCATAAGAGAGATCCTCCAGGCCCCTCATCATCTTTGTAGCCCTCTGCTGTACCCTCTCCAGCAGTTCCCTGTCCTTCTGGAACTGGGGAGCCCAGAACTGGACACAGTGCTCCAGATGGGGCCTCACCAGGGCAGAGCAGAGGGGGAGGATGACCTCCCTCCACCTGCTGATCACACTCTTCCTGATGCCCCCCAGGATGCCCTTCTGAGCCCCAAGGGCACATTGCTGGCTCATGCTCATCCTATTGTCCACCAGGACTCCTAGGTCTTTCCTCTCAGACATGCTCTCTAGCACCATTCTGCTTCTTTTCTTTTATATTAAAATTCACATCAAAGCCTGCAGAAGAACACTGACTGCACCCTTCCGGGGCTCCAGCTCCAACAGGGTCACTGCCACCTTTTAACTGCCCTGAACAACTGAAGGAAAAAAGCTTACGATGATCCTGAGCACTCACAAGTTTATTGACCAGCTGGAACCATAGTCTCCGTGTTCCTCCCAACGCCAAAATCACCTTAATAGAGCTCACAACCAACCGAGCGGAGACTATTCCCATTCCTGTCCTGTAACTCCCGCAATTCCGTGACCCCATTAAAAATACACACAAAGCAGTCCCCCACCCCCATCCCACAGGGATTCCTCTTAAATCAGTGCCAGTCAGTCCAACGAGAGACAGAAATACTTTGCCTTTTGAAAAGAAAAAGAAAAAAAAGAAAAAAAAATTGATCAAATGGTCTTTGAATATTTGATAACCCAAATAAGAACATGCAGATATAGCACATAAAAAATCAGTAACTGCTGTAATCAATAAGCAGGCCATTCAGCAAATCCACTTTCATTAATTAAGAGAAGGGAGCGTTATTTCTTAAGACAGATGCAAAGCAACAGTCACGTGTTATTACTTCATGTTAACATCTTGAGCCAATCTGGGTAAAAATAGTATGTCTCATCTCTTTTAAACAAACAAACACCCCACTCACCACCAGTTGGTGGTGTAAGTCTGATGGTTTTTTAATTTGAATGAAAAATGTGCTTTTACAGCCAAGCAGACCAACCAAAGTCAGTCCATGCATGGTCTCAAGACCGGCTGTTTCAGCTGGGATGGTAACAAAGGTTAAGTAAGTTATTCCTTAATGCTCCCAGCGGGGACGGGCACATAACAAATCCTTAGCCTTTTCATTTAGAGCCAGAAGGAAGACAACAAATCAGCCTTTTTAAGTTGTAATATGGGATCTTGTGAGCCACCAAGACACGAGACCTGGAAAAAGAAACTGAGGAGATGTGGAGAAGGTAAACTATTGGTTCCCTGTGTACTTAAAAACTAAGTTACCCACTTAGACCTGACAGTTCACATTTAAACCACCACAGAAAGGAATTAATGAATAAGTATGACTATAAAGGTATAAGAGATCAGACTTTTCTCCTCATGCTATCCATCAGTCTACTCATTTTCTCTTTCTGAAAGCACAGGTTTTTCACTTCACCAAGCTTCTCACGATGAGAAGCCTGAAGAATCATCCAAGGACTTATTCAGCTTCTCCTAGAGCCTACCATGTCCTTGCAATGCTCTTGCCCCAAATGGGAGCTAGTGGTGGCTCATGCCCTTCAGCACCAAGCTCTTCCCAGAACAGGCCCTCATCTCTGTGGAGGCTCGTCCTACCTGCCTCTTGGCATGAAGAGTTACGAGGTGCCCCCACCCAAGCAGGTCCCACCACCCCTGCCCAAACTTGCCAGGACCACATGGAAGACAGTTTAGGGCCAAGTGTGTCAGCCACAACTAGTGGAAAAGACAATGTGACATGTTTTTTCACCAGTTTGGAGAGAAAACAAAGTGTCTTCAAAGCAAAACTGTCTCAGCCCCTGCTCCTGTCTGCAAGTTTTCCCTTTCAATTCCCCCCAGGCAAAATGAACCAATTAATCCTAAATCCCCCAAAAGAAAAGGAGTCATAATCCCTTTTTTTTTTTTTTTAATGGAACAGTTCCAACAGGGAGAGTGTTTCAAAACTACAAGGATACAATCAGGAGTGGAATCAAATGGACCTACCCTAGATGCTCATAACAGACCGAAATCTGGCCTGACACAAAAATGGTGGAGTTTCAGAGCTTAATAGTTTGATAATTCAGAAAGACAGGAAAGAGCTGATCCATATAATCCAATGAATGTCAGGATCAGGATTTAAAACTGAGTCCAGAACATAACTAAAAGGCAAGGTAACGACAGAAGAGGCAGAGGAGTATGTTCTGCACAAGGCTAGAACAGGTTAGCACCTTAGCTGTGCAATTCTCCACTAAGCTATTCATGCTCTTAAGAGATCCATCAAAAATAAAACACGGGAAAACTATGGAGGGTGTTCTCTACGACATAAAAAGGACAAGCATCTGCAGGCACAATTCAGTACAAGCTGTCCAGAGCTCGTCCTGATTTTAAAAAGACATTCATGCCTGTGCAACAGACAGCAAGGGTAGTTAATAAAAATACACCTCATCATACAGCAGGTCAAAATGACTGATGTATGACAGAACAGATTTGATGAACTGAGATGGTAATCTTCACAACATTATTTGGCATTCGTAACAACTCAGAATTTATATTCACACTACCTGATGGGGGGCAGCTCCTATTATTATTAACAAAATACCAACAACTGGTTCAGCCTCTAAGTCAATTCTATTTACAGTTCGTCATTCCATTATAACAAAGCAGCACCAGCAGAGACACAAGGAAAAGACTTCATCTTCATAAAGATCATTTTTTACATACAAGCATAGACAGGCAAATACAAACACTTTTTTTTTAATAAAGGAAGGAGGTGCTACAAATTAAAGAAAGATGAGAGGTCTAAAATGGAGACTCGTGTGATTTTAGACTAATTCAAACTGGTCATCAAAGAGTGCACTGCAGAAATACAGTCCAGACCCTGAAGAAGATGGACTCTTCTCCACACCATTGCATTCTCACGTAACCCTGCAGAGGGTCCCTAAGAAGCCCTTCTCTGGGACACCTGCAGACATCTAACAATAGAATGAGAGATGAAGTATTTGGCTGTAAAGGTAAGTCATGGGGTTTTCCAGCCACAACCTCTTAACATGTTAGTAAAGATGTTACCTCTTAGTTAGTAACCTCTTACATGTTAGTAGGAGAAAATACATAATGGGATCCAACTCCATACCCTTTCACTAGTTAGTCCTACTGCATGCCATCCAAAAATATCTCAGAGTAAGGCTAACACGACTCAACTAGTCAAATTACCTAGAGAAATATGCTTAAATTGTGGGTTGCCACTGAAACACAGCTACCTTCATTGCACAGACAGTGGCTACAAAGGGCTGGCATAAGGGTCTGTTAAGATTCGGTGAAGTACTTGGGTTTGGATTTTTTTCTTTTAACATGAATCAAAAAGCAAAATTCATTTATAAAAGAGCAGAATTTAAAATCTGATCTTATTTCATAACCTTAACTTGGATACTCTAACAGCTCTTTTTCAGCAGGGAATCAATTCAGGATTTACGCAAGCGATGGTCTTGGCAACCCCTCCCAGAGTCGAGTCTACCAAAGGTACTCTTCACAGACTATCAGGAGATCATGATGCCCTTGGAAGTCTCTCTAATTAACAATAAACTGCTTTTACAATTGAAAATGCAGCCTCAAACCCTGGTGACACTATGGATACGTCAATTCCTGATACACACGCTTCATTGTATGCAATGTCTTTGGAAATCAAGGGCAACAACAACCCGGAAAATATTTTTCAACATTTGGACTCTTGCCACCAAATCAATAATAGTGGAACAAAATGAATTACAAGATTCCACAGCTTCAATCACAGAAGAAGTAGAGAGTAAGCCAAAAAGAGAAACCACAACTTACACTGAGAGACTAGTTGGACTGAACTGCATGTAGACTTGTATCTAATTAAATCAGACTAAGGGCAAAAGCGAGGCAGAATCATTTGATAGACTTGCATGGAATCGGTCAACACAAAAGGGTACTCAGCTCATGAAATATGTAAGTCATTTCTCTTGATCGAGCCAGAGGACTGACATGATCCCCACACCTGAAGGGCAGCCAATGTCACAAGGAAAGGAGAAGGTTTTACTCTTAAGATTATTACGACTTTCCTGAAAAGCTTTTCCACAGGACTCGGGTTTTCAACACTTGAGGAACACAGGTTCAGAATGACTTGGGGATGATTCAAATTGGAGGAGGCTATGAAATATGTGAAACACAGCAGTTTTTTCTCTCAGAAAGAGATGATGTGCATGGCTTGGGTACATCTGCACTAAACACTTTTGCCTTGTTGAGCCTCAGCTCCTCTTACTTGCCAGCTCCTCTCCACTGGCTGCCCTTTGGCAAGAGCAAACGGGGAATGAGCAAGAGCATCGTTTCAGACAGCAGAGGGGAGCAGCCCACGTGCTGGACATCCTCTGGGATGCAGACCACAGTGCTATCTAGCAGAGAACGAGACAAGCATAGCCTTAAAGAAGACCAATCCAGCAAAACACATTTCCAAAATGGTTGAACCTGTTCTCCAAGTATTTTAACCCCGTCCCCAGAATCGCACACTCTTTGCCTGACGGACTTTCATCATACGGCCAGCTCTAGCATCAGATTTAGCTTTAAAATACCGCATTTTTCCAGTGTTTCGGCGGTGTCGGGGAGGATATAGCACTCCTTATTTTACCATTGATGCCGCTTCTGTAAACCAAGCCTATGCCTGGAATAGGAAAGTCTCACCCACACCAGTGCGGAACGCCGACTGGGGCTTACACCCATGTAACTGCTGGGTATGCTGGAGAAGATTAAACTTTCATGGCTGATGCTTAGGTCAGAGAAACCACAGCGAGATACACTACAATCTACCACTTTTCCATAAAGGCAGAGCGAGCCAGACAAGCACACATCAACATTTACAGACACCCACTCCAAAATGCAAAGAAGTGATGTGGATGCATCTGAAATACGCTTCCAACAGCGACAGACAGGGACATGGATTTTAACCTTGCGCCATTGAGTCTTAATTTTCCAAACCTGATTTGCCATCTTCGCTTCCATCTTCTCCCCGCAAAAAGGGATGAACTGCCCAAATGATAGCTTTAAAATCAAAAGTAACAAGCAAAATGGTACCTAGTGGACTTAGTACTAGATAACATGAATCTCAAAACATCCTTTAGTCCTCTCTCCAGCTGCATTCATTAAAGGATGCAGCTAGCTCTAATACAGGAAATTATAGACCTTCTGTGAGAAATGTATGTCAGGTGCCAAAAGCATTTAAATTCTATCTTTTTCCAATTCATGAGGCTCATTGTAGCATTGTATTGTTGCATTATTAGATTTATGCATTTAGCAAGCAAGCATACTATAAGAGTGGCTGTAAGTAATTACTCTTTTCTAACAGCAGGAACCACAGCATTGTCCATGCTATGTCGTTTTTATGAGAAAAATAGCCTGTTTTTTAAAAGAGACTTCAATGTTTAAATAAACATCGAAATAGCTCATTTATTAATAAACCATAGTCCTAAATTGTAGGAAGAGCAAGGTAGGTAGAGACTGAGGATAAGTGACATAATTTGTCCGTTACAGCATATTGACTGTGAGACCCCACCCAGAAAAGGTTATTTATATACTGACATCACATCCCTTTGGGGGTTATGTCTTTGCAGGACATGCTTTTAAATGTGATTTTGAAAACGTGGAAATTCAAAGGTAGTTTCTTATTCTTTATAACTTTTTGATCTGTCCTCTTAAAAGGGTCAGCGTTTCTAGGGAATGTTCTCTCATGAAATTATGGTGATGAAACACCTGCTTAGTCCAACTGTGTAATGGTTATACCAATTTGCAAATAGAACATTCTCAAACCCCACATCTGGCCTTCCAGACATCTATCAAATGCTCCTTGTTGGATGTGTCTTTCCGCACTGGGAATGCTGGCGTGCATGAGATGGAGCTCTGAACTTCATAGGTGGCTCCATTTCCTGAAGTTTTTCAAGAAATTTAGCTAGTCTCTCAGATAAAGTTTCATACAGATCAATGAGAGCTGTGCATACGTATTCTCTGGAATACGGTCTTACTACATGAGCCTAAGCACCTAATCCATCTGCTTCCGACATTCGTTCAATTATAGACAAAATAATGTCCATGTCATCTTAAATACTCAATCACTTGATAACGTTTCTCATGCAAGAATCTCACTGGAAGCACACGAGTGTAAGGACGGAGATTACCTAGGCTGGACTCTGTAGGACATCACACATCATCAGCTCCGTAGATCAGCATCAGCATAACCTGAAAAGGTGCAGAACTGCAGCCACGTGGTATTTATCACTCAGTGCCACAAATACTGAAGCCTACAGAAACTCTGCCATGATTTCAACTAGCAGATGAACAAATCCAACAAGCAGGTGAACAGATCCTAAAGTCTGTGAAGTCTACCATGGTCTTCTGGAATGGACATCACCATTGAAACATACAGCACAGAATCATAGAATTGTCGAGGACGGAAGGGACCTTTCAGATCATCTAGTACAGCCACCAACCTAACGCTAACAGAAAACCATGAATATTAGCCTTTTACACAGAAAAATCCCCTCAGAGGAGATAACTGAGTAAATGTTTATTATTGCATTTAATTATATCATCCTCACTTTGCTTCACTCTGCTGTCACCAGCAAAGAGCAGCAAGAAAATAACACGTCCCAGTAACTGTCCTGTTAGCAAGGCCAAAGAAAAGCAAAAAGAAGAGCAAGAAGTTGTGTTTTATGAGATTCCCTGCTATTACAGATGCCGCTGAAATGTTATTGCTAAGTACCTGGGCAGTTTATAAATAAACCCTTCCAAAAGTGTATTTTTACCCAATCATAAAATAAATTAAACTATCAAAAATTCATACTGCTAATTAAAATAGCCCCTGTAGGAGAGCAAAATAGCTATAAGGCTGAAGTAAACACGATGCTTTTTTAGTGAACACCAACTGATTAATTTTATACCTTATTTACATGTATTTGCTAGTATCATCAGAACCTGGTAAAAACCACAATTTTATACTCATCAGTTGAAGACTCCAAACTCAGAGCAGCCCATCGGTTTAGGACATCAGCAAGCTCTCTTGCTTTTATAGAAAGCCAGTAGCACGACACTTCAATGCTAAAAAATCTGCCAGCATAGGAAATTGGGAGCAAGAAATATGTATTTTATGCATCTGGATAAAAAAAAAAATATTTATGCCATTCATAATATCAGAACTGTGAGACACCCAGAAGGGTCTATAAAGGGTTAAATGTACATTATATTACATGGTCTCCTAATAGAAAAGTGCTGTGCATGAGAGAAATAAACTGATCTCTTACTATGGTGCCAGGAGCAAGCTTAAAAAGTCACTTTTATTCAGAAATGATCATTTTAATTTTAATGGATGATACAGTTTCATTTCGACCAGCTGTTCGAGATAAATTTTTCTCCTGACAATACAACTCAGGAAAAAAAACTCAATACTTAACATCCGAGTTGCCTAAAAAGTCAATCTAAATACACCTCAAGACAAGTGATAATCTTGTCATGGTTGATTACACAACTTGTACCGCAACCTTATGAGTTTATGGAAGCCCGTGGAACTGATTAAGCTCACTTGGCCTAACAAATGAGCTACACACACACACAGAGCTCTCCCTTCGGTGCCTTTATAACAGGAATCCAAGTGAAAAATGAAAACCCGGATAATGCAGACCTCCCCACCTCGCCTTGGCAGTCAGCAAGCAAGGCACTGGTGCATTTCAAGGTCTTGCAAGTACAAGGTCTCATTAGACACAATATCCTTAATAACCTAGCAGCGAGCCACTCTCAAGATTGTCTTTCACCCTATATTCCATATAGCAATTGAGAGCAGTCGGGGTGCCCTTGTTTTCTCTTGGAAGAGCAAAATGAATTGGACTCAGGGACGGCTTCTCGAGTGTAGACCCTTAACCATGAAATCTTCTTACTGATGCGGTTTGTAACCCACAGCTCAGCCTTTCCACAGTTACTTCATTATTTCATTTTCCTTTCTACTCTGGGCAGGAGCATTTCTCCATCAGACTGAAGTCTGGCAGGGAGGTTGCAGTCTGCTCACTGGTCCTTATATTTTTAAGAGCTGAATGATGTGCACCAACACTTGGAGCAGTGGTAGCTGCTTAGTAAGCCATGGAACCGTTGTAGAGGAGAATCTCCATTATCTCTTTGTGCCTCAGACTGCAATGGGCTGCAGGGGCCACACCATTCTTTTTTTTTTTTGCTCACTTAAGGGCTAATTTGCAGAAGTGGGTGGTTTGTTTTCGGTCCCTCTGGGCTGCCCCTGGCTGCCAGAGCCCCCCAGGATGGACCTGGTTGTACCATCACTGTGTCTGCACAGGGTCAGGAACACACACAGACCCGTCGGGATGGGAAAACCCCAACATTTCATTCTGGAGAGTACCCCATACGGTTCCCAGCCAACATGTCCCTGGCTTGGAACAAGCTATGTGACAACTAAGAGGCCAGACAGACACTAAGCCATAGTTATGGTCTGCAGCCCCTGCTGTTCCTGCAAAGCAGAAGAACAGGGCTCCAAACACAGGCTGCTCCTATACAATATTTTACTCTTCTCACCGAGAACAGTATTGGATTTTTGATTTAGGTCTAATGTAAACCCGGAAAACTGTCTTCTTTTTTCCACTGAAATGAAATTCACTTTTCCTTCGTAAGAATAAATAAATGGTAATTGTGAAATACTGTTTCTGAGCCTATAATAAAATGTACACTTAACCAAGAGTTTAAGTTAAAGCTGAAGGTATTTGCACACCTGCCAACAGGACTGGATTCCGAGATGTCTCTTTCAGCAGCTAAAGACAGACCTAAGCCAGAAATCTGTACAGAGATAATGTAATGCAAAATTCAAAGTCTGCAAAGAGGCAACGCAAAATTCAAAGGTTTTTGTCTTCTGGGTTCAGGGCAGGCTCATTTCCACCCACACCCCGGCCACCTGCACCGCTCTCCCTCTCTCTCCTGACGCCCACACCATGGCTTTGTCCAGTGGTGATTTGTGGGACACAAAGGCTGCCTTCGCAAGGAAAATAAGAGGAAGATCTAATGGCAGGAGGTTGAAGCCACACAAAATCAGACTCAATTTTGTAGGTAATTAGCTGCTGGAGCGATTACGACGGGCTGCGGTACACTGCCTGTCATCAGCAGCTTCAGTACCAGATTTTTTCCCTAAGAGAGACGCTCTAGTGCAACGATGATCCAACTCTGGGGAGCTCAAGTAGCTTTTTTATGTTATGGATAAAACCAGATGGCCACAGTGGTCCTTTCAGGCATCACCATCATGGATGTCCATGCAAAATTTCTTCTGCCAGACCTCCTTCACGCGCTTCAAGGACAACAAGAACCAGACCCTCAACAAAGAGAAGAGAAGACAGTGCCAGAAACCCATAGCATTTTATCGAATATGGATTTTACCATTATCCTTTGCTTCGTCCAGCAGAGGGACAAGAAGATGATCAAAGGGCTGGAGCATGTCTCCTAAGAGGACAGGCTGAGAGAGTTGGGGTTCTTCAGCCTGAAGAAAAGAAAGCTCTGGGGAGGACCTTATAAGTGCCTCCCAGTATCAAAAGGGGGCTACAGGAGAGATGGGGAGGGACTCTTGATCAGGGAGTGGAGCCATAGGACGAGAGGTGATGGTTTAAAACTGTAATAGGGGAGATTTAGATTAGATACTAGGAAGAAACTCTTTCCCGTGAGGGTGGTGAGGCACTGGAACAGGTTGCCCAGAGCTGTGGCTGCTCCATCCCTGGAGGGGTTCAAGGCCAGGCTGGATGGGGCTTTGAGCAAACTGGTCTGTTGGGAGGTGTCCCTGCCCATGGCAGGGGGCTTGGAACTCGATGATCTTTAAGGTACCTTCCAACCCAAACCACTCTATCATTCTATGACTCTATGAAGTCTTGTAACAAGCAGGTGAAATAATCTGCCTGAACGACAGGTCTGACAACAGGATTCGAGCATCAAGATGCGTCACGGGGAACATCACCCACTCCCCTAACGCCGAGCGCTGTCCCTGCCAGCCATCCCCACATCTCTGGGCTTTTCACAGCCAGGCTCCACTTACTCCTATCCAGTTACATCTGCTCTCCTCTGGAGCGAGGCTGAAGCTCTCCTAAAGAATGAAAACCAGTTAAAGTTAGAAATAGAAGCCGTATAAAGTTCAGCAGCCAGATCACATTACATGTCAAGCAGCCCCCAAATCAGCGCAAGAGGCTTCTCCAAGCCTTCCCACGACTCAGTACCTCAGATAAAGGTTTTTGTAGCAAAGGCACACCAAAGCCATAAAACGATGTTCCACTCCCCGCCACGACGGCGGTGCAATCCTCATAAATAAAGCAAACGGCTTGCTTTACTTCAGGACAGATCACCTAAACAGGGCTTGCATCGTGAGAACAGAGGTTATTATGTGGTGTGACAGGGAGACTATTAATTTCAGGACCTTCTGACATGTGACATTTCACTACATTATACTGAGTCCATCTCCTCCCGATGCCACATGATCCAACATCTTCCAGCTTTCCATCTCCATGGCTCAGCTGCCATAGTGGAAGCACACAATAGGGCTGGATTTATGTAAAGGCAGCCTCCCACCTATGTAAAACTTCAGAAACTCTGTTTTATATCCCAGTTTTTTCTATGACCTTCTTATTCCAGAGGTGCTAACAGTAGCCCACCGTGAGGGGAGGGTGCACTGCTGCCCACACCACTTCCACTACTCAGTCAACTTCCAAGAATCAAAAAGGTACTTGACCAAACACAGAAAAAGGCGTTTTAGGGGAAGTTCTCAACTGGAACCATGCCAGATGCTGCCTGGTCAACTGGCTCCGGTTGCTCAGCAGTTTGCCACCAAGATGCTCCAGGTGGACACATGGCTGGGTCTTGGTCCCACACACTAAAAACCAGCCAAAACACTTGGTTAAAGCAAACCTGAGAGGGACACAAGCCAAAGCCCCCTCCATCAATGCAATCACAGATCTTATTATAGAATCATCGAACGGTTAGAGTTGGAAGGCCCTTAAAGATCATCCAGTTCCAACCCCCTGCCGCCTCCCACCAGACCAGGTTGCTCAAAGCCCCGTCCAACCTGGCCTTCAACACCTCCAGGGACGGGGCAGCCACAGCTTCTCTGGGCAATCTGTTCCAGTGTCTCACCATCTTCACAGGAAAGAATTCTTTCCTGGTATCTCATCTAAATCTCCCTTCTTTCAATTTAAAACCATTACCCCTCGTCCTGTCACTACACTTCCCAACAAAGAGTCCCTCTCCATCTCTCCTGTAGCCCATTCAGATATTGAAAGGCTGTTTTAAGATCTTCCTGGAGCCTTCTCTTCTCCAGGCTGAACAGGTCTCTCAGCCTGTCTCATAGGAGTGGTGCTCCAGCCCTCTAATCTTGCCCTAAAACACTGTAATTCAAATCTTCTGGGCCTTTTCTCAGCCACATTCCCTCTAAAACCTTATGCCCAGAGCACTAGTGAAGGTGGGGTGAGTCGCAGAGAAGAGTCTTGGAGAAGAGCAAACACTCTCCGTGTCCATGTGTTGTCCATCTTTCATCGTGGACCACACTGCACTCCCAGCAAAGCCTTCCGGGCAGGGGGTGGTGTCACTTTATTAGAAATCTATGGGGTAGTGATTGCCCCCATTAATCTTCCTGACTCCAGCATAGATTAACTTTTAAGATCAGTTCTCAATATAGGCAATTACAGTTCCCCAATTAGGCAATAACACACAGCTGTGCATTTCTGAGCAGTTAAAAGCTCGGGTCAGTATTGCAACGCGCGGTCCTCCAGGACAACCGATTTCAGCTGAACTATGAGCACAATTATCTTTGGGCTCCTACTTAGTGTTGCTCCTATTAAAAGGAATTTGTAAATACAGATAAAGAAGCCAGCTAAACCTGCGCCTCGGCCAGACCTTGTGCCTCACCCTGAGCAACTCACTCAGAGAAAACCCCATCATACCCTCATCCAGAACTGCAATATTGCTAAGATTAATGAGAAAATGAGTTAATGAGAGTTTTGCCTGAAAAATAGACTACAAGAAGAATAGTATTATTGGTGGACATACGCTATCGCTGCCAACCAAAAGGAAAGCTTAAACAAATCTTGTAAATCCTCTTCATAAGGACATTGAAAAGGCCAAACTCATGTTCCTGTACATCTGAAATCCATATAGCCTTACCTATACATACTGATGGAGCTCCACAACTGTAAGTCTAAGCGCTGATGCAAAGTCTGCTTCCCAAAACAAATCCCACTGGGATTTAAGTGACCTTTGGGGAATAGAGAGGACAAGATAATAGCTGGATTTTCACTCTTCAGATCTGACAAGCGGCAATCATAGCATCACTCGCTCCTCAGCCCCACCAAAGCCCACCAGCAGGACACGGCCAAGCCGCCATCCCGCGTTTCCTAACCCATGCTGGAGTTTTGCAGCTGGATTTTGGACAGTTATACCTCAATAAACACTTGCAATATTTGGGGGAATCTTCCTAAAAAGAATATTAAAAAAAAGAAGACGACAAAATACATGGAGATGACAACTGTACTGCCTTCTTCATTTTTTCATGTTTTTTTTATATTTTTTTTTTCAGCTGGCGCAGGAGGCTGCGGAACCAGGAACCAGCAGAACACAGTGCTCCGCCAGCCTGATTATCATTCCAAAAACTTCTCTCCTCTTTAGCATTGCATCCTCATATTAAAAATAATGTCCCTGTGCTTAGCCTTCTTATTTTTAGTGTACTAGAAACGCATAATCTGTGAGCTGTATGTATATTCAATAGCACCGTCAAATAAATTATTATTATGGCATGTGTACTTTTTCCCTCCTTTTCTGATTTATAATGGATTTTAGCATTGTTAAAACTGCAGTTAGTCTGTCTACAGTCCCATAATTCTTCTCCCAGTCAAATGAAACTACAGTCTTGCAATTTTTAAACCAAATCACTACTAAAATGTGTAGAAACAGGAATTTTAAGAAGACTTCTACGTTACAAACATTTTAGCTCAGAAATATTTGGAGTCACTCTCAGAACAGGATTAGCTTCTGCATATTTTCTTTTAATTTTACATACAAATTAAATGCAAGATCTCTCATCATAATTAAATTTGAACTATTCAAGATTATGACCGTGGAAGCGCTCTACACGCACATCTACACAGATTACTCAGAAGTCAGTAGATTCTGCAGCCGACAAACAGAATGTGCCAACCTCGAAGCCTTTTCATTTCAAACCCTTTATTTTTTATTTAGCTTTTTTGAAAGTAAAAGCAAAGCGACTGCTCAGCTCGGGAGAAATTGGTCACACAAGCTCCTGCTTGAAGGCTCAGGATTACGCACTCCGTGTGTGAGCAGGTAAAATTCAAGGATGCCATGTTTTGATGGATTTTGAGATACATTAAATGGTGATGATCTGACTGATTAGGATAAGCAAGGAATTTTTTGGTACACCTGGGATTTTTCCTGCATCGCTGAGGTCAGTAATAGCTTCGCCGCTGATTTTCATGAGATGGGGACTAGGCCACTGATGAACTGCAATAAATGAAAACAAGCCAACTGGCGTGGAAAGGGGGCAAGGGCAGAAACTTGGGTGGTCAAAGAGATTGGAAGAGAAATTTAGAGCACAATCGGAAGCAACCATTACTTGTCACCAGCAGCTGCCCTGCAGATAACCAAAACCCTCCTTTTATTGCAACTCAGCACTTTATGTGAGTCTGGTTGACACAAAAAGACCGATATTTTCATGAAGATTATTTGGACACTGCATTATAGCTCACATGGCTTCATTTCTTTCCTCCAAAATCTAATTCCCAGTCTCTATCTTTTCCATTATGTTATCTTATACCAAAAAAAAAAAAAAAAAGAAATCCTAAAGGCCAGGTTAATTCCTTCTGTCTGACCCCAAATATATAAACACCAGAAATGCTTCACCCATTAAAAGTTCTAGAAGCTTCAAGGCTTGCACCTCCATGATGACCTTTCCCACCAACATCTCTCAGCACCGGACCCAGTTGTTTTTCTGCTGTTTCTGCTGGCTGCAAACCAGTCTCCTATGCTGCAGAATTTCACAAAATACCCGGCCAAATGGAAATACGTCAATAAAACTAGGATTGATGCTTCTGTACCGCAAGGCACAGTACTCACACCAACAGAGACTCTACTGTAGCTAAGTTTACATGTCTCTTTCTGCAATTCTAATTATTTGACTTTCCAGTGCCATCAGCAATAGGGAATCAGGGTCTAAGCAAATTTCTACCCCAACAAGTGGCTCATTCGCTTGAATTTAAGCTTCCAGCAAGTCCTGGGCTTCACAACAGACAGATCACATCTGTCCAGACAAACAGGAATGGCAGTTCACAAAGCAAAACACGGTTCAGAAGATACTTGTCCCTCCAAAAGGTGCATCTTGGGCAACCTATAAAGATTCCACCATCTATGGCAATTTTGGCCTGGGTTGGGAAGTGCCCCTGTAGGAGAATCCTGCCTAGTACATGATATGTTAATGTCTAATAATAGTTCCAGGGCGGAACTTTGGGCTTCAACCACAGCAACTCACATATTGTGACAAGGAAATAAAGTTCCCTATTATGGAAATCCTATATTGTATTTAATTATGTAATTATATTTTATTGTATTAGCGAGTGGTTGGGCACAGTAGCAACCGCTGGGATTTCTGCAAATTAGGAGCACAAAATTCATTCTTTCCAATAACTGATTACTCTTTATGATTCTATGAGCTATGGAAATTATTCTATTTTTGTCCTATTTCTCGTCGACACTCTCCAGCAACAGTGATCCCCTCTCTTGACACCATAATCCACAAGCACACAAAGAATTTCATCTTCGCAGAGTCACCAGGCCAAATTAATCCCCAGCATAAACTCTTATAATTTATGCAAATGCAGGGCAATGTTTACATCTAAGATGAAGTTGAACCACATTGAACTACCGCACCTGGGGTTTTTTTTGTTTCATTTTTAGAGCCGTGTCAAGTGTTTAACAGCACTGCAGAGTGCCTGCGCTCGGCAGAATCACAGAGTCATAGAATGCTATGGGGTTGGAAGGGACCTCTGGAGATCATCTAGTCCAACCCTCCTGCCCGAGCAAGTCCACCCAGAGCAGGTTGCACAGGAATGTGTTCAGGCAGGGTCTGAACGTCTCCGGAGAAGGAGACTCCACCACCTCTCTGGGCGGCCTCTTCCAGGGCTCTGACATCCTCAAAGGAAAGAAGCTCCTCCTCATGTTTAGATGGAACTTCCCGTGTTCAAGTTTATGCCCATTACCTCTTGTCCTATCCCTGGGCACCACTGAAAAAAGACTGGCCCCATCTTCCTGACACCCACCCTTTAAGTATTTACAGGTATTGATCACAGAATCACCTAGGTTGGAAGGGACCTTTTAAGATCATCTAGTCCAACCAAT
>JAOTQQ010000032.1:58411820-58431525 GCA_026546715.1 Gallinago undulata
CTTCTGGAACTGGGGAGCCCAGAACTGGACACAGTGCTCCAGATGGGGCCTCACCAGGGCAGAGCAGAGGGGGAGGACGACCTCTGGTGCATCAGGTGCATCAGGAAGAGCTGGCCACGCTCTTCCTGATGCACCTCAGGATGCCATTGACATTCTTTGCCCCAAGGACACATTGCTGGTTCATGGCCATCCTATTGTCCACCAGGACCACAGCTGCTCTCCAGCAGGTCAGGCTCTGCTGAAAAAAGCAGTGTCACATCTCCATGCCCTCATGGCAGTAGGGTAGCACAAAATAACCTTTCTTTCAGCCTGGGGCAGGCTTTTTCCACTCCCTGGCTTGAGTGAACACCTACCAGCAGAGATGATGGGCAGTAGCACCTTGTTACTTTCCCCACTGCATGCAGAGAGCCACCCCGCTTTCTCCTTCAGACGGCATATCCACGGCAGAAATGGGGAATTCATTCCAGCAGGGAAAAGACAGAGGTGTTGGGACTGTTCATAGCCAGGAGGGAGAACGGGAAGCAAAAGTGTGGCACAAAACCTACAGCAAACACTCTGTACCACTTACAGAAGTAAAACTCCTCTGGCTTCAGGGGCAAGCACGTGCCTCAGGGCTACAGGACAACACCAGAAATATGATTTCATAATAACCATGAATACATTAATACATAGACAAAGCAAAATACTAACTTGGTAAAACTAAATAAACAGCAAATAATCTTTTATTCATTCTCCTTTTTTTGTGCCGCGGCATACAGCCTGTGTTACCGTGGACTCTACAAATGAAAAATGAAAGGTAAAATTGTTTGTAAAATATAACACGCAGAGTCCTTCCTTTGGCTGAAATTCTTCATAACTGTGAACAGAAGCTAGGACGTGGTGAAAACAGGGCTTGGGAAGAAAAGCACGTCTTCACACTGACCAGCTAGAGAAGATCACAACCAACGTTTCCAGCACGGAAATGAACGGGACATTCTTAGTGCTCAGAAGCTGTGAAATCCTGGCAGCTACTTACATGCTTCAGCGTGGGTAAAGAAGCTTATTTTAATCACCCACCATCTTTACTTTAGAGACCTCCCAAACACACCGTGGTCGGCGCTGTGCTCGTTTCCTACCTGTATTTTTCACTACATCTGGTGAAGACCCAGACAAGGTTCAAATGCTCACAAGTATTTTAATAATAATAAACACTACTTGCCTATCAAACTCATTTGACACAAAAAGGAAAATGCTATTAATTATTCTGCTTCTCTCTCCCACCTTCATTGTTCTGGTTTGGTTTCTCTGGACTAAGTCTCACAATGAAATTATTGGCTTCTGTTCCCATTTTCACCACCGGCACGGCTATCACATCACTTTTACACTGGTTTAAAAAAAAACCAAAACACTACTCTGTTAATCTGGACAGGCTCTGCCTATCAGATCAATGTAATTCAAATTAAGATTGGGTATGTTTTTCATTGGCCTAATACTCCCTTAAAATAACAAAAATAGTAACTTCACCTGCTCTAACAGAGGTTTTTAGACAGCTGAAGCACACGTTCAGCTCCTGTTTGACTTCAGCCCAGCATTCAGCAAGCAATTCACCTGCTGACATTTATTTTTGTTAAGCAATCCAGCAGCGGATGCCTGGAGTTGCTTTCCTTTATCTTCCCAACACGACGATATAGACAGACATTACTGGATTAGGAAATATTTTATTCCTGAAATGAAGTTAGAGGGTCAGTGTCTAAAATGAGTCATTACAGATCTCTACCAGGAGATTAAGTATTATCTACCAACTGAAAACCAGTGATATAAAATAGGTAATTATTCTGCAGTATGTGATTACAGTATATTCCTCACATCACTTATTTCACTTGAGTGCTACCAACGTTTTTACAAACTGAAAACTACTAAAAGAGGTACCTAAACCAGAAAATGCACTACAAGAAGCAAACCCACAATGGGATTATACTAGGGATTTTCCACCTAGAGGTTTCTGGTGTAGAAAAGGGGGAGAACACGGGGATTTTGTTTAAAACTGTGTGGTTATTACAAACAGGAAAAAAGTAGACAAGCAATAAAGATCTCAGTTCTCCTTTAAAGCAAAGCAAAAGAGGAGTTCCTCTATTAAAAAGATCATAAATATGCATCACCAGAAGGAGGAAAAAATATTAAATGACATGTGACAAGCCTTGCCATAACCATATTTTGACATCATCATTTCAATTAAATAGTCCCACTAACTCTAAAGAGCATCTTAAAAGGTAATAAGGGGCATCGTTTAATGCCAAGCAGATGAGAATCCCAACAGGAAGGACACTGAGCCCAACTACCTCTTAAAGTCCACCATGGGCAGGCACTACTGATACCATTTCAATGTTCAGAGCCGGGATGGTTTTCCTCTGCTATCTCATTAACTAACATGTGATAGACGTGCAAAGAACGATGCGAGATCAGCTGTTTATCTCTCATGTCTCAGGCACTTCACTCAAATCTCCAAACAGATTTATTATTTACTCGCCTGTTAATAAAACTAGCAGCTTTACCAGTCAGTACTTTTTCCCCGAGCTTTTGAACTCCGCTGAGATTGGAGGCAATTAACATTCACCAGTAACAGAGCAATCAACACGGGGATATCTAATGGGACTGGACAGAATCCAAAAACAGGTATTAGGATAATAGTGAGTCACTGACATAAGGTTATGATGTTAATTTTGGAGGGGAGAGCAACGGTGAGTTTTCAATAGCAGTGTCTGTGATTGCTGTCACATTAACATAACATTCTTTTCTATATGGCTGTCTCCTGAATCCAAAACGTGCTCGAAGCGGAAAGCCGCTGACAACACCCTGAATTAACCCTCTGTTGCCTATTGCTAAAACACCTGCCCAACCAAATTACTTACACAACTGTTTCCAAATGCCTTTCTTCAACCAACAAATAAAAATAATAATTTTAAAACGCCAAGAACTGCCAGCAGCTGTGCAGGGCACATTTATGCACGGTACATTCGGAGAGAGATCTAGTTAATCCAAATGTCTTTAGATTAAAAAGCAAGGGATATTCCTGGAAGCAGCACCCATAGGAGGTATGGCTCCTATCTAATCCGATCTCTAACTAAGCAGGTTTAAGCTGCAGGCTGGATCCCATAAAGGGCTTGGACACCTAGAGTTAGGCACTGCAAGGCACACATTTTTAGAAAGTTGGTCCCAGAAGGGAATGTGAAACGCCGAGGTAGACACATAAAACCCCAAGGGTGTAAAGTCAACTTCAGGAAGGCAATGGAGCGTGAGAAACCTCAGAAGACTCATACTGAGCACATGGCCACGTAGCCAAAGAGGACAGCTTATGGCAGAGTATATTCAAAGGCTTACCCCCTTCAAAAATTCCCTGAGACAAGGCATCAGGTGGTTGTCTCCATCCACAGCCCAGAACCCTCTCCTGGGCGTAAGCGCCGACTGCTGTTCCCTGATAGCAGCAGCAGCATCGAGGAGAGGAGATGCTGTCAGTAGCTGTTACGCCACACGCTGGTGGTTATGGCAACAGAAAGGTGGGACACCTGGACCCAAACCTCTTCCCAGACTGAGAGCCCAGATTCAAGCATATGTCTCATAGGAGAGCATCGCTGTCAGCAGGCCACAGGTGACACTGGTGATGGATGAGAACTTCCCTTTGGAAGCTGCATCAGTGGGGAGCTCACCACTCGGAATTTTGGAGCGCCAGGAGCAGTAATATAAAAGACAGACTAATTTTGCAGCACCACGATTAGGGTAAGGGGTGTTTTGGATCTTCCATGTGGGCACTGTTAGGGTCAAGTGGCCTTGAAGAGGAGCGCAGACCTACATGTCCAGGTCCTTTCCGACTGGGTACACTTCACAGGCATAAAAAGAGAAAACCAAGAGGCCACAAACAGCAGCATTAAACAGAATTGTTATTTTTCACAGATTAGCAGGTCTCAGGAAAAGGCACCGTACAAATGTAGCCTCTTCTGCAAACATATGGCATTTGCTATCAGCACCATATGTAGCTTCTGTGTTTAGTGAAAGAGCATCCATTCTCCTCACATGTATACTGTATTTATTAACTTATGCTGTGCCTTCCATAAACATCCACTGTTTTTACAGCGTTACGTTCTCTATACAAAAGCCACTAGAATTTGCCAAGTAAAAGCTAATAAAAGCATGGAAAGGAGCTCAGTGTTTGGCTTATAGGGTTCATTTCACTCCATCCTGCATCCAAATGCAGACATCAGGGGTGGGACACATCAGACTTCACTTTGCCAGCAAAGGAAGAACAGCATATAGAAACTAACTAAAATGACAAAAATATTTAGCTTCTCACCACCAAAGGCTGGCACAATAGCATATAAAACATAAGGATTACACAGCTTCACCCGCCTAGTCTGAAGGATCATTTAAAAATTAAAGACGTCTGCATGGCAACAGACACGCTTCCAATTGAAGTTGTCCACATTTTCACAAAGCCTAAACACGCCTGGTCTGGTGGGACATACCATGGCAGGGGGTTGGAACTCGACGATCTTTAAGGTCCCTTCCAACCCAAAACACTCTATGATTCTGTGCAGCCGGTTCACTGAAGGACCAGACTCCTAATGTTAAATGAAAATGGGAATTAAGACTTCTTCCATTTAAGGGAACTGCATTTTTCTGGTGACCGCTGAAGCTAACAGCTACATGACTTCCCTGCCTGTTTGAGCACAGCCGCCTCAGCCTCACAGAGAGAATGCCATTCCCATTACCAATATGGGTGAATCACAGAATCATAGAAAGGTTTGGGTTGGAAAGGACACAGCATCACATAATGGTAGGGGGTTGGAAGGAACCTCTGGAAATCATCTAGTCCAACCCCCCTGCCACAGCAGGTCCACCTAAGAGCAGGTTGCACAGGAACGTGTCCAGCCGGGTTTGGAATGTCTCCAGAGATGGAGACTCCACCACCTCTCTAGGAAGCCTCTTCCAGGGCTCTGCCATCCTCATGTTTAGATGGAACTTCCTATGTTCAAGTTTGTGCCTGTTACCTCTTGTCTTGTCACTGGGCACCAGTGAAAAAAGACTGGTCCCATCGTCTTGACACCCATCCTTTAAGTATTTATGGACCCTAAAGACCTTCTAGTTCCAACTACCCTGCCACGGGCAGGGACACCTCCCACTAGCCCATGTTGCTCAAAGCCCCAGTCCAGTCCCCTGCTTCCCTTCCAGCCCTGCCACCCCAGCACAAGCTGGACAAGAGAGCTGAAGCTATTGCTCTTGTTGAAGCTCAAGAAGCTGCAGACAGGATGGTTTGTTCTTTATGTGGACCCATTGGCTGTTTAATAAATACCCAACGTTACTGGCAGGTTTTGGAGACTGCATCAGTCTCACAGCATCCCCCTGCCTCCCTCTTGGGGAACTGGTGGTCCTCCATCATAGAAACACTGCGATAACTCAGGCAGGCCCAGAGAGCTAAGGTTGTGTTGGGGACCTTTGGGTAAGAGAGAAGAACACCTTTGGTTCCCACAGCATCCTGCATCCCACTGCTCAGGCAGCGTGCTCTAGGCCAGGCACTAAATGGACATCTCACATCTCTCATGATAATTTTCACCACCTCATCCATTTCTTGTTTTCTTTATTAAATGTGTCCTTTCTTGACTGAGACTTGAGCAAGAGAAATTGCTCAGATCCCCATTTGTTTTCCACTGTTACTGCTGCCTCTTTACTGACCTGCATATCATCCAAAGTTGGGTTGTAGCATGTCGTGCTTCTGTGTTCCTCCCTTCTCCAAAAGAGCACTCCTATACTTGGAGTTATTCTTCAACAGCTCTGTTTGCAGCCACTCTTACACAAAAATACAGCATTTAAACATAAATTATTCAAGAAGTGTCCAGAAAATACTAACTATTATCAGCCTTGGGGGGGGGAGAGGGAAGTCACTTTAAATATACTCTGTCTTAATACCCTTCCACTGGCATTTGCTGCTGGTCTGAGACGTGGCACTAGGTTATAGAGACCTTTGCTTTGCAGTATTGGCTATTATGTGCTTACAATAATCTCAACCACCAGCTTACCTAATATTGTGTTTTGAGCAGGGGCTCAGGCGGCTCCGAGCCGGGCTATCACACAGAAGATGCTTCCACTGGAGGGGAGGGAGTGCAATTTGTATTTAATTCGCACAGTAAAAAGGTAAAATAACTACTCCCCACTTCTTTCTCTCTCTCTGCTGCAACAGTTAAATATTTTTTTTACCACGGCCACAGGACTAGAAGATTAAAGAGCTAAAGTGCAGTCATCCGCTTCTTCAGCATGGTCCCGCCACGCGTCTCAATCACTGGCTTCCCCCAGAGCCACAGTGGTAGAGATTAAAGTGCTTCTGGTCCACGGTAATCCAATCAGAGCTAGAAGGGCTTTAATCTCTGCCGTTCCGTAGACAAACATTTTGGCAAAATGCCTTCCTTAACAGTCTTCTGAATCCCACCTGGGCCGCGGCTCTGGCTTTGGCAGGGATTGGGGCTGTGGAGGATTATCACCCCCGCCCAGAAGGGCCACGATTCCTGCCTTTTCCCTTGGATTAAAAAAAGAACACCACCTACCTGCACCTCCTGCTACACGGACAATCAACATTTCCCAAGTTGTACACCGGGAAGCAATGCAAATTCTCTGGACGACAGACAATGGTGAGAATGCACTTTCTATTCTAAATTTGGGACAAAGGGGCTTTTATTACTCACAGTCCCAAATGATTCAACGTTAAGGTCAATCATCCCCTCCTAATAAAAGGAAGGAAACCCTCTATAACCCAGCAGTGTAGAAGGAACACTTTTTTTTTTTTAATTTTTTTTTTTTTTTTTAAATGAGGTGACAACCAATTGAAATTCTTGAGCAAAAGCAAGTCTCTCCAGACCAGGGAATTTGCATTATGCCCACAGGCTAGCACAAGGCTGTTCAAATTCTGCCCTGTCATATAGATAGGATATGGCATGATCTTCCTTGAAATGTTAGATTTATGTACATCTGTTTGTGTCAACCACATTACTTATAAGCAGCGAAGGAAATTTTAGCCAGAAAGCCTGACACAGTCATCCTGAAAAAAAAAAAAAACAAAAACCGGAAAAAAAACCAAAAAACCAAACCTGTTTTAAAAAATAAGTTTTTTCACTGGGATGGGGGTCCTGCAGTATCGACTATTTCACACTTCTTTTTTTGGGGGGTAGGAATCGCTGATGAGATCAAGGATTTTCACTATCACCTTAATAATCACATGTTATCCCTACCTTCCCATATTACTCCCTTGGACTTCGCCCTGTTCAGTGAGCAGGTCTGGATCATGGTGCCTGTCTCTCACTACAGAAAGAGAAGCCCTGAATTAGCCTGTGGCTTATCATTAAAGAGCAAAAGGGGAAATCTGGGGAGGGAATCAACAGGGGGAAGGGGGGGGGGGGGGGGAAGAGAGATGAAGAAATATTATTCTAAAGTCAAGGCGTAAATCTTTAGCTGTACAACTCCCACTTGCATTAAAGGGATTTGCACAGCTAAAACCTCATGCATCAAGTTGACAATACAGCCATAAAGTTGTGAAATCTGAAGGGGGGTTTCGTTATGGCTTGGGATTTCTTAAATTTATTTATTTGGAAAATAGGTTTTTAAATTTTTATAACAAAAGGTGAAGGCACGAACAGCAACATGATTCCATTAGGCCCACACAGCCAGGGGCCTGGACATCTTAAAAGGATTTTTTTTCCATCTGGCAACTAGATATGGAAAGTAGGTGCGTCCCACCTGCTCTCCAACAATGAGCTGTTCGCAACATTTGGGCTAAATCTATAGTAAATATAGTAAATCAAGAGTAAAATGTTCTCATAGCCCCAAATCAGCCCCTTTCTCATGGGACCTCAATGGCAGGAGGCCTAAGAGAAATAACCTAAAAGATGTCTTTGCTTTTTCCACTGGCATTTCCCAGTGAGGATGGAACTTCCCACGGAGCCCACAGTCTTTACACAGGTTACACATTCTCACGCCCAATGCCTAAGTGGGAGAAGATATATTTTCACCCCCAAAAAGCCCAGTCCTGGCAGTAGGCAGAGCCTGTAGAGACAGAAAGAAATAAGGTAGATTTACGTGAGATATTAGGAAGAAATTCTTTCCTGTGAGGGTGGTGAGGCACTGGAACAGGTTGCCCAGAGAAGCTGTGGATGCCCCATCTCTGGAGGGGTTCAAGACCAGGCTGGATGGGGCTTTGAGCAACCTGGTCTGGTGGAAGGTGTCCCTGGAGACCTTTGTTTCTCTGTAGAAGCAGAAAAGGAGATCTAGGCTCATCACATTTACTGGGAGCACTGCTACACCACAGGATTGTTATTAGTAACAGGTTGCACCAAAAGACCAAAACAGAACTTTGTACTCTTTGCAAAAGCAGGGCCAACCAGAAGTTTCTAAGAAGGTTTTAAAACCTGTGACAAGTTATAATCATTTTCTGCTTTCAAGTTACTATGTCAAGTTTTGTTAGGTACCGAAAAGGCAGAGATATTGGTCAGCATTACACTGGTGGGACCACGTTAACGACTCATATACTAGTTGTACTCTTCTCACCTGCTCTCTTTGCTTCTTGATTACCACTGCCATTAACAACCCCAAGAACAACTGCATTGATGAGCACATTTTTCTGACACAGGCATCTATTATCAGCAGATTTGAAAGCGACAGACCGTGTCTCAATCCCACTGAAGCCAATGGAGTTACACCAGTTTGAACAAGTAAGACTCTCACCCTAAGTACTCGCCTACAGTATAAGTCCATCCCCAAAGCCTAATAGTCCTCCTGGACAATTTTCCAGGACTTGTACAAGACTTCGCCTGTATTTCCCACGGCTTAAAAAGCCACCACATTAGTGAACCAACACTGCTTGCCAAATTTCCAGCAATAATTCACTCTCATCAATAATGTTCATGTGACGTATTCATTGGCACTCTTTGCCACCGTTATCTCCACGACTTACAGCGCGCGATTTGCCCTATCAATTTACTTTTAAAAAGGATGATAACATTTGCTGTCATGATGAAGAGCTTATTGACAATGAGGATTTGCCACCCAAGTCAATAAAACACAGATTACTGTTTAAAAATTAAAAGTTCAAAGGAATTGCTTAAGAAGCAAAACCTGCAATAGAAACTTATCAAAGCTAAATAAGCAATAAATAAGACAGTATGAAAACTGTCAGAGCAACTTAGCATCCCCATTCTATTTGCGCTTCATTTTATTAGCTAATCAAAGTGTCATATTATTTCTACTGGCATCTATTTACTGCCGTGTAATTTTGATAAGGGCACCATCTGTATTTATAAAAGCATTATCTTAATAGCTGTCTAGCAATCTACAAACAGAGGTGATATTTAACTTTTCTAAGGGGATCAATTTTAAACCAGGCGAAAGGACTGATATAAGTCAATATGCTCTGTTAACACACCCAGGGCCCTGTCTGGATCTCCCCCCTGCCACGTGCCGGGAGAGCAGCCTCACGCTCGCACCGGGGAAGGAGGATAATTTGTTTGACAGGCTGCACGCCTGCTCTTCGCTTTATTAATATTTAAAGCCATGAATTTTGTTTTGTGGGGCTTATAACGGCCCAGATTTTAAATCCCCAGTAAAAAAAAAAAAAAAAAAAAAAAAAGGAATTGTCAGAGAAGTATTTCGCCACAAATAAAGTTTCTTTAAGCGACAGCACAAATTTAGATTGTCTGAATCGGAATTTTTTCCCTCTTTAAGTATTCCCCAGATGCTCAGAGGGCTGGAGCACCTCTCCTAGGAAGACAGGCTGAGAGCGTTGGGGTTGTTCAGCCTGGAGAAATCTGGGGAGACCTCAGAGCCCCTTCCAGTCCCTAAGGGGGCTACAGGAGAGATGGGGAGGGACTCTTGATCAGGGAGTGGAGCCATAGGACGAGTTTTAAACTGAAAGATGGGAGATTTAGATGAGATATTAGGAAGAAATTCTTTCCTGTGAGGGTGGACCAGGTTGCCCAGAAAAGCTGCGTCTGCCCCGTCCCTGGAGGGGTTCAAGGCCAGGCTGGTTGGGGCTTTGAGCAACCTGGTCTGGTGGGAGGTGTCCCTGCCCATGGCAGGGGGCTTGGAACTCAATGATCTTTAAGGTCCCTTCCAACCCAAACCATTCGATGATTCTATGATTAAAGGCTGTAGCTTTTCCTATATTAAGATCCTTGTTGCACCTTCTGCACTGCAGTGGGCCTATCTGTGGAGTAAGGAGCTCCCAAATCCACCCTGGGTCACAGAATGACATGAGTTGGAAGGCACCTCTGGAGATCACCTAGTCCAACCTGCTCCAGACCACATTGCACAGGAACGTGCCCAGGTGGGTTTTTAATGTCTCCAGAGACAGAGTCATCCTACAAGTGCCACAAGCCTTCCTCCTGGTCTCCAACTCTTGCACTTGACAGCACAAAGGCCTAGCTTCAGCAAAAGAAGTTAAGGTAACTTCTGACCAGATCTGCACTAGGGTTTGTTCCTATGGCACAGGAGATACTGCCTTAATTCCCTCCTTCCAGAAGATGACCCAGACCTCAAGCTTTCCCATCTCCCAGAGAAATTTTCACACAAAAGTACCACCGCAATTGTTTTGAAGATGCAACGCGTGTTACTTTGTGCCTTGGATGGTCTTAGATGAAATGTACGAGCCATGCTCTAGGTCACCCACCATGGTGACCCTCTTCCTCACCCTGACTCTTTCTGCCCATCCCCCAGTGGGACCTCCCCAGCTGCCCAGCTCCACCAGGCTCATGGCTCCATTGGGAGCTTCCTGCTAAGGCATTGCCAGCGTCACAGCTCAAAACTCTCTCTGAACATCTCTTTTAAAACACCTGAGCTCTGGGCAGCAGCAGGACTTAAACATCTCCTTTTTAAGCCGCCACTGAAGCAGAGACTTTCTGAATTGCTTATGTAGAACAAGGCACCTAAACCCCAAAGCCTCACACACAAGGTTTAGCTACAGAAAAAAAACTGGATTTTTCTTGTTAGCTCTAGCTCTGACTCTTCGGTCAATGCAACGGTGAAGTAGGAATTTCTGCAGGATTAAATCCTGTGGGATCTCAAATAAATACATTGTCTAAAAGCATGGTTAGGGGGAAAAGAGTAGGAAAATTCAGTCCATCTTCCACTATGTGACAAGTACGTGTCAAATATTCTTAGACTGATTTTAGTACAATCATTTCTAATACATTTCAGTGTTAATTGCCATCTCCTATTTGACATAATAATTATACATAACTGAATAACTATAAAATTGCTGCCTTATATTGCAAATTACTAATTACAGTAGTAAACATTAACAACATGCCATATATAAAATAGTGATTTGTATACTGAAATGAATTAGAAATAATTGCAATGTGTGATAATTAGAATTATGCAAACATTAGCTATCTAATTGTTAGGTGGATTTTTATTTTTTTTTCATTAATATTCTCATTTTAGAGTTTGAGATCATTATCTGAATTTTTTTTTATATGCGTAACTCAAAGGCTTCTTTTTTTTTTTTTTTTAAACCAAGAAGGAATGAAGACAAGAAACATGTCCTCATTGAGGCCAAGTGGGGATTTGAGGCAATGCTCAGGTACACAGCTGTCCAAGCAGGGCTGTGAAGAGAAAACCTTCAAGAATCCTCTCTTTGCCCAGTCTGCAGGATGGACCATTACCCTTAGAGCCCAAAAGCTTATACTGAGAATTACTCATCACAATCAGTAACCACAGCAACCTCAAAGACGCCTTCTTGCCACTGTGACCTCTTAGGACTTTGTTGGAGAAAATGACCTGAAAGGGGCTCTCCACAATGTCTGCCTCGGGCTGCACCTGGCTTCTTGTGGCAGGACTTCTGTGAGCAATCATGGGTGTCCACCTCAGACCCTTCCTCTTTTCCCAGGTTCCATAACTTTTTTTTGCTGATATATGTGTCCCTTTCTAAGGAAAGATCTCTTTCTCTCTGTTAATCACCACAATGATGTTTCCAAATACAGGTGTCTAACTTTAGGTACAAGGCTTTGACAATTCTTCTCTTAGATTTCAGTGTAGGTGTAGGTTTGGTAAAATATTCACAAGTGAGAAATGAAAGGGAAGTTAGCCCAAAGATAAAACACCTAGCACAACCTTCAAATGATGATGTTTATGTCCAATAGCGATGGGTACTGAAGATCTATAACTCTCATCAGCTACATTGGGAGTTACAAGGACCATTTAGAGTCAAGCTTCCTTGGAAGTAACATAGAAGTTCTGTCCTAGCAAAATTTCCAGCTACTTCCAACTCCTTCCTCCACATTTTTGTCTCCTATATATTTGTCCTCTTCTCCTCCAACGCTCATCTCCCTCCTACCTTCCTTTCCACAGTACTGTAGAAGCCCTAATGGAGAGGAGGGGTTTGTGACAGGAAAGTTGCTGTAGTGTGTGAGCAAGGAACAAATTAGATTGCTAAAATGATGTGATAACCCTACATTTACCTGCTAAAGAACAGCTTCGATATTAGTGCAAGACTGGAGCACTAATCAGAAAACCGTCCAGACACATTATCAGCAACAGAGCAGGGAGAGGGGACAGCCCCTTTATGAAATTGTTTTCTTTGATAAAGGGAGTTTCTTAGTGCTGTAAATCTAACTCACATGAGTGATCATATAGCCACAGGTACAACACTCATTATTAACTAACTAAAGAGTATGCACCAAATCAATTAAAAACAATCTTCAAAAGAAGGTACATAATTTAATTGTACCTAGGTACAGCTCTGCTCTAATTTATCTTCTGGCCACTTTCAAGGGATTTTACTTAGGTGTTTAATCTAACATTCATTGCAAAGGGTAATTCTCATGAAATTGCTATGGCATCTCCTGTATCACTTAATGCAAATGCTTCGCTGCCTCGGCAATGGAGAGGAGCTTTTTCAATAAAGACGCACATCAAAGCGCGGCGTGAAGTGCTCTCTTTGTTCAAGTTGTTTTAAAAGCAGCAAAATGTTTCACAGTAACGAGACATTCAGACTCTAACACCAGCTACATTTAGATGACAAATCGCATTCTAAATAGCGGATGTACAAATCGCATGTCCACGATGCAACGAGGAATATGGGCTCCAGACATGTTTTGCATATAAAAGCCTGCCCAGGCTCATGAACTTGCACGGGAACACTAGACAGGAGCATGCCTACATTTTCAACTTCTGCGTGGCATTAGGACATGCCCCTGGCATTTTATTTATTTCTTTTTTAAACTTATTTTTGGCTTCTAAATTCAGATTTAAGGCACTTAAATAAGCAGCCCGGTCATTAAAGGTCAGGTAGGTGGCAGCACTCATTAACCTACTATCTGGGTATGTGGAGAAAGTACAATTAAGCAGATATACCAAAGTGAAGAAAGACCACACATACCATATGTGAACTGGAGCTAAGCTCTTTCATTCATCTAGAAAATCATGGTGGTCAGCCAAGAAGAAGGCATCTGGTTCTTGGTAAAGGTACCTGTCAGAACCCACATCATCACACCCCCATATTTCTGTGCAGAGAGGAGATGAAACACAAAGGACCTGTAGAGCAAAATGTCAAGCCTGAGCCTGCTCTCATTCCTATTTCAAAACTTCCAAAGTTCTTTCCCACCAGAATTACTCTCAGTTTAGACCAATTTCGTTGTTTGGGGATGCAGTAAGCTGGGGCTGGTAGCTCCCAAGGCTACGGGAGGTATATGCACAACTATAGCTGGGGACATAAAAAGAAAAAAAAAAGATGTGTAACTCCATTACCATCTCCCTCTTCACAGAATCACATGAGGTTGGAAGGGACCTCTGGAGATCATCTTGTCCAACCCCCTGTCACAGCAGGTCCACCCAGAGCAGGTCCCACAGGAACAAGTCCAGGTGGGTTTGGAATGTCTCCAGAGGAGGAGACTTCACCACCTCTCTGGGCAGACTGTTCCAGGGCTCTGCCACCTTCACAGGAAAGAAGTTCCTCCTCATGTTTATGCGGAACTTCTTATATTCAAGTTTGTGACCATTTCCTCTTGTCCTATCCCCGGGCACCACTGAAAAAAGACCGGCCCCAGTCTTTGCATAAGACTGATCATAATTGATCAGACTGATCAGACCAATAAGCATTGATCAGATCCCCCTCAGTCTTCTCTTCTCCACACTAAGAAGACCCAAGTCCCTCAGCCTCTCCTTGTAAGAGAGATGCTCCAGGCCCTTCATCATCTTTGTAGCTCTCTGCTGTACCCTCTCCATCAGTTTCTTGTCCTTCTGGAACTGGGGAGCCCAGAGCTCTTCCAGGGAAGACCACAGTATTTTGCAGGAAAAACAAATAAGGCCATTAAGATCCACTGTTCAAACAGATGACATGGAGAGGTTTCCTGGATAAGGTCCCACTCAGCATGGACTTTCACCAAGGGCTCTCGCAAGAGGGGTTGGGAGGAGGCAAAGGAGAAGGGGCTTCAAAATCCACTTTCAGCCCTGAATTGCCTCCCCATAGCCCTGATGGAAGATGGTGAAATAGCACCTCAGTGACAGGCAGCAGTGGGGGGTTTCAAGGCAATCTTGCTGATACCTGCACATACATTTTCTCCATCTGCCAATTTCCTCTGGAGAAGGAGATAATCTGTTCCCTTACTCCATTAGTCGTCATTATTTAAAGCAACCGGGGTGGGTTTTTGTTTACTTTGATTTTAATTAAGACCCCTACCAATATTGCTGTCCATCATCTCAGAAAATGGCTCAGGAGGACACCGACCTCCTTTCGCAGCTATTTTTCACCTTTACTCTTGCGCTGAATACATAAAACATCACAGTGGGTATGGATTCCCATATTTACAGAATACCTGTGTAAGCAGCTATAAATCTTTTAACTTAGAAGCTCTCCCTTCAGGTTACCATTACCATCCATCTGACTAATAAACATACTTATAAATGTGCATGTTTTCACAGCTCTCTCACCGACATGGTGTCACTGGGCTTGCTAATCATGATACAATTATTCCAGCCCGGCACTGTAACTCTGTGCTTTCTTCCTTGACGCAGAGAGCCCTGTACCTGTTAGCTGGCCTGGGTTTTTTCATCTAAAAATGCTCTTAAATTGTTTTGATTCTCCCGACGTGAAATGAAACACTTATGTTACAGGGAAGACTGGAATACGTTACTCTGTTTGTTAAAAAATAGAACTTGTACACAAACTCCCGATATAAATATGGCCCTACTAGGGAAAAGACATTTATGGTCATGTTTGCACAGTCCAAACGCCAACACATCAGTAATTTGAAATCATTACCAATCTTTAGTTTGTACAATGGAGTAAGTAAAAACATTAATTTAAATATCTTTCCACACAGCAAAACTTTACTGACATCAGCATATTACCAAAACCAATTTTCTTACATCAACTCACATCTTCCCCTAATTCTGTAGCGTAGCTCTTGGGAGTTGCTACAAGGTCTGTGTAAACTGAAAATCTAAATAACATTATGACGCCTGTTACAGAACTAATTTATAATCTAATACCCTAGTTGAATTTAATATCCTACTTATTTATTCAAGAAAAATATCTGGAAAAGATATGTCACATCATAATGCGGTTGTTATGAAAATGGGAAAAAAATAAAGAGGAATTTTAAGTATGGATAACACGAATCAGGAGGGATAGGTAACAAGCAAGAAGGGTTGCCTGCCCTTCACATGAACAAAAGCTCCAGCGCCTGGGTAATTGGCCTGTTCATTTCAAAATTCACTTATTGACAAATCTGGTCTTTTCCATCAGATCTGCAAGCTGAAAATGTTCCTTCTATTAATGCTATTAGCTCCACAGTACGGCAGCATGTAACTGGTGGACAAACTGCTGCCCCCTCGTCAGCTGCCTTCAAAAACTCCTTTTTTATTTTCAACTGGATTGAGGAATTGAGCTTTGCAGCAGCATTCGTGAACGTGGGCTTTCAACATCAACACGGTCACACATGCATCATAACTTTCAAGTTAATGAGAATAGACTACGTCGGTGAATATCAAATTTGCCTCTTCATTTGCCTTTTCTAAGCCCTTCCAAGTGACTACATCTCTCAAACAGACTTTTGTAAAAATATTTAGGATCACAGCAGGAGAGAAAAACAAACAGGCTGAAATCATTCACAAAACATTTTGCTATTGAAGTGTCACTGCTGGATAAGCCCTGTTAGCTCTTCTGGCAGAAACAGCATTTTATAAAAACTTAGTAGACCTGAATAGCATATTTATACGGCAGAGCTGAATGCCCAGAAAAAGGACAGCATCCCTTTTTTTCAGCAAACTTAATACCCACCGTGGAGGGCTGCATAAATCACGTTATGGTAAATGCAGGACCTTATTACTCGACTTGAGCTGTGCCGCAGCCCAAGCTTTTGGCCTCCACCTGGCATTCAGCAGACCAGAGACAGCCACCAACCATCAGGCTCTGGCCACTGCTAGGGGTCACATAAATACCATCAACGGCACACAGAACAGAAATAATGAATAAATAAATACATATGTGTGTAAAAAAACCTCATAGACACACTCTGGATAAGAAGTTATTTTGAGGCCACTGTGAAAACACAATTACCTCATTTGGCTGATTCTTTCCTGTGAGGGTGATGAGACACTGGAACAGGTTGCCCAGAGAAGCTGTGGATGCTCCATCCCTGGAGGGGTTCAAGGCCAGGCTGGATGGGGCTTTGAGCAAACTGGTCTGGTGGGAGGTGTCCCTGCCCATGGCAGGGGATTGGAACTCTATGGTCTTTAAGGTTCCTTCCAACCCAAACCATTCTATGATTCTATGATTTGTTTCGGTGTGTGCTTGGGTGCCCCCAGTTACAGAGTGGGTGAGACTCCCCTGCCTGGACGTCCAAGCCTCAAAGGCAGAAGAGGGTCAACTCTGATAGCCTTGATGGGGTCACAGCATACATCTGGTTTAGTTTAAAAATCATACCTCAGCTGCAATAGCATTTACTCACCATAAAAACTCTCCAAAGGAGAGGAAAGGCTGCTGTCTGGGACAAGTCACAGAGCGATAATTAGATATTCCTCCTCCATTTTCTCCAAAAACCTGCAGTTCCTATTACAGAAACACACGCTGCACAGAATTGCTGATTAGAGAGACGCTGCCTCCTACCCCCTATGAATATGTCCCTACGGTTTCTCTTAAAAACCAGCTTATCGTTATCTTCCTTCAGGAGGTCAAAGGCTTGTCAAGCACTTGCCCTACCACGATGTTGCCTCACATCCTCCCTCAGCCCCTAAAGGCCACAGGCCTCATGTTGGTGCCTCCTTGAAGCTAGGAGGCAACTAGCCCCATGGCGGCAGGAGCTCCCCTCTGCCACTCCTGGGCTCACATACCCTGTGGCAGGGCTTGTGTTAGCCAAGAAAAGAAACAGAAGGCCAAAAAAGCACAATCTTCAGGATCACAGCAATCAGGCAACGGAAGCAAGGGCAAAGGTGCAAAGAAGTGAAAGAGCTGCCAGCACTGCTCTGCTCCTCTAACCACCCTGGAGAAGGATTCTTCCCCTGGAAGAGCTCAACCCTGCCAGCCTCATCCTCTCCCCCTGCCTCCTGTACTGCTCCAGAGACAAGGCCAAGGCAGAAAAGGAAAAGTTTATCTAAATACCACCAGAAAAGCAGCAGAGCACTGACAACATAGGGCTTTGCAGTTAATTTTTCTCAGGGACCTAACACTGCAACAGGAATTGCTCCAAGCAGACTACTCAAAAATGTGTCTGGACATCTCACTATTTAACTACTTGACTCACTCCAAAAATATATATTTGAGGGAAAAAATCATAATATGAGATCAAATGATAGAATCACAGAATGGTTTAAGTTGGAAGGGACCTTAAAGATCATGGAGTTCCAACCCCTCTGCCATGGGCAGAGACACCTCCCACCAGACCAGGTTGCTCAAAGCCCCATCCAGCCTGGCCTTGAACACCTCCAAGGATGGAGCAGCCACAGCTTCTCTGGGCAACCTGGTCCAGTGCTTGTTCCAGATTAACGTCCCTGACACCTATTAAAAATCAACATTATAAATATTTAAAGGGTGTGTGTCAGGAGGATGGGCCAGTCTTTTTTCAGTGGTGCCCAGGGACAGGACAAGAGGAAATGGGCACAAACTCAAGTATAAGAGGTTCCATCTAAACATGAGGAGGAACTTCTTCACTTTGAGGGTGGCAGAGCACTGGAAGAGGCTGCCCAGAGCAGTGGTGGAGTCTCCTTCTCTGGAGACATTCAAACCCACCTGGACACGTTCCTGGGGTACCTGCTCTGGGTAGACCTTCTCTGGCAGGGGGGTTGCACTAGATGATCTCCAGAAGTCCCTTCCAACCCCATAGCATTCTGTGAGTCTGTTATTCAGATACTAGACATACCAGAGAAGTGCCAAGCACATCCGGGGAAATGGGGGTAAAGGTAGAGGGGAAGCCTTTTTTTTTGTTAGTTTGTTTGATTTGAGTTTCTTTACCATCTTTCTGCTGTTTCCATTTCTGAGGACTACTAGGGCAGGTGTGGTCCCCAGCACAGACATTAAAGAAGCTATATGGGGAAATCCCACAAGCTGCCTTTAGGCAACCTTAACTTCTTTGTTTTTTTTTTTCCCCACCACAGGTAGGGCAGAGGAGGGACTCATGAAATGGAAGATCCCCAGCTCTGGGTTCTTCAGGCAAGCAATAAACTTCCCCCGGCCATGCACAGCGTGAAGGCTCCTCTTCTTTCCCTCCACAAAAGGCTAAAAACCTGCCTGTATTTTTCTCCACTGATCCTTCACGAGGGGAAATTATTTTGGACACAGCAGCAGGGCCAGCTGCTCTTAATTATAAATCAGGTCTCCAGCATATGTGCACAGTACAGAGCGCCACTCGAGCAGTCGGGAAGACAAAGCTGTACCCGCCAGCCACCCCTCCGAGGAGCAAACCATGCCAGAGGAGCCGAAGGCATTTGGTTCTTCACCCACCGAGCCAGCAGCTCCTGTGTCCTCCTCAGCCCTTCCCCGTGGGAAACGCTCCCAAATCCATTGCCCCTGCAGGAGACCAACACTCGAAACCTCCACTGCTTTACCATCTCCTCGCCAGCTTTTTTCTCATTTGCTATTAAGACCTCCATTAATAGCCAGATTTGCGGGGGTTTTCATTTTAAGTAAAAACAAACGGGTGAATATGGCCCGAGGGCCAAACGCATCCCGTGAAGTGCTACGCTACGGCCCGAGGCCGCTCTCTTCTGCTCTCTCTCATCTTTTTCAAATATTTAAAGACTGCAGAAAGGCTGTGACCTCAGGAGAACATCTTGCCCAATCCCTTGCACCCACATAACTCATTGCAGCACTGTTTCATAGAATCACGGAATTGTCAGAGTTGGAAGGGACCTCTAGAGATCATCTAGTCCAACTCCCCTCCTAAATCAGGATTCCCCAGAGCACATCACTCAGGACTGCATCCAGGTGGGTCCTGAAGATCTCCAGAGAAGGGGACTCCACAACTTCCCTGGGCAGCCTGTGCCAGGGCTCTGGTACCCTCACTGCAAAGAAGTTTTTCCTTGTATTTGAATGGAACTTCCCATGTTCCAGCTTGTGCCTGTTGCCCCTTGTCCTGTCACTGGGAACCACTGAGAAAAGTTCGGCTCCGTCCTCCTTCAACCCACCTTTTAGATACTTGTAAACATAGATAAGGTCTCCCCTCAGCCTTCTCTTCTCCAGGCTAAAGAGTCCCAGCTC
>JAOTQQ010000032.1:58440256-58497369 GCA_026546715.1 Gallinago undulata
TGTAGCCCTCTGCTGTACCCTCTCCAGCAGTTCCCTGTCCTTCTGGAACTGGGGAGCCCAGAACTGGACACAGTGCTTCAGATGGAGCCTCACCAGGGCAGAGCAGAGGGGCAGGATGACCTCCTTCAACCTTTTGGTTGCATTCTTCCTGATTCACCCCCAGATGCCATTGGCCTTCTTGGCCACAAGGCCACATTGCTGGCTTATGGTCATCCCGTTGTCCACCAGGACTCCTAGGTCTTTTTCCTCAGAGCTGCTCTCCAGCAAGTCAGCCCCCAACCTGTACTGGTGCAGGGGGTTATTTCTCCCCAGGTGCAGCACCTTACACTTGCCTTTATTGAAGTTCATCAGGTTTCTCTCTCCCCAACTCTCCAGCCTGTCTGGGTCTCACGCATCACAGCCCTCCAGCTGTGTCAACCACCCCTCCCAGTTTTGTATGTTCAGCAAACTTGCTGAGGGTACATTCCATCCCTTCATCCAGGTCATTGATGAATATATTGAAGAGGACTGGAACCAGTACTGACCTCAATATGTGTGTACAGATTCATATACATATGTACCTCTCCATGCATACATGTATTTTTGCATATGTAGAGAAGGGTGCATGGAGATACCCATTGAAATCTCCACTCCAAGGCTGATTAAAATGTATTGAAATATTTAGTCATTACAGGCTTGGATATCCATCACTTGAAACTGCATATTTACACATGCAGTAGTACGATTAAAAAACGGTTCATGAAATAATTGTTCATTAGTAGGTCTTAAATTAGGGGAAGGCTGAAATGATGAATATTTTAGTCCAACCCAGGGACAAGGATGAAATCTCTGGTTTGTGAACGCTGCAGAGCAGCTCAAGGCTGCTTTAAAAATATGACACACTTCACGCTGCTTATTGTAATACTTTAAGTTCATCTTCAATGCAGCAAGTCTCCTGCTCAGATTAGTTTGGGGTGTTTTTGTCAATTTAGGGTATCTTATGAATTGTTATTATTTATGATTTCATCTATTTATTGAATAGAAAAATTCAACTTCTATGCAGCTTGTATCAGAAATCACTGAGGTTTTAATGAAGCGCAGTTTGAAAATGTACGGATTTTTGTGTGAATTAAAACCTAAAAACCTGGAGACAGAAGAAGCTATAAAACATTGTTAATGTTTCAGGAACTATGCCTGGATTTTCAAAAATCTGCATCTATTTTCTGTGGTTTTCATGCACACTCAATTCCTTAAAATAATCCCAATGAAACAATCCTTCACGATAGCACACGATCGATGTGTAAAAACCCTCCTCAGCTTCCATTTTAGAAACCATAAAACCATGTTGCTGTTTTCTACTTCAGAATCAACTTCAGAGTCAAGGTAGCTCATAAAAACCCGACTTCTTAATTTATTCATCAGCATAAAAAAAATAAATAATGTGGTGGTAGAATAATTAATAGTTGTTATATCACACTACAAAAAGCTTGACTTCATGAATGCACAACACTTGAGTACAACCAAAATATGTTCTGAATAATACCCTTTCCCAAATTCTGTGATAGGACAGTGCACGACTAATGGTTTAAATAGTACTAGAAGTAGATGGGTAGTATTTGGCTTCAAAGAGAAGTATCTTCCCTTGCTAGAAAAGGCTCCCCAGAGATAATTATTTGGAAGTAGGCAGAATTCTAAAAAACGGCAGGGGAATTGCAGCATAAAGCATGGAACAATGTAAGAACCCAGTTGTTATCCGTTGTTTTTTAACGTTAATAACGAAGTAATGGCTGGCCATACAAAGTAAGAACAATACATGTGAAAATAACATTGGGGGGGGGAATAATTATGAGAAATGTAATTGTAATTTTCTAAGAAAGGTGTTCTAGCTGCAAGGTGAAAAAAAAGTTATTTGGAGGTGGGCAAGGAAAGGGAGGCATCGCTCATAGAAATTAGCTACCGCAGAGAGTGTCTAAATGGAAGAATTATCAATCCAGATCATGATATGGCAGTTTCTAATGAGAAAGGCAGGATGCAAAAATAACATCTCAGGGTAACTATTAAGCCCGAATAGATGCTGTTTACTGTATTAATGTTGCCTTTACTGGTGTAAAAAAAAACAAAACAAAACAAAAAAAAATCACAAAAAACAGGATTGTATTAGGCCATTGCGCTCCCATCTTTTCAATTACAGAGATAGAACAATCTCAGATTCCAAAGCTAACTACAAATCAAAATTGTGTTATGTTATCTACTGAGACACAAATGGAAAATAAATACTGTTAACTGTCACTTTCCATTAGGTAACAGAAATTCAATTACATTTCAAACAAGCCTCCATGTCAACAGAATAAATCTGTTTCATAAATGAGCAGGTAACCATTTTTGATTCTAACTTCCCAAAGGGAAAAAATCAATTTTAATCACAATTGTTCATTTTTTTTTCCATGTGAATGTTTTGGAGCAAAGTACATCATCTGACCAAATAAATACCATTCTATAGCACCAAGGTTTAGGAAGAAGAGGCAAGGAAAGGAGTGGAATTATGAAATTCATCTGCTGATACTCTATTCTGGTTTTCCACTGAAGGCTCACACTGCCCTACTAACCTCTGGACCATCGGCTTTCCCAGTCTTCTTACTTTATCAGAAGATCAGAAACCCAAGAAAGCATCAGCAACAACCACAACAACCCAGAGTTCCTCACAATTTAACAGCCACTGTAAAAAAGCAGTGGGTTTTATCAGGGTGATTACACTTGGAGAGATCAAGGCAAGTAATAAAGAAGTTTTTTGGAAAGAAAGGGCCCCACTATCTTCTCAGATATGGACAAAATATACAGAGCTTGGGTGAAACACTATACAGAAATACAGAATATTATCTGGTGTATTCAAAAGTACCTTCTTATTCAGGAGACCTCCAGGTTAGTGACAAGAAATGTGAAGAAATCTGAAATTGGGATCTATATTTCATAGAATATCTCAATTTGGAAGGGACCCTATAGGTCATCAAGTCCAATTCCCTGCTCCTCGCAGGATACCTAAAACTAAACCATATGACTAAGGATGTTGTCCAGATATTTGAGACCCCTTTGTACATTTTTATACCGGGTTTTGGAAACAACAATCCTGTTTTACTAGCACAGGACCCCCAGCTTGACAGAAGCCTGTCCTGATGCTGAGCAGAAGCAAGACTCAGCATCTGAGTCTCGAGCATCAGGCCTTCTCTTTTCTAAAGCACAAGAGGCAAACAAAAACGCCTTTGAAGAGCAAGAGCACTGTGACACCAACTTCACATCTCATCCTCAAGTGAGAAGAACAAAGCCACCATTGGCTTGATGTGGGAGAATCTTGCCCCCTGCACCCCCCTTTGAAGGGGAAGCCAGTACTGGAATGCAAACATGTTTGGGAGCTGTATGTCCCCACAAACGGTATTAATTACAATAGACAGAATGGGCATCCTCAGCCACCCGACTGCCAACTGGCTCACTGTCACATTAGCTTAGAGAGTGAAGAAAAACAATCTCAATGCCATAAATTTATTTCTTTCTGTGGAAACTCACTGTGGAGCACACACCAAAAAAAGTCACAAAATCCGTGTTTCTTATAACACAGAGGAATTGGTTCAGGAAGTAAATGAAATCCAGCCATTAAGTAGTAGTGGCCACAGGGTAATTAAACTGGATGTCCTCTCAGGGTCATCATCTCAAGAGGTGGTACTACGACATTAAACGTGAAGCACGACAGAGGCTTTTTTCCTAAATGAGGAAATTAGTTCTAGAGCCTAAAGATGAGAGTAAGGAAATTAAAATCCATACAAATCTACTAAAACATACCTTATTAGAGTCACAGCAGGCTTATATATCCCAAAATAAAAATGAAGAGTCAAGAACAAAAGAGCATGGCTAAATAATAATGAGAAGCCAATAAGCAAAATCCCAAACTTCACCATATAAAGTGTAAAAGAAGCAGATTACAAGGGTGAAGGAAATCCCCCAAACAGTTAAATAGATCACACAAGTAAGAGGTTCTGTAGGCACAGCTTCCAGCAGGAATTGCATGACTATTAGGCCACCTGGCCATCAATAGTTGAGGTAAAGCAAATGGCCAGGAAGCTAAAGTCTTTCTTGGAGTCACTATACATCACAACTAATAATAATTGAGATGGGCAATTCTCAATCATACTGGTGTTGTCAGAGACAGGATGACTGAAGAGGGTGAAATTTGACAAATTCAACTGTCTATTCTCTTCAGGACCAAGAGCTTCCTTTGTTTTCAAAACCTTTTGCAAATCTGACCCTGCTTATAGCACATCTGTCATCGTATGACTCTCACAGCAGAAACAGACAGTATTTGAAGGTCAAACAGAAGAAAAAGATCCTATTTTCCACGTTCTAACATCCTATGCTCTGTTCAGCACATGAAGTTTGGGTTTATAGTTTTATCATTTCTAAGAATACAAAGAACAGCTGGGCTGGGTCAGAACCAGAGTGAGCTCTTACCTGGCTTCAACCGTGTCCTTGGTGCCCAACCTCTAGGGAAGCCACAATCCAGCACAAATATATGACACCTGCCCCCTCCACAGTCCTCTCCCCACCTTGGCTATTTCCAGTTGATGAGATTTCCTGTTCTTGATGCAGTTTGTCTATTTTGTTACTCTCAACAGATCTCTCTTTCAATTACTTGCTCAGTATAACCTTGAACCAACGTAAGCCTTTTGTATAGAAAAACTCCTCTGTCAAGTTTTCATCATAAATGTCTCCTAAAACAGTATCTTAAAGCTTAGCAGTTTCCAACCCTGAAGGTGGGCTGTGAAATACTGATCAAAGCTCTGAAAGAAGCCAAGGATCAAGAGAACAGAGCTACTATACAAATGTACGGTTCTGTTTCCAACATCAAGGATAAAGGTGAGAAGTTGTGCACCACCCACGTAATTACAGACACATCACTTTTGCTCTTCAACCAGAAAGAGCATTAATTATTACCTACAACAGAAGTCAAGAGTCACAAAACACACACACAGCTTCTCAGGAGAAGAAGAGCAGCCTTGTCCCACTAGGAGTGCCCATTACAGTCTGAGTGAAGAAACATTTCAGACTTTCTAGAAGCTTCTTGGTATGAATTTACTTAGAAAACTTGGACACGCAGTCCTGAAGGCCAAATATTCTGGAGGGGTGGGGAAGGCCTCCAAGGAAATTCAGAGAACCTAAGATTACCTTCTAGTCAAAGGCCACTTCACTCCATTGGCTGTAGAGGACACCTTGGAGACCAGCCACAACGTGAGCCTCTGTGAATATTCACAGTGTGATCCACACATTTACAGGTGCATTCCTGCCCTGGATGAAAAAAAATAACTAAATGATTGGAAATACGAACAAGGAGGAAAAAATAACTAGTGCGGGAAGAAAGCATGTCCAAAGGATCAATACTACGAATGGCACAGTTATTCATATTTACTAATAACTGAAAGCTGACATGCTATAAGTAATAAGAACGTGAAATTTGCTGACTACAGAGAACTATTTAAGGGTAGTCAAGACTACAAAGGATTGTGAGGAACTCCAGAAGGACCTTTAAAAAACTAGGTAATTGGACAACCTGACAGCAGATGAAATTCACTGTGAAAAAAAAGTGCAGAGTAGGGTACACTAGAAGGAACAAATTTAAAGCCACTTGTACATCCTGATGGGTTCTGAAATAGTTATAACCTCTCAGGAAAAAAGATGCAAGATTCATGATGGGCACTTCAATGAAGATGTTTGCTCAATACACATGAGGGGTCAAAAAAAGTGAACAGGATGTTACAACGTATTGAGAAGGGAATACAGAATATGAAAAATATTAATATACTGCCATTTATATTGCCATCACTGTAAATTAATGGCATATACTCCCCTTGAATACATTACCTCTGTCAAGAAGGACATGAAAATAGAGTCCAAAGGACATCAAGGAAAAAAAGCCCTCCTGCTTCACAAGAGAAGAAGGTCCCTAACTAAAGCAGTTTTAAAAGAAAGTTTCCTTGCGGACAGATTACTCCACCATCACTCATTCCAGCCACCATCCTCTGAAGCAGCATGAAATACCCAACAACAGAAATGAGGAAGACCTTGGCCTTCATTCACAGGACAATGCCCATGCTTTTAATTACAATGTTTAAAACTACCTAGTTTTCAGAGAACACAGAGGCAGATGACAGTGGACACAGGTAATGCTGAGGTACTCCATGCCTTGTCTGCCCTAGTCTTCACCAACAATGTCTCCCAGGCCTCAGAGCTGAGAGGCTGGGTTGGAGATGGAGATGATCAGCAGTAGGTGAGGACTGAGTGGGAGATTTCAAGAGAGCTCAGGCCATATGTGTCCATGGGACCCAATGGGTTGCATCCATGGCTGCTCACAACTACTCTGTCACCTTTGAAAGGTCTTGGGGAGCAGGAGAGGTGCCCAAGAACTGGAGAAAGGCAAATCTTCCTCTTCAGACAACTACTTCAGACTTCTGTCTTCAGGTAGAAGCAGCAGGCATCTCCTGAAATTCAACAAGGACAAACAAAACCGTCCTGCCCTTGGGAAGGAACACACGATACAGGCTGGGACCTGGCTGGTGGAAGTAGTCTTGGTGTCCAGCAAGCCAAACATGAGCCAGCAGTGTGCCTTGGCAGCAAAGAAGGCCAACAGCTTTCTCAGCTGTGTGAAGAGGAGTACAGCCAGCAGACAGCGAGAAGGGACGTCCCTCCCTCTTGCTCAGCACTTACCAGACCACACGCAGGATACCATGACCAATTTTACTCCCTCATCCAAAAATACAATAAACTGAAGCAATTTCCAGACTGGTTGGGGTCTGAAGCAGCTGCCCTGTGAGAAGAAGCTGAAGGAACCAGGCATATTCAGCCTGGAGAAGAAATGGCTTTGAGAGCACTTACATTCCCCTAGCACCTATGGGGAGGGTCATCCAGGAGATGAAGTCAGAGTCTTCACAGGAGAGCACGATGGAACAAAAGACAATGGGCATAAGATGAAATAAGGAAGGTTCAGACTGGATATACACTAAAAACTTTCCCAGTAAGGATAGTCCAGTTGCCCCATCCGGGGACCAGGTTACCCTGAGAGGTTGTTCAGTTCTCCATCCTTGAAGGCTTCGAATATCCAACTGGATCAACCCGATCTGACCTGACCACACTGTGAGGCTGGATGAGACACCTCCTGAAGACTCCACCTAACCAAATCATCCTATAATCCTGTAAGTAGTTGGTTTTTCTGTCATAATTACAGCATGGTGAAGGAACCCATTTATTGCACCCAAGTGCCTGGAAAGGCCAAGGAAATGTCATCTATATATAGCACCAAAAGCTATGGATTTGAAACAACAGCAGCAGGCAGAATATTTTGGACAGGCTATTTCCCCTCCTCAAATTTCCATCTGTTCTCTTACATCTACTTCAGTTTTATATGGCCCCCCATTAACCAGACCATCTCAGCATCATCCTGTTTCGATGCATTTCAGAACCATGATCATCTTCACCATGAAAAAAATGAGTAAATTCACTGCCATGTGTTATTGCTTGCATTCCCTAACTTTTCTTGCTGTGGATCATTAAGTTCTGCATTGCCAAATGCTGGTACCTTGTATACATTCACAACACAGGCTCGTTTATAAAATGGAAATTTTGATAGATAGTCAAATAATGCTCTAGATTACAAGACACAGGGTAGAAAAAAAAAAAAACACAAAATCCACAAAACATTTTATTCACACATTTTCCTAATTTTGTTCCACTGCACTGCACTACTTTCTATTAGTAATAGTTTAAAGACGAAATGCCATCTTTAATTTTTAATTTCTTCAGCGCTTTAGTCTAATGGCTTCCAAGTTTGACACTGAAACAGAATTTATTTTTAAGTTGGTTCTCTTTTTTTTAAAAAAAAAAAATAAAAAAAACCTAGTATTATTAGTAAAGAAACACTGTTCCATAGAAGATCTCTGAGTAGTAAACATGTGGCCCATATTTTATCTTCATTCCTGTAACACAGCTACACTCAAACTTGAAGTTTCCACTTATCTCAAACAAATTCTGGATGGTTAAAAACTACGACAGAGTGTACAAAGGTGGATTTGCCCTGACGTGCAGAAGTAGTGACCCAGCAACAACGAAGACGTGCAAGTGCCTTCTTTCCTAGAAAACAACTCTCCACTGGCACAAAGTTATCTTTGTTCACTCACTGCCTTCTTTGCCTTTCCAAAAAACATCTGGCTTACACACCTATGGACGACCAGATCGAAATGGGGTCCCAAATCCCATGAGCACATCAAAAGTAGGTCCTCAGGCACAAACTTTTTTTAAAAAAAAAAAGCTGAGAACTTCTCTATGCTCTGTTGCTCCTTCTTTCTTCCCTGTGACTTTTTACTTCCAAATCTTATTTTAAATACTACTCCAACTTCTATTTCCTAAAAACACAGGCAATAAATATTTTCATTAATACTGGCATCCAAAGAATTATCACTTGTTTCCAGAATTAATGTCCCAGGTATCTCGGCAAGTAAAATTCCACTAGATTGTAATTTGGTCACTTAATGAAGGTTTTCTCAACTGCCATGAGAGCTAAAAATTTTATGTTTGTCATCAGTGGGGGAGAGGAGGGGTTAAATGAAATTAGACATTGAAAAATATCTCAAGGACCACAGAGTTCACTCTGCAGATGAATTGACCTCGGGAACCAAGATTTGACACCACCGATGTCAGCCTTCTAAATATAAGAATATATATTGAGGGGAGGGGGAGAGGACATTCTCAGCTGACAATCAGGAAGACGACACCACCACTGACAACGTGAGAGGAAAAGAGACCAAAAACGGTACAAAAATGGGAACCGACGTAATCAAACTGACATCATCAAAGACTTTAAGGAGCAAGACTTTGAGGCTGACAACATTTTAAAAAAAAGACACTCAAATTTGACTTGATTTGTCAATTTACTCCTCCTTTGGAATCTGTCCCCCAGTACAAAGCATCGCTGAGCAACGGTGACCACAGTGATTCCTCAAGGCTTTGACCCCTCTGGTATGTACAACCCTGGTCTTATTTCCTAAATGGGCGACATTTTTCTTTTCCCAATGGAAATCTAGAGCTAATTTCAACCTAGGAATAACTTATGTTAAAATTACCGAACCCAGGACATACCAAGTTTGAAGTTCTTAAGAATCCCACCCAGCACAAACTGAACTGCTTCTGAGAAAAAAAATTATATGCACAAGCACAGAAATATGACAGATATATATATACACACATACACGCACATCTGCATATTGATTGTAACAAAAAAATCTTGCATTTGCTACGTGCCTGTCACCTGGCTCAGCAGCAAAACTGATGTGAAATGATTAAATCTAGAGTTCTTCAAAGATCAAATTCAGATCTATTTAATTCCTTGTTCAAGATTAGAAAGTTCCCACAAATTTTTTGTTATAACAAATTTAAACAACTGAGGTCAGTGAATAACAGATTTTTCGGTTTGTTCAACAACAATAAAATATCAATAACAAAAACTAATAGTTTTTTCTTCATGATAAACCAGAAATACTATTGACATAATTCTGAAAATGAAAAAATCAGAAAATAATTTTTCAAGATGAGAATGAAACAGTCTGTTTGGCGTCAAATACTACACTTTCCCTTTAATCAGCTGCCGAAAAGCTTGTAAGATATCAAAACCAAAAATCACAAATGAAAGCTCTGCAAAAATTAGATAAATTTATTTTGAAAAATTCTAAGCTAAACATTTCCTTAACTCTTCTGGAGTTTCTGAAGGCTAAGTAGATGGGTAATAAAAACCTAATGTATAGGTATGACCTAGTCTGTATGACCTAGCCAACCTCTCAATTAGAGGAAAAGTTGTACCAAAAAGATGTACAAAAAAAAAAGTTGTTTTTTTTTTTCAACCAAAAAATGTGAAAAATGGGTTAATCAATGATCTAGAGGGTTTTACTCAGTGGTACTTGTAAAAATATACTAGCCTTTCTCACAGTACAGCTGAGAGAAACACAAATTTAAGTCACAGTTACCTCTGTGTCCATGGGGCTCAATTAAGATTTTTTTCTTTCCTCACTGCCTTTCAAATACCGGCATTAGAAGAGATAGAGCTGATAACAGCATTTTCAGGGTTGTTTGGTTTTTTTTCCATACTGCTGAATGGTGAAAGCTTGCTTGGGGTTGTACAGTTCTCTGTCTGCAGACCTGGAATTGTCTCAGTTCTACCTTCCCAAGGAGGCAGAGTGAAAGAAGCAGCACGATCCACCTGAACGCCCACAGGCTGCGTTCGGTTCAGCCTCGTCACTGACAGATACCGGGGTGGTTCTACGTACCGCTAACGACACAAAGCAATATATTTTCCTCCACTTTAAAGCGCGGGAGAAAATTAATTAAAAACCACTTCTAGGTATTGAAGCCTGGGCTGATATCTTAGTTATGACAAGTGAACCTGAAACAGTCAAATCTTCCATCTTAAGGAAGCTGTTGATTAATTTGGGAAGATGAACACTCGCTCACATGCTTCTCTTCCAAGTGATTTTTGCCACGTTCATCAGTTACTTTTCTTTCTTACATCTAAAAGATAAACATTCTGTGCATTTCCATCAGCCACCGTGGTTCTGAAAGTTATACTCTTTTTGATACATTAATTGGCTATCATGAAAAATGGAGCAGAAAATGTTATTCATAGAAGTGTTACTCCGCTGTACATTGCGGCTTCAAAGCCCTTCCCAGGCATCCCTGACTCTCCACAGCATCCCCATCAAGCAGATAAATACTGGTTGTCCCATTCTGCGGGTGGAAAAGGAGGAACAAAAGAATGACAGAATGCTATGGGGTTGGAAGGGATCTCTGGAGATCATCTAGTCCAACCCCCCTGCCAAAGCAGGTCCACCCAGAGCAGGTTGAGACAGGAACTTGTCCAGGTGGGTTTGGAATGTCTCCAGAGAAAGAGACTCCACCACCTCTCTGGGCAGCCTCTACCAGGGCTCTGCCACCCCCGAAGTGAAAAAGTTCCTCCTCATGTTGAAAGAGAACTTCCTATGTTCACATTCGTGCCCATTACCTCTTGTCCTGTCACTGGGCACCACTGAAAAAAGACTGGCCCCATCCTCCTGACACCCAACCTTTAAGTATTTATAGGCGTTGATCAGATCCCCCCTCAGTTTCCTCCAGACTAAAAAGACCCAAGTCCCTCAGCCTCTCCTCATAAGGGAGATGTTCTAGCTCCCTCACCATCTTTGTAGCCCTCGACTGCACCCTCTCCAGCAGTTCCCTGTCCTTCTTGAACTGGGGGGACCAGAACTGGACCCAGTGCTCCAGAGGGGACCTCCCCAGGGCAGAGTAGAGGGGAAGGATGACCTCCCTCAAATAAATAAAGGCCTAAACTGCCAAAGGGTTTCTTTTAAGCAGGCTGTTCCAGTGATGGCTTGGCCCAGCACCTTCTGGGTGGAGATTTTATATCACAGAAACACTCTGGCTGGCATTATTTTCAACATCTAAAGTTGTCTCTAACGGCAGGTTAGCACACCATTTTCGGTATCTTGGTTTCGGTCAGTTAACAACATACAGCAACATTAAAACTTTAAGACCACCTTGTCCCCTAATCTTAAGCAGTGGTCACCATGTCATTTCTTCTGCAGAGCAAAAGATGTAAAGGACTTCAGATGTTCTAGTTAATTATTTATGCGTAAGGGGTAGTGTCATGATTGGAAATTATGCAGAACAGATTAAATTGACCACATTTTATTGCAGCAGAAAATTACAAGCAAGATTTCCAAAACATGGTTATCTAAAAATAGTCTTCCAGTTCCTTATTGAGACACCTGACTTTCCAAACTACCGAGCTTGCAGGAGTTTCCCAAATCAAGCACCAAATAAGAAACTCTAAACTTCTTTCCACCTATCTCTGTGAAAAGATTCCCTAAGTGATACTGGTAAGAAAAAGTGGATAATGAAAGCACAAAGACATCCAAAAATATGCATTGACATGAACAATTAATCTGCCTTAAAAACTTGACTGTAAAGACGTTGCTTATATAATTTAGGATGTTGAAAAACATGAATTTGTGTTGGGGCCATGTGCTGTACAATATACCTTAATTTCGTCTGTCACAAAGAGCATCATTTACTTGAATTACAGTTGATGGCAGAAGATGCCAGTTCCCATTAGCTAAAAAAAAAAAAGAATTCACCAGCAGATATTACTTTATGCTCACGTATTTCTGTAGGAAAGCTCTTAGCCACCTGGCGCTAGGAGTCAGAATTTGTCAACCCAAGGTGTTCATGCAAAAATGTATTAGTGACTAATCACCTGAGACCTGCTAGGGTTAATTTACCAGAACAGCTTCTAATCTCCAATTCTTTCTTCTCTCGGTGGTAAATGGACCAGTAGAGACAGCACAGTAAAAAACATGCTCCTGCTTTCTGGGAAAAAAAAAAATTACATCTCTTTTGCTACGTCCATCTATCACAACCTTTCACCTTCCAAGACTCTGATGAAGGCCACATGGTTCAAAGAACCCTCCTTTGTATGGAAGACGGTGCCTCAACTGAGAATTCTGGACAGGCCAGCAGCCAAGTAAAGGAGTGGGAGATGGAACAAGGAGGTGAGCAACCACAAAGCAGCTGCCACGTTTTAATAGTCGTTACGGGGCAACGGGACAGTCCTAAGAACGGCTTGCAGGATGAACAAAGAGGCAAGCAGGAAAATGTAAGAAAAGATGGCTTGGTGGGATAAAGGAAAATAAAACCGCTGAGCAGCACTTGAAGGAATTCATGTTTGCAGGCAAAGTCTGGGTCATTGTACCAAGGTATTTTGAGCAGTGTTAGCTCCTCCTGGAAAGGCAGCTGAGCTGCTGCTGAAAAGCAGCCAATAAAAAATAAATAAACCTACAGAATTACTGAGCAAGAAAAAGAGGGGAAAATCTAGGACAAAAAAAAATAAAAAAATGGGGAACTAACTTTTTGCCCACAAAGACCGATGGAGATAAATACTGCTTTAAAAGGGATAAGGCGTGGATGGAAGAAGCCCAAGGGAATATCCATTGCATTTTCTCCAGTGCTGACCGTAAGCAGAAGGAATGAAGCCCCAAGCCTGTAGCAATAGCTTAAGAGCATATGCAGCTTGAAAACACATTCGCCTTAAACACTGGGGTGGTTGTGAAGTGGGGAAGAACTGTGCTAAATCCAAAGTTTTTAATCCACCCAGATGAGAGTTGTCCGGACAAGCCTCCCAATCTCCAAGGACAGCCATCTTCCGTTCTCGAAACTAGTGTCACGAGTTACGGTTCTTTGCTGTCTGGTAAGGGGTTTTCAGAGAAAAGATACAATACAAACCTATTCTGCGATCTATTTAACCTCTCAGCTAAGAAGCTACCTCTGAGACAGCCAAGTATATGAAGAGAAAATCTCTGCTTGTAGCTACAAGGGTTCTGGTACCATTAGAAGAACCACCACTAACTCGTAACGGCAGTCCCCCTTCTCATGAAGCCCCTGGAGAACAAAATTACTGCATTTCATGGGATCTTAATTGTTTTTTAATGCACTTCACTACCCAAGAGTTTGCAAACGCAAACCCATATTAACGAATTGCTATAGCTTTCCTAATGCTCCTTCCGTCCACTCATTGAGAAACAAAGCACATAATTAAAATGAACCACACTAGTAAAAATGAGAGGGGGCTACAGGGTTCTGCCGAAAGTCAAAGCTGGGCTAAGCTCTCTGCTTTGCAGAAATTAATCTTGCTTACCAATCCTTTTATTAATAATTAAAGCCGTTTCCTTATTACACCTTTGCTAAGCTTGGTAGTAACTTAACTATGCAAGAATTACCTGGTATTTTTAAAATCTTTTCTTTCATTACTTAGCTCTTTTGGTCGTTGTTTTCTTAAGAAATTCCCTTATGTGCTGTAAAAGAAACTCATTTAAGCCAAAGAACGCTTAATATTCTAAGGAACTAATTACTTGAAGGGGGGAAGAGAGGCAACCTAAGAGTCTCTGTTCACATCCTAAATGCGAAATACAGTTTTCTAACATGTTTTCCACTCATTAACGTTCTAATACCATGAAGAGATATCCAATGTCTTCCTCGTGAGTCCACCAACAAAACGTACAGCGCTAGCGCCTTCCTAAGCAACAAATGAATCATTGGCATTTTATTTCAAGAATGGTATTCTATAAGAAGTTGCCATCTTGTATTTCATAGAAATGTGAAGAGAAGCAGCAGTACTTAAATTGCACACGGACCACAGCAGTAACCCCAGGGACACTCACACATTTGGAAAAGAAAGTTTCTTTTTTTTTTTTTTTTTTTTTAAATAAAACAGCTTGGGATATCAGCCAAGGAACCCTGAATCTAAATTCAAGGAGTTCTGAATATATACCCCCATAAACCCTGACTTAATCCCAAAGAAATGGATACCAAATGCAATTTACTTTTTCGCACATCACTGTTACAAGGCAGATGCAACGTTTACATCTCGCTCCAGCCTCGAAAGTAGTAAGTAAAGGAATGGGCACTTGATGCTATGAATAGTAAAGGACCACTGTAATACATGGAAACACTGTTATGTAGTGATTCTTCTACACTTCTGGCAGCTGCTTTGCTTCTTTGAGTACTGCTGTATGCTTCTCAGACTTTGTTCACCTCTTCTAACATTACTGATATGCACAACTTAACCCATGAATCCACAGCAAGAGGGAATTCACAGCAGTTGTAATGGGGCACGGGACAAGCGTGCTAGGAATCTGCTTGGAAGTGAAAGGAGAGCAGCAGCCATTCATCTCCTTTAGAATCCCTTAGGATACAGCTGAGTGTAGAATCATAGAATGTTTTGGGTTGTAAGGGACCTTTAAAGGTCATCTAGTCCAACCTCCCCTGCAACGAGCGGGGACACAGAATCATAGAACGGTTAGAGTTGGAAGGGACCTTAAAGATTATCAAGTCCCAAGCCCCGCGCCATGGGCAGGGACACCTCCCACCAGACCAGGTTGCTCAAAGCCCCATCCAGCCTGGCCTTGGAACCCCTCCAGAAATGGAGCAGCCACAGCTTCTCTGGGCAACCTGTTCCAGTGTCTCACCACCCTCACAGGAAAGAATTTCTTCCCGAGATCTCATCTAAATCTCCCCTCTTTCAGTTTAAAACCATTACCCCTCGTCCTATGGCTCCACTCCCTGATCAAGAGTCCCTCCCCATCTTTTCTGTAGCCCCTCTTAAATACCGGAAGGGGCTCTAAGGTCTCCCCAGAGCCTTCTCTTCTCCAGGCTGAATAACCCCAACTCTCTCAGCCTGTCCTCACACAGAGGGGCTCCAGCCCCCCAATCAGCTTTATGGTCCCTTCTGTGCTCCAGAATAGAAACGTCCAGACCTCACTTAACATGAAATAAACAATCAAACCAGGTGCACAAAAAGCTGTAACATGGGGCTTTTCCAACTGCAGAAGACAGCAAGTGGTTTCTTACATGATTTAACATGGCTTCTTACAAGGCCCTGTATATAAACACTTTCCTACCAAACAAAATAACTGCAGGAGGAAATATGTCCAGTAAGTTTCCACTGACTTGGAGACCTCAGCTGGCACCAGATCAGAGTTTGCTTTCCAAAAGATATGACAAGAAGTACGAAAACAAAACCAGCCAAGCCACTCCATTTGGCCACGTTAACACGTAACATAAACACAAGCACTCAAGAATCCTACTTACTAAAGGTGGATTTAATCGTATGCCTAAATAGTTTTCTAAAATGGGGTCTGTGCTGTTTCTCAAAAATCTGAGACATCCTAAAAAGAACGAGCCTCTCTCGTTTCAGTTCATTTCAGGCTGCTAAAAAGACTCTTCAACCACCAATGAACTCATGAATTAAGACGTGTGCTGCCGTACCAACAAAAATGCACCACTTTCTCCCTTTTAATGAGATATCAAATATACTGCACCAATATTTTGCTTTGTGTAGGCATCAAGATTTATAAGGGTTTTTTTTTTTAGTAATAGTGCTAGAATCTTAAGAACTAACTAGCATTATATTTAATTATCCTTCTATAATTACACTGATTAAATACAGTGTAAGGGACCATAAAGATAGATAAAACATTATGGCTAAAAAACTTCTCAAAAATGACCATAAAATGATTATTAAGCCTGAGGTGAGAAAATTAATATCACAAGCATGATTTTATAGGGCCTTCTTCCACCACTTCCCCTCCTCGGAGTATCTCATCTGCAGTGGCAGCAGAATTTCCTCCCAGCAGTAATGAAAATGAGAACTAACTATAAAAAACGTTGCAACTTGAAAGGGAGGTCAGTTTAGCCCTCCATGCCGAGGGAAGAGTATTTGTGTGCCCGATGCTGCAGGCAAATGCCAATAAAACATATTAAAATGCCTCCGAGCTCTGAGCGCACTGGCTTACGCTTGGGTAATATTTGTTTCCCTCCTTGTTTCCTTTTCCTTTCTCTTCTTTTACAAATACTCTGCACGACTTCACAGCGACGAAGCCGGAATCAGCACAACGTAACAGTCACATCTATTTTCTGAGTAATTATCTAACAGGAGAGATCCAAGGATTTTCATACTGGGTGACCAATACTATTATAAAGATTAAAGAATCCCAAGAAAAATTCTGACCGAGAGCTAATATGAAGGCAAAAAAAGCTAATATCAGAAATCTGCAATGTCTTCAAAAACAGAAAAGAGCGGATTATAAGATTGTGAGTGAGCACAAGAAAAATAAAACAGATCTTTCTGACCTACAGATGGGATAAATCATTTCAAGTAATAATTTTCCTGATTCTTTGAATTATATGTTTAATTAATTTTATTACACGTAATTACCAAAATGTATCATAATTATCTGACACATTTCAAGAAATATGGTCTCATTTTACTTAATTATATGATTAATTAACTATGGTACGTAATTGCTAAACTTCAACATGATTACATTTCTCCTTTTCTTCCAAATTTTGGAATTCATCCTAAAGTGCTCCTGCGCGTGACTGCTTCATGCAAAGAGCTCCATGGCCATGAAACATAGACTGGTTCTGCAGGAAAGACGCCCACAGCCTCTTACTTCTCTTCTTTTTTACTGTTATATATTCACTGTCTTATTCTCAAGTCTTAAAAACAGCTACATTTTTTTTTTCCATTAGAATCCAACATCTCTGCTGTGCATCACCCTTTCTGCTGCTGAACCGAACTATTCCATGAACCAGGGTGCAACCAGGGTGTGAAGAGAGCTCTGAAATGCAGCAGGGAGAAAAATTACTAAATTTTATTAATCAACGCCAATCTAGATGAAAATGAGCAACAATTCATACGTATCATACATATCACAGCCGTGATTCCATGATTCTGTGATATCACAGCCCCCAGTACCTACATTTGGGGAGTTGTACATCCCAACAAAGACCCCTCAACACAGAGCACTCAAGAAGAACCCATAAGGAATCTTTCGTCATTCAAGACCTAGTTGAAAATATTCCAAGGGTAGGCAATTTATAACATTAAGAAAAGCTTTAACGCTTGTAATATTTTAATACAAATTGATTGCCTATATTTCTGATGCGTTAAGGAGAATTCTTTTACAGAATCATTTCATCTCAACTGAAAATGCATAAACACATCCAGACCTCAATCAACAAAATGTATTCCTGCATTTTGAAGAAAATAACAAGCCATTTATTAGAAAAAGCCTTCCCACTTTTCACTATGTCCATGCCACTATTTAATACCTGGCACACAATCTCGGGATTTCAGTTGCATGCGAGACACTCCTAATCCAACTAGTGCTGCCAAGAATCGAAGCAGAGACTGTCCAACGCAGCAGGATCTTATTATAAGCCAGTCCCAAATGACACTTAAAAAAAAAAAATTCAATTTTTTTTTCTTTTAATCCCCATTTTCCCCTAAATAACAAACTGCTGATTCCTTTACAAACTGCAGGCCACCATCCATGGCTGGTTAGTGAGCCAGCCAAGGGGCATGAGGAGCTGTGATGCCACAGCAGTGCCCCGTTGGGTCAGTCACACACTGCTCTGCAGTTCATGTCCCCAGGCACAAAACCGCCCATCAGCATTTTACTTGGAGACCCCACTGCTCTTAAAAGTAAAGACACTTATTTCCAAACCTCCTTGATGATTTGTAATAAGGTTCTGAACAAAATCTGGGAAAAAAGCCTTAGGAGTCCTGGTGGACAAGATGACTATGAGCCAGCAATGTGCCCTTGTGCCCAAGAAGGCCAATGGCATCCTGGGGTGCATCAAGAAGAGTGTGACCAGCAGGTCAAGGGGGGTCATCCTCCCCCCTCTGCTCTGCCCTGGGGAGGGCCCCTCTGGAGTTCTGTGTCCCGTTCTGGGCTCCACACTTCCAGAAGGACAGGGAACTGCTGGAAGAGGGTACACCAAAAGGGCGATAAAGATGATGAAGGGACTAGAACATCTCTCGTATGAGGAAAGGCAGAGGGAGTTGAATCTTTTTCTTCTGATCAACGCCTATAAATACTTCAAGGGTGAATCAGGAGGATGGGGCCAGTCTTTTTTCAGTGGTGTCCAGGGACAGGACAAGAGGGAACAGGCACAAACTGGAACTTAGGAAGTTCCATCTAAACATGAGGAGGAACTTCTTTGCTGTGAGGGTGGCAGAGCCCTGGAAGAGGCCGCCCAGAGAGGTGGTGGAGTCTCCTTCTCTGGAGACATTCAAAACCTGCCTGGACACATTCCTGTGGGACCTGCTCTGGGTGGACCTGCTCTAGCAGGGAGGTTGGACTAGATGATCTCCAGAGGTCCCTTCCAACCACTGTAACTTTGTGATTCTGTAAAAAAATACCACATTATACTTTGAAGAAAAAGGATAAATTATGGAAGCCATGACAATTGTCAAGCTTATACCAGATATGGCTAAATATCAAGAAACTGGGAAATAATCAACAGCACCACAGAACAAGTACAGAAATAGAGTGAGCTTCTACATGGACATCTGTCACACTTCTTGACTTGTCCTCAACCTGGATGACCCTCTGGCACCCACAGTCATCATTCTTTCTCATGCCTAGAAGTCCTTCCTCTCATGTCCAGGTATGAGGGCCATGCCTTTTGCTGTTCCTCCACCTTCAGAAGCAGCGGATTCAGAGGAACGACCACACGTGGCCTTTGTACTGCAACAGCAATCACTGCTTGCAAAATTCAGGAAGTGCAGAGGTGATTTAGAACTATGTCTGCCTCACTAGATGTGTGCTGTACGTCTTGAACTCAAAACTTCTTGGGAAGGTGCAACAACTGACAGTCTACCTTGGCCACTCGAGTTTAACTGTCTCTCAAAAGCAGAATTTTTTTCTCACTGCAACATATCCAAATTAGCAGTAAACATCACTAACCTCTCCTTACACCTCTCCTCATTCTGCCTGTAAAGTGAAAACCAAATTATTTATCAGGGCCCTTTTTGTATCTGTATTAACTGCTATTCTAATGCCTATACTGCTCTTCAGGAATGTGGGAGATCTTAGCCACATGTGGTGATACTGATGATGTTAATACCCATCAGCTCAGGAAAAAGGGGGACCCAGTAATGGAAAAGGGGAAGTCTCCATTCATCTATACAGTTAAGGATATCAGTTCTATCATGCATTTTCTCAATGGCTATACTGCTTCTAAAAATGACTTTCAATAACTGCAGAGTCTGCACTCAGGCTGATCACAGCACTGCTCCTATTCTGAAGTCTTTTCATAATGCTTATTCTTTTCTTAATATGTAAATTATGCTGCTGGATTTTTATTTCTGTTCTGTTTCAGTAGTCATCCAGAAACTGGGAACAGACATTTTTGTATTTTGTTTCAGTATCTAGACACATGTAGACACGTGTTCTGTCAGGTGAAATATGTTTATCAGAAAATGTCAAAGTATTACATATTTGAAAACATGTACGCAAAAGTAAGAGGGAGTAACGAAGGTATGATTATACCCAAGTGCACACAAACATGCACACATGCAATATCATGACCTTCAGGAGGGCAAGAGGTGCGAATACATCCACCTATTTATCTTGTAGCCAAAGATCCCAGCAGTAGAAAACATAAAACTCAACTTAAGATTACTCCCCCAGATTTAACTGTCCGGATTTCTTCTACTCGTTCTTTCTCCCATCTTCTAAACCAAAATAATTTGTTCTTATACATTTTTATGTTCAGTAAGGTAAAGGCTTGTGCCTCAATTTTTATGGAGGTTCCTTGATCTTTTTTTTTTTTTTTTGGTTTGGGGGTTTTTCATTTTGCCATCCTTTTTTCTTCAATTGCTGCTCAACTGCAGGGCATCTAATTCTCTTTCCCAAAATAATCACTTGACATAAATATTTCAAAACACATTGAGATAAATGTATGTTTCATTACAGCTAGATTACAATGGAACTTCTATAGAAGCATTTCTGACACAAAATGAACCTTTGTGATTAATGCTAACAAAACATTCCATGTAATAATAAGGTGCCATGACGATTTCAGTGTTATTTTAAAGTGTTACTAAACCATCAATTGCTCTGAAAACACAGTGAGGCCTTGCAGTAGGATTTATATTTAAACACACACTTTTTATAACACTTAACATATTGCACTATATGAATCACAGTAAATAAGCCCAATGGGAATGTTTACTGAGGCACAAACAAAGAAGATCTGCAGAAGGAACTAGTTCATCATAAACAATACAAATATTTACTCTATTATTTAATGTGTGCCCAGCATGTCTATCCTTAATGCAGCATTAGCTGACATCAGGCATATGCCATATGCGCAAATAATTAATTCAAATTATGTTTTCTTCCAGTGTGTTGTCTCAGAAATGAGCTGAATTAATGTAAAGATATATTCAACGGCAAATACGGCGATGATCTCTCCATGTAACAATCCAGCCGTGTTTGTCTTTGCGAGCACACAGTTTTTAATACTTTACCCTTGTTGTCATTCCAGCGCCAAGGGCTGATGGTACATGAAATGCTCCTACAGGGTTCCATATGTAATCACCGGGTTGACTAACGCAGTGATTTAAAAACTGACTTGGCTAAACATTTTTTATTTTTTTTTCTAAGACAAAGCTTCAAACAGCAAAATCTTCAGAACACATCCACCTTCTTCAAAGCAAAATGAACCCCAAGATGTTGTAAGCATTTAAGTAATCTTGAAAGGCATACGTTTCTTTTCTATAATGTCATTCCTGTAAACCTTTATTCATCTGTCTTCTCCGAGAGCTGGGCGTTACTGTTCTACTCCCGGACTCCTCTGCGTAGACGGTGCGGCTGCCCTACTCTCCCTGCCTTCCCCCCTTCTCCTTTCTTCATCAGCTTTTCCACCGATGGTGGAAAAAGAGACCTGACTGCTGAAAAAGGAATTTCGCCATCCCAAAATTAGCTTGGAGAAATGCCATACACCAGCTGCTGAACAGCAGCTTGCCTCCACCACAATGGCAATCCAAGTAACGCCGGAATTCAGTCCACTGGAAAAGGTCTAAAGGAAGGGAAGGGTGAGAGAAGGGAAAGCAGAGAACCTTGAGATGCAATTGCAAAGCCCCTCATGAAATGGACCCCACCTGGTGTTTTATGTCTCCCTCAGCCAAAAAAAAATTGATTACTAGTTCTATTTCCCCAAGTTCAGTCTTATTAATCTCCAAACTATTCATGCTTCCCACACAACTGACTCACCTGGCTCTGATTTGGGCCATGAAAGATGTGGAGGCAGAACCTTACAGACTGGTCCTATCTATTTAAGGTACCTTAGGATCTGTAAGCCCATTCTATCAACTAAAAGGTGTCTAAAAGCAGTTGTAGCTGCCTGGCGCCTTTACAAATTTGGCCTTTCATATCGGCCTGTTTCCAGAGACATGCTGGGCTTCTTGGCACCAACTCAGAGCTCATGGGTTCAGCCGGGCTCCCTGGGGATCCCCGGGTACGGGCGGGCACAAAGGAGCCCGGGATTGGGAAGATGCTGTTTGCTGCAAGGAGAGAATAGACTGGTAGGAAGGCACACGCTCTACCCTCATTTTGGCATTTAGGATATGAAATATAAAGGGAAAACACAAGAGTTGGTTACATATAGTTCAGGTAAGGGCTAAAGTAGGCACAATGATTGGTGTAAATACATCTATGAACATCTAAATAGTGGAAATAGCAATATTTTAGAAATGGGATCGCACCCCAAACCAAACTAAGCAGATACAGAAAAAATGAGGTAGAAATTCCTTTTTCTTTTTTTTTTTAAACATTTAAAAATGCTATACATTTCAAGCTCCTGGTCACAGCGTGAAAAACTAAATCAAAAGGAAAATTTTGCATTTCATGACATGGCATATTTAGCAACCAACACAGTATCGAGCTCAAATGAAAACCCTTATTAGAAACATACACAGCACCACGCCAAGATCTACGATACTGTTTTCTGCACCACAGTTCTGCTAAAAACAAATATTAGCATAGAATTTCAAAGGTGTACCTAGTTCCCAGTTTTACCACACTTGGCCCCACAGAGATACTGTTACCCATTTACTGTTCGAAAAAGCAGCCAACACTAATCCAGAAAATTTATTTTAGACTCTTAGTTTTATTTTACTCTCAACGAAGTTAAGTAGGAGTGACTTTCCACAGGAAACCAAGGGGGCTAAAGGTTTTTTCACATACATGTCAGTTCTTGGGGCTTTTTTTTTTTCTTCACTAGCTTAAGTTTTAAACCATTGTAAGGTAAGTTTTAGTGATCAAACCTCGAATACGAAAAAAAACCCACCCAAACCACTTTCCAAAGCCCATCAGAGTGTGAAACTCCTTTTGACAGGCCAGACACGATGTAGTCAGCTCCATGATTCCAGCAGGATGGTGTTTAAGTCCAACAGATACACTGAGGTTTCCAAGGTAAGCCTTTGTCAGAGATGGTACAACCTTAAGATCACCAGGTATAGCTGGTTGTGCAGGCAGGTAGCTCTAGAATATGTATTTTAAAGCAAAATATTTTACTAAAATACAAGAACTTTAAAATACATGGTATGAAAACCTAAAACGACCAAACTTCTTTCTACAAATGATCAACCAAAAAGAAGAAATGTATACGATAGCCTTCCTCATCCAGAGCACAAGGGGTTATCACAGACAACAGCAAAGAAAAGTCATGCTGAAACAATGAAAAATACCTTGACGGTGTCCTTTTAAAGTCATAACTTATTATGGGAAATCAGCATTCACAAGCATAAATTTGTTTCTGTATAATTCACTGCCCAGTGACATTTGATTCCTTCCTAACGAATCTGTATTTAAGAGGAAAGTCATAAAATTGAAGCAATGGCAATGACCAAGTAATTCATGGCTTGGTGCTCTATTAGCAATTAATAAATTCACCTAGCAATATCCAGAAACCAGTCATCTGCCACTTTTTATTTATTTCATTTCATTTTCTGTATCTTGCATATCCTCTGGGGCAATCACACACAGTGCCTTTACCTTGCTTGCAGAAAACTAGTAATTCCTCATTGTACTTCAGTGTTTCAGGCATCATCTTTACTGCATTATTAAACGCACAGGAAATAAATAAGTCTTGTAATGTAGTGGAGAGAGTAGCCTTAACAAAGGCTCCTCAACTGTTTCACAGAGTTATCAAGTTTCTGATGCTCAACGTGTTCATTTATATTTCATCGCCTAGGACAGAATTTCATTTGCTTGGGAGTATTTTAGCCTTCTGGAAGCTCCAAAGAGAAGTTTATCAAACCCAAAGGGGGAGTTTTTGAATTGTATTCGTGGTAGGAGACACACAGTGAAGGGAGCCGGACAACTTTGTCTCTTCTACCACTTCACGAGCAACCACCTAAGTTAAGAGGCACCCTGGAAGGCAAAAATATTCCAAAATAAAGAGACTCTTGAAGAGGTCACTTTGTCATTTTGACCATTTATCCCTTCGCAGCAAGTCAACCATCTACCAACCCAAACTCATTGTGTGAGAGAAAAGACATCACCTTGAAGGAGGCAGGTGCTGAGCCACTTTGGGCTTTGGAAGTGGCAGATGACACACAGTGCTCTACCATTTGCTGCCTTACTCATTTCAGATACAAAGATAATGATAAATCATACACAGTCAGCAGCGATCAAGACATTGTCCCAGTAGGAACCGTGCATCAGAAGTAGTGTGAGATATAGCCTCCTTACCTCTCCTCAGGTTCTAAGGGCCAGTGAAGACACTGATCCACTGTGAATTTCCCAGTATTTAAGGAAAAAGAAACAAGATTCTGCCCACGAGCGACCTCTCCTTCTTTGCCTGCTCCCATGAAAGAAGGAGCCCAAGTTCTGAACCAAAAAAACAGGATACACATCACAATTACTATTTCCTCCTAACTCTCTGTGCAGTATAAGCTAATGCATCCTATCTTACATTTTATCGTTTCTTTCCTTTCCATGTATCCAGTAGTATTAACAGAATTTAAGGGAGAATTAAGAAAGAAACTGAGGGGAGACCTAGCTCCCTACAACTCCCTGAAAGGAGGGTGTAGAAAGGTGGGGGTCGGTCTCTTCTCCCGAGGCACAGGCAACAGGACAAGAGGAAATGGCCTCAAGTTGCACAAGGGGAGGTTCAGATTGGATATTAGGAAAAAATGTTTAAACTGAGTGGGTTATTAAGCCTTGGAATGGGCTGCCCAAGGAAGTGGTTGAGGCACCATCCCTGGAGGCTTCCAAAAGACAGGTCGACACAGTGCTTAGTGACATGGTTCAGTGATGGTTTTCATCAGAGTTAGGTTGATGGTTAGACTGGATTATCTGAAAGGTCCTTTTCAACCTAGACAATCCTATGATTCTAAGTCATGGTGGTGCATGGAACGGAGCTGTAGTAGTAAGTATATAGGCCCTGGAACAGTAAAAGCACAATATCCAAGTAGAAATAAAGAACAATAAAATAGAACAACCAATTCTGGCATCTGGCTGTGCCCTAGTATCCACTGGAACATCCTCATAGAAGGAACTCTCAGTTCCTCCCTTACGCAAGTTATATATCAACATCACTTCAACAGACTGGTTTATACATGCTGGCAGGTAGAGGATCCCCCACTTGGGTGTTGCAGTCTGACTGTTTCAGGATATTTTACGCAACAGCATCAACAGTAGCACAGCTCCCAGATAGTCTAGAACAGACTATTCTCAGATAGTCTGACCTGGGGAGCCAGCAAGGGCTTTTGGTTGCAACACGGCATCATTCAGATGGTAAAACTCTGCCCTGTGGTATATTGCTGTAGTTCACCAAAAAAAGTTTTTAACCGGGTCCCGTGAACTGATTGTGCACGCAGATGGGAGATTTCAGGTTAACACCGATGCCCCTTCTACACCAATCCATCAGCTTCCTCCAGTGTCCTCTCCAGGACAGTCACCTCCTTAACTGCATTGCGCCTGAGATACAGTGGGAATGCAGGTGCCCTCTCGTATTTGGAGAAGTGATTATCCTAATTCAAATCAACTATTTAGCATTTCTTGAGAAACCTGCAACAGCTTCAATGCTTTGATGAAACTTCCTTGAAAGAGAGATCAATAATTTGCTATGCTGCAAAAATTTAATTCAATTCCTCTTGGTAACAAGAAGATACAGGAGGAGAACGTTTGATTTTTGTCTGCCACACTTTGTGGTTTTAAATCTTTCTACCAGCACTACCTTATTTTGCTTTTTCTATGGCCTTTGCTTTGTCACTTCTGGCAATACCTCTCAAGGCATGTAAGACCTGACACTTTTAATAGAATAACAGAGATAAACGTTTTGCTAATACCATTATGTACTACTTTTATTATACAAATCCCCTTTTCCATCTTTTTTTTTTTTTTCCTCCTTACCTTCATCACTGGAAAGATGGGAAGTGAGGAGGAGTTTTATGTCAATGTTTTCATGCACATGGTTTTCAAAAAATTCACCTTAAACATTCTGAGGCACTTTTTTAATACACAGTATTACCTCAAGCATTTCTCTTTTATTTGCCTGGTAACCTATAAAAGCAGGAAACCCACAATTTTGCCGTAAGTGAAATCAGTCGTAGCCTAGAATATGTTTTAAAAAGTGTACCTTTTTAGTGTCTTCAGCTCAGTTACCTCAATTCTGCGGACAGTGAAGGTGCTGGAGTTCCACCACACAGCCCAAAGCCTGAGATCTAGGCTCTGGATCTCGTAATGGTGCAGAACTGAATTAAAAAATTAAGGCTTGTGCTGCTGAATTCTAGCACATTGTTATCAAACGGGCATCAAAAGGAGGTTGACAGAAGCCCATCGGTAACCTCAGAAAGTTGCAAGCAAATTCAGAAGTTTGGGGTTTATTTTTTGGTTGGTTTGGGTTTTTTACATCTCTTTCCTCCTCTCACCACTTCAGACTCCGCATTAGTCCTTCAGCATTAAAATTTCCATTCTCACTGGTTAGGTTTCTGCTGAGACAATTACTTTATAGCCAGCCCTTCACAATAATTTTTTGCAATACTCCTCTGCAGGAGGAGGATAACTTTTAATGTCAGTGTGAATATGATTCTGTATATCTGTAGCACTGAATTTATAGCACACACATGGAAAGTCTTGTAAACTGCCCTTCTCTTGATAGACTGTGCAGTAAACTGTATAGTATTTTAATTAATTTCTTAATTACAAACCTAAAGTGGGGTAGTTGAAATCTCACATGCATGCACAGCAAATATTGTTGCTTTAGCCTGACTAACACAAGGCAGATCAAGGCAGAAATGCTCAAAATAAGTAGAACCAGCTGGAAAGACAGATACTAGCTCTCACCTGCTTTTACTCACTTCCTATTTTTTTGCTCTCTGACAATTACCAGATTACTTTTTCTAAGCCTTATTTTTTAACCTCATAGGAATCTTGGAAGCCTGGAATACTACAACAGAGGAATTAGCACCAAAACAGGGACATTCAATGACCTTTAAGGTCCCTTCCAACTCTAACTATTCTACAATTCAGTTGAGTGACTTAGCAGTTGCATTTCACAATAAAAACATAAATTATTTGTGCACTTGTTGTCACTAACTGCCCCAGGTAATTGCTGTCATAGGACAGATGTATGTGAAGCCAGACATCCAGGTGCTGTTAGCACCCAGTCATGCAGAATCTTCCATTTCCATAACGTGATCACAGATTAAATCCACCTTTGTCAGATTTTACTCATCCCAATATGAGTTCCCGTTGCTGATCTTTACTCTTCTAACCTTGTTCAGTATTGACTTAACAACCTAACAGCCATCATACAGTGATGGGACAACTCATAAGAATGGCACAGAAGACCAGCCTATTACTTTAGGCCAAGTGTCTATCTCGTCTTATTTCCAATGGTGGCCAGATATGGGTGCCCTTTGGAAGACTCTATGGCCTTTCGTCCTTTCCTCTTAGAGTTTCTAACATTTGCAGTTCTGAGCATTTCCTGAATTTGGTAGAGCTGGCTTTATTTCATTAAATCCCAATGGATCTCCTAAATTCTCATCCAATTCTCTCTCCTTGAACATCATCTTACTTGCTTTGCTCACACCATCCCCTTGGCTTTACATTCCAATCCTAGTGCTTGTGTTTTCTCCCAAAATATTTTAATTCATTAAAATCCACATTAGTCATTCAATTAATACTTTCTCTTTAACTCCTTCTATGAAACATCTGTCTTATGCAAATCAAAGAGGACTAAAAATTCACGGAATGGCTAAGAAGAGAGGGACCCCTGGACGTCACCTGGTCCAACCCCTCTGCTCAAGCAGGGCCACTAAGAGCCAGTTGCCCAGAACCATGGCTTTTGAATGTCTCCATGGTCGGAGACTCCACAACCTCCCTGGGCAACCTGTGCCAATGCCTGGTCACCTTCTCAGTGAAGAAGTGTTTCCAGATGTTCAGAGGGAACCTCCTGTGTTTCAGTTTGTGCCCGCTGCCCCTTGTCCTGGCACCAGGCACCACTGGAAAGAGTCTGGCCCCATCCTCTTGACACCAGCCCTTTAGATATTGACAAGGATTGATGAGGTCCCCTCTCAGACTTCTCCAGGCTACACAGACCCAGGTTTCTCAGCCTTTCGTCATAAGAAAGGTGCTCCAGTCCCTTCACCACCTTCATAGCCCTCCATCGGACTCCCCCATGTTTAAAACGTGCGCCATGCCCTTCCAAGCAAGGCCCATCACCTAAGATCTGAGAAGATCTACGACTAGCTAAATACTTTGGTTTTGGAGGTCTGAAATTAGGTGAGAGTCTGTCATTCCTTCTACTTCTACAGCCCATCATGGGGGACACTCGTAGGCTTGCCCTCAGGCAGCAGTGGGGATGCCGAAGTACCACACACTATTTTTGCCATACTCAGAATACTCCAACTCTCACCTCTACAGCATGAGCTTTCTCTGCAGCTCTTCTCAACAGAAGGTTATTGCCCACAGCCAGCAGAATTTTGTTGGTTTTTCTTTTAACTATCCTTATGAGCCAGATTGCCTCTCCAACTCTAACGATGCCTTGCATTTGATGCTAAGTGCAGCATTGCTAGTTGGTGCTATAGTTGTATATGCCAGATATGTTGGATTTAAAAAAAAAAAAAAAAAGCTGTAATAATGGTGCAGTCTCCTGAGAATACATTTATTTCTGTAGTATAAAATAAAATTAAATTCTTCAATCTCAAAAACTATTAAAAGGTTGTATTTAAAATGCATGAAGCATTAAAAAGACATCAAAATTAAAATAATCTCATAAATCTCTTCATTTAAAAGACTTATTAGAATACAGATAGAGGCAGAAAACAGCTGCCCTGCAGACTAAAGCAGTAAATTATGACTATTTTAACTTTTTTTCATTTTCATCATTGAAATTTCCCTCACAGAATTATTGCAGCAGTATAAAAAGACCAACTGCCCCTATATTTAACATGTGAATAGTAAATTATTTTTCAGTGGACTTCACAACAGATAAGCTGTATATTCTTTCAAATGTCAGCAGACTACGGGATCGTTTCCAGACAAAGGAGGTGGGGAGTGTTTTCAGAAATCAGTATTGCATGCAAAACCATAGAATTAATCAGCAATTCATTCTCTTCAACACAAGAGCAGCAGGACACTGCAGCAATTGCCACTCCAGCGCTCCAAAACTCCTCCCGCACACTCTTGGCTATTATTTTTTAAGAGAAGCCCCAAGTTAGGTATATTTAAGTATCACCAGGCTGACTTGGAATGTGCTGAACAAGGAACGGCTCCAAGAAGTTTGCTTATTTAGGAAGCTTAACGTGGTCTTAGGAAGCTACAATTTAGTCAAGATTTAGTGTTCTCTTAATAGCAAAGTAGAGATTTCTTCTTATTAGGTGGTACTGAAAGCGGTACAAGAAGGTTTGAGGGCAAAAGGGGAAAAATCAGCCACGTCAGCCAGGAAAATAAAAGTTTGTTTCATTATTAATCAGTAATATTCACCTTTTTCAAAACGACAAATTTTATTTTTCAGCAAGTGTCCTCACTCCTCAGACCATCGTTTGTCAAGTCTTGATGATACCTGAGCATTCCTAGGAGTACAATTAAATGATCGCACTGATTGCTCCTCAGAGTAGCTCAGTCCAGGGAGAAGGCAAAGGAAAAAAAAAAAAAAAACACAGATGGGAGGAGATTTCACACCATTTATCCCTCATCTCACCCCTTCTCCAGTCGCCTGATCTTCACACAACCAGGCTGCTGATACCCAAGCAGATTACAGCAGGAAATGCCAAAGATGCATGGAACTAGGGAAATGAACAACAAAGCTACACATGGGGAAAGGGAGGGGAAGAAGTTAAATCAAGAGGATAAAGAGTGCTCCCACATAGTCATTTGCTGGTTTTGCTTCACTGCAAATTATATCATATGATATTATAAACCACTTTTCCTGACAGCAATGTGCATTACTGTGCACTTTAACTTCCTTCCTGCTTACAAGAGATAAGATTAGTAAATGTTTGCTTTATTAACAACAAGTTGAAATGCTATTAAACCAACTTAATTGATGGTACAGTTACACGGAGTCTGCTTCTTGTTTATATTTTTCAAAACTTACACCTGCAACAGAAGTTGACTCCTTTCCAAAAAAAACCAACCACACATCCGCTGTTCTAATTCCATGTACTTTCTTCCTCCAGCCTGTTCAAATTGTGCAAAGCTCCTCAGCTAAAGCTCCAACAAGGATAACAGAAGTGCTCAAGCATAAAAACTCCACGTATTTTATTCATCTTTCTCACTGCTAGATTACCATTATGGCTTGGTCAGTGAGTTTCATCTTCTGGGCTTCAAAGAAAGCAAGTAGTCAACCAGAAGGCACTGTCCTAAGCCCAACGGGTTACTGCATCACCAATTAAAAAAAAAAAAACAAAACAAAACACACTTTTGCCCTTTATTTTTTTCACTTTAGCCTAAGGTTAGCTTCCTCCTGAGTGGCTCTGGATGCTTCTGTAACCTTCCCTGCAAAACGCTTATGCAGAAGAACACTGTGTTGTGCAGCTGCTTCAGTAAACTGCTGATAATGGCAAGCTCAAACGTACATCGCTAAGAACACACCAACCCTCTACTGGAACCCCAGAGAAGAGGAACTCTTCTGCTGGGAACAGAACAAAACTTTTAATTTAACTGCCAGTGTAAAGTGTAAAGGATGACGGTGCCGCTCATCTGACAGGGCTCTTGTTCCCGTTTGTTGGTTCCTTCATGCTACGCCTGAACCAAACCAATCATTGCTATTTACAGCAAATAACACATAATTTAAAAGTTAATCTATTTTTAAAGAAAAAAAAAACCAAACAGAAAGAAAGTCAATCATACAAATCTCCAAGTGTAATTCCCACTTAATATAAATATACCAGATAAATTACAAGGCAGGTCTTATTTAGTTAGCAAAACCCTGACAAGCAACATTATTATACCCTTAATTTATTATGTCTTCAATTGATCAGTCTCTTATCTGATTGCTACAATAATGTAACGATTGGTACACAGTTGTCAAGATTGTCATGTACACAAGACAGTAAAAACCCAAATGAAATTCAGTCTTTTTTTTTGATAAAAATCCATCAAAACCTGTTTTTTATTTACAGCTAATGATCATATGCAAGCTAATATAGTTGGCAGAAAGGCAGTAATTATGCTTCATTCCCAGCATTTTTTTCTCTTTTAACAACTTTGACATAATAAATTTTGATGCGTGCTGGAATCGTATCAGAATTACAGTCAGACAACTGCAGGCTCTATTATGCTACACAACATAACGGGGGGGCTGACTGGTCCCTAAGAAATTTATTCCGATTAAATGATATTATTTTACATTTCAATCACATGGTCACCTGTTCAGTATCGTTTCGGAGCAATAGATGAGTTTGTATTTTGGGCTTCAAATGTTAGAGGCTGGGGGCGGGGGGGAAATCGTAGTAGTATTTCTCATGAGATGAAATAACAGAAATCATTTGATGTGGCAAATGGTAAGTTTGAAAGATTTACAGAGCTGGATCCTCTGTAACCCAGGATAGCCTCATTCACATCAACAAAAAATACTGCCCAAGAATCTGATGCTCCGTCGTCTCACGCACAACCAAGGTTCCCTAGAAACTAAAATTTGGCATTAGCAAAACGCCTCCATCCCTCTTTGTTATGAAGGAGAAAAGCCAGAATGGGAGACCAGTGTCCAATCCTCAGCATACACTAAAAGTGAAATACGCTTGCTTTGTGGGGCCGTGAAATCATCTTTTCACCCACTTGTACGCTCAGCTCCAGTGAACGGGAAAGCCATCAGAGTGGAAATGGTCCTAAGTGACAAGGGCTGGGCAAGAAAACTCCTTGGCATAAAGAATTACTTTTTTTCTTTTGAACTAGAATGTGAAATGTAATCATACTATATAAATAGTACCATATGTATACACAAAAAAAAACCCTTTCTCTCTCTTTCTCTACATATACATAGAGGCACAGAATGCTATGGGGTTGAAAGGCACCTCTAGTCCAAAACCCCTGCCAAAGCAGGTCCACCCAGAGCAGATCACACAGGAATGTGTCCAGGTGGGTTTGGAATGTCTCCAGAGATGAAGACTCCACCACTTCTCTGGGCAGCCTCTTCCAGTACTATGGAGCTCTCAAAGTAGGGAAGCTCCTTCTCACATTTAGATAGAACTTCTTATGTTCATGTTTTTGCCTGTTCCCTCTTGTCCTGTCCCTGGGCACCACTGAAAAAAGACTGGCCCCATCCTCCTGACACCCACCCTTTAAGTATTTATAGGTGTTGATCAGATTCTCCCTCAGTCTTCTCCAAACTAAAAAGACCCAAGTCCCTCAGTCTTTTCTCATAAGGGAGATGCTCCAGGCCCCTCATTATCTTTGTATCCCTCTCCTGCACCCTCTCCAGCAGTTCCCTGTCCTTCTGGAACTGGGGAGCCCAGAACTGGACACAGAGCTCCAGATGGAGCCTCACCAGGGCAGAGCAAAGGGGCAGGATGACCTCCTTCAACCTGTTGGTTGCATTCTTCCTGATGCACCCCCGGATGCCATTGGCCTTCTTGGCCACAAGGGCACATTGCTGGCTCACGTTCATCCCATTGTCCACCAGGACTCCCAGGTCTTTTTCCTCAGAGCTGCTCTCCAGCAAGTCAGCCCCCAACCTGTACTGGTGCAGGGGATTATTCCTCCCCACATACATATAGCTAAACTCACACACACTTTTATATACACCCAGAGAAGTGTCATCTGTAAAAGACTGAAGGATGGTGGTCCCCATTGGCAGGGTTCTGCTGCAGGCAGGCAGAAGCCCTCTTTAAAAAGGGAACGTGAAGGTATTTGCTAACGTTACACATCCTTTCTGTAAGGCACAACTGTGCAAACAGTTTAAGGTCTGCACACTGCTAAACCCTTATCCCCAAAGATGCTGTGAGCATTCCAATTACTTTTTAGACTTCATTTAGTAACTTGAATACATTAGTAATGTAAGCAATCATCACAATATCCTGCAGAGCGCTTCACGCAGCTCCCCATCACACAGGGAGACACGAGGTACGAGAAACGCTCAAGGTAAATCCATCTTTAGGGAGGAACTACCAAGGTCTGGAGGTGCACACCAAGATTTGAAGGTTTCACTCAGACTCTGGGGTAAATCGGAGAAATAGGATAGCGCAGACCTGTGTTCCCAGATCCACGCTGGTTGCTACCTCCACTTCCTTGTCTAACAGGACCTTGTACCACCTCTTGGCTTGACTTTTCTAATTTCTTCTATTTTTAGGACTCAAACTAGGAAAAACACTCTGGAGGGCCGATCTGGGAAGAGAGAAAGATCCCAGATGGTGAGAGTTGTCATAGCTTCACTTCAGTGTCATGACAACTCCCAGCAGTGAGGACCTGCTCCGCTCCATTTCAGCACGTTGAATATTACGTTACATTTCAATGCGGATTTACCTGACTCACATTTGCCCCCCTCCAGTTTCAGCCCCGAAACTTTGATTTAGCTTAGCGCATCCGTGAGGCTGAAATTCCTGGTTATCCAAGCTCCTGATTATCTTTTGGTGTAGGACACTCCCAGGAGACCCTCAGATAACCACGTTTTCCCTGTATAACACAGCAGCCCTATAACCACATTACAATGCAGTTTTGTCTCACCTATAAAGGTCAGGGCCGTAATACAATTTAGCAGGGAAGGTAAAATATGATTTACTTCCGTCCACGGGCAAGACCAAATCATGTTATAACGCTGAGGGTAGGGGAAAAACTATCAGGTTACAGCACAATCCTCCAAAGTCATTTTGCCTGTTACAACCATAAACTCTGCGTTAGCAGCTGATAGCAGAGGGAGCACAGTACTTAAGCAGGCTATCACGGTTCCTGGGAAAAATATAACTCTGCACGCCGTTAAGGGAAACCATAATTTCTACTGCTGATAGTGCACAGAGTGGCCAAGACCTCTGCAAGCTCCATCTACTGAAATCGATGAAGCCAGAAGAGGCATGGAGGTCACTAATTAATCGGTTCTGTGTAATAGTTCATGATCTCATAACTACCAAAATAAATATTCAATTCGCTCCCGGCCACTCCAATCCAAACCGCTGAGACCTCCTGTAAGAGCACATGCTAGAAGATGACAGAGGACTTTCCTGGAGCATCCAGCACTTCAGCTGCTTTTAATTGGTAGAAGGTCCCACTGGGCCAATACCAGGTAAGCTCAAGCTCCAGCTCACAGTCAGTGTGTCCAGGTCACATTCTTCACAGAACCTTGTTAGTTTGTTTGCTTTTTTTAAAAAAATATTTAGCTCAGACAAAAAAATATTTAGTTCAGACAACTGAATGATGCCTCAGTGTTTCCTTTCAATATTTAGCTTCTGCAGTAGAGTTTCAGAATTCTGCAAGTCACACTGGAGATCTTAACGGAAAGGAGACACATTTCATGGATACTTTTAAATGGTACTCCATTGACCCAGGAACAAGGCTGAAGCAAAGACAAATTAAGAAAAATTTCAAGCTCAGATTTCTGAGCTTGATTTCTGATTGAACAGGAGGGAAATTTCTTTCTCAGCCTGAAGACCTCACTACAATATTTTCCTTGACCTTCAAAAAAGCAGATTTTAAGATAGCCAGTACTGCACTTAGCTACACTGAAGCATAAAAGTGATTTAACAGTATCATCCCAAAAAACAACAAACTTGCTCCTACTGATGAACCTCAAAAATGTCTTTGAATGAGTGCTATAGAATGTAACGATGGGGAGAACAGTCCGACCACGCGGGCAGCCACTTGCAATTCAGGAGACCGAAAGTCTATTCTGGTACCTGTTTGTAACCCTCAGCAAGACATTTAACTTAGCTGTGCCCCAGCTTCCTCACCAGCAAATGAAGAACGCCTGCTCGGGTCTGCACAGACACCTAGATCAATGGTTGGCCACGTCACACTTCCAAACCACCAGGACCCATCCTGCAAGATTTGCCCAGGTCACAGGGACCATGGAATTAAGTCAATATGAACGGAGACTCCTCAAGGTGTGAAAAACCAGCTCTTAGTTTTCTTTTTCTCTGTTCCCTAACAATAATTATTTGTAGCTGTTCAGTATTCATTCTAAAATACATTAAATAACAATGAGTCGGAAAGATCTTAACAAAATTTACTTAGGACATAATTCTAACAAAGTTCTTCCAACACACAAAAAAGTAACTGACAGTGAATGTTTGGTAACTTTGACATGAAAAAAAGGGGAGAGATAAAATGCTTTTATGCAAATTTGATTTCCCTATAATAATCTCGAGCTATTCTGCTAGAAGGAATTATCTCCGCAGGCTGGCAGCTGCAGTAGGCAGTGAATTAAAAATGGCTCTGTATATGGGAAAATCTGTTCTATAATCAGTGCTATTCTTAGAGAGGACATCAATCTCACCAGCTCCCACGATGCTCTCTTCGCGCGAATGACATACCAGTATGATGTAGAAACTCCCATTACATCACCGACATTGATTTCCTGAGCACAAGGAATATACCACTAAGACACAGGGGAAATTGTTTCAGGAGTGACTGCATGATTTTGTTTTCCCTTTAAAAATCTGCAGCAGTAAGTGACCTTATAAAAAAAACCCAAAAAATAATAAAAAAAATTCAACAGTGATTCATCCAACTGGACTTGGAATGAACTGCACATTCTCACTGCAAGGCTCCAGTTTCTCCTCGCTGTTTTTATACAATAAGCTCCGTTCCCGGGTCACAAGACATCAAGATAGCAGATACTGCATGAGATTTCTTTGAACGTTAAAAGGCCACATGCTACAGGAAAGTATTTTAAGAAGTGCGTGACTGCTGCGGTTCCGCACACAAAATGTCCCCGTTACTAATGATGCAGCTGCATGACCAAAAAAAAAAAAAAAAAACCACAAACCACGACACCAAAAACCATGCATCTATGCCACGTAGGTTGTATTTCAGACTTCACTCGCATGCTCGCTGTAGGACCCAGTCTCGTTGTCAAACCAAAGGGAGTTATATTGTAAATAAATAACACCTCCCATCCACAGAACGATGACTCCCGGCCACGTCTGACTCTAGTATTTCCTCACTCATCTTCGTCCTCATGCTTCACACGTACAGTAATCCTTTTTCTGCTGTGTCACATGCGCTGCAAACTGTCTCGGCTTGAGTGATGGATTTGAAAATTAAACAACCTAGGGGGCTCACTGTTTTTAAAAATCATTTTATATATCATTTTAAAATAACTTTAGGTAACCTGACATGAATGCTAAGCCACTAGATCTATTAAGTCAAGATTTACTCTCCTATGTTACAGTTTGCTCTGACAAACTGACTTGCAGAAACGTACAAACTGCACTGAAAAATAACTAAATACAAAATAAATTGAAGAAATGCCATAATCCCCAATTCATGGGAGTTCTTCAGATATTCGTATCTTTGGCACTTGCATGAAGCACAACAGTTTCCAAAGCAGAGGGACTTCAAAGACTGAAGTACGACAACAGGGTTTAACCAAAGAAATAAAATATGATACTGCTCATCAGCACTGAAAACGAGTTTTTAAAAAAATCACACCCTCCCTCTTACATCACCAAACTGTGTTTGCACCACCTAAAGAATCACAGAATATTCATGGTTGGAAGGGGCCTTTGAGATCATCGAGTCCAACCACAGGACATCACCCTGCTGTTAAACTGATGTCCTGAAAGTTCTTCCACTGCTTTGCCGCTATGACAGCCTGGGCTTTCTGCAGACACAGGCACAGGTACCTCCATCCCTCCCTCTCGGAGGCCAGGAAGAGGTGGGGATTCCCACGGTGTTGTGTAGGGATAACATGGAAACGCTCCGCGCTTCTCCAGGAACTCCAAGCCTGACGACTCTATGGGGTTAACCTAAAAAGACAGCTGCATCCATTTTGCTCATTTCCCTCCGTGGATAAACTGCAAATTGCATTTGAAAATAAAGTAAGTTATTTCTAACCTTTTAGCTGGCAGCCAATATCTTGGTAAAAAAGGACATAATTTATGACACTGATGATGTGTGGCTGCTTTCCAGAGACTGTAAACCAGTTTCCAGCCTGCTTTAATGCTAATTTAACAATCAAAGAGTTTCACTATTTAAATAAATGTTAAATAAAATGCAAGTGTTTGAGTGAAGTCGGTCCCTGGATTGTTATCTCACAGCTCGGTGGTTCCCAGCCACTTTAGCAACTACGTAAGTAGCAGCAACATTTTATTGCCCACACTTGGAATGCTACATCCCTCTTTCCTTCTGACCTTCAGGTCTCTAAATGGGGCCAAAAAGATTTCTTTTTGAGAGGAAATGTCATGTGTGAGCTCAGCTAACCTCAGGTCAGTCAGGAAGCACAAGCAGGACTTGTCTGTGTAGAAAAAATGAGAGATTCTGAATGCAGAATTTGCGGATCTCAAAGGATCCATTGCAGGAATTCACACAGATGTTCCTTTCTGCTTTTTTAAAGTCCAGCCCCAAAAGAAAAGAGAAGATTCTGCAGGGTCCATACTCCTGGAACAACCCTGAGTTACAGTACCTAAAATTACTGCAACAAAATTTGTCTATTTATAGAGACAAGGGAGAAAATTATAACACCTCTGGCCCTACCAAGTTGCAGTCTGATCTTCACTGGACTTGGAAGCTGGGGCTAAAAAAATTGAGGTCCAAGGCATACTCTTAAAAAAAAACTCATTCTTTGCTTCTAATACTGCCCCAACCTACAGTTCTCTATGGAAGGATGAGTGGGATAATCAGGTCATTAAACTGCAACCTCTTGCAAAAGGATATAGATGATGCCCTTTCCAGATAACACATGACCATGTGCCAGTAACAGCTTATCTGTGGCATCCCAGCGAGAGGCATCGTAAGCGTTTTACCTGTGACTTACTTTGGAGCCACCAGCATCCCTGGCTATGGGAGACACCAGGCTGGGCAAGGACCAGTGAGACCAGTTCTGTCACCTCCGCTGACAGGTATCTTATGGATCTCCACCATACAAAGATTTTATTAATGCAGCTCTGAGATGAGATCTAGCCCATTTCCAACTTTGGTCACTGCAGCATTTAGTTTTCATGCTGAATCTGTTCCTCCTCTATCAGCGTCAGCAGCATGGAGAACAGATGACTTCAAACCAAAATTCAGTGGTCAAGGGATAACCTCTATGTGTATATATATGATGTGTAACCTAGTAAGACCTTAGATACAAAGGCTAAACTCAAGAGAGGATCTACTGCATTGATTTAATTGGATACAACACAGTACTTTTATTTCTAAATATTTATTTGGGGAACGCAGACCCCTCTAGTTTATAAGAGGGTCCCTGTAGCAACCTATTAACAGTCAACCAGAGACAGGCTGAGCTGTATAACCTCTACTTTTAATTAATGAGGTTTTGTCACCAATACCCTTACTGCTTGAAGATACGCTTCTTCTACTCACGAATAGCAATACTCTACCACAATTACATACCCTGTGACTATCCAGTCCTGTCTGTGGTGTTAATGGTAACAAGTCTTCACTTGCTTTTTGCTCCTCTGAGCTCTGAGAAGCTTCCCTCACCGAGTGAATTCAACTCATTTCAACTTTTAGGTCACCACCAGAACTGCTTATGAAGTCAAGATCAGGTACCTCTACACAAGCCCACAAGGAGCTGAATAGATCTGTCTGCTCAACTACCTTCCTAACTGGGAAGAAATGTTAAAATAACAAAGCCGAGTTCCATTTGCCAAATTCAACATTTAAAAAAAAAAATAGTAATTCTTGTAAACGAAGTAGCTGTTGTACACAATTCATTGTGACAATAAATAAGAAGTCAGATTTTATCTATAGGGTATTACTCTTCTGAAGACAAACACCATGAAAACAACGGAAAATTTTAGCCACGTTAGATTAAAAATTTTCAGTCTTTTCCATGCTGCCAGGATACAATCTGAGATTTTCTACTCTGAAGCACAGGAAAAGTCCAGAGGTCACACACCACCACATCCATCTGAGATTATCTGGAGGTGAAGCAGTCATGAGACTGATTCAAAGCCTTAGGTCTCACATATTAGTCCACAAAAATTCACCCAGTAACTCCTGCACAAACTCCATACCTTTGAAGTTACTTGCAGGGTAACTTTTAGAAAAACATTTTGTCTTGATTTGAAGATGTCAGTTCGCAGAGAAGTCGCTATGTGATGAAGTAATTAGATTTGCCGATAAACTGATATGTAAAAACATGGCCCAAATAGTTACAGTTCCATAATTTCAGCTACTGTCCACTGGATGGTAAGAGCTACATCTTTATTTCCAGACTGAAGCACTCCCTCCTGGTAGAAATCCCTCTCCTGATAGAAGAAAGGACAGACCTGGAGAAAACACCTTCTAAATACACAGAGGGAGAGGCCTCCACACCAAGAGAAATTTTGTAGGTTATTGAGGCTATTTCTAAGCTTTTAATTTAATATATGCAGCACCAATGGCCAACTTCTGTACTCACTTTTGTCACTGGTGGTACTTTTCAAATAAATTCTGGTCTAAATACAGGCATAAAAGAATATCGTCAGTGCATGCCCTGTGTTTTCCCCTTTATTTCTTGGCTTTGGCTTTTAGTTCCAGCTCAAACAACAGTCAAACCTCTATTATTTTAAAAGAAAAAAAAAGAAAAAAAAAAAGAAAAAAAAAAGAGAGGTGGGTGACCGAAGAGAGGAATTATGGTGTATGCTACCTAACCAACCTCACCTGCGAGGTTCCAGCAAGGTTTTCATCCTGTCCTTCCAGCCAGTGGCTACAAGATTAAGACATGCCTTTGCTGATAAATAAAATGGAGATCAGCAATCTGTTTTCTTTCCTGCGTGTTAAGGTTTCAGTGGTTCAAAAATAGCGGGCCACGGTTGGTGCGCACCAATCCAGCTCAACTACATCAACCCTCCCTCAACTATACGGCCCGATGTTTCAATTAGGTGAGAAAACGCTGAGTAAACCCAGCTGCTGTTTGTCTCCAGGTTCATGACCGTATGATCTAAAGTGTCAATACGCAAACTAAATTTACAAACTTTCCACTCACAGCCCAAAAAATGCACCGGCGGCCGCTGCAGCGTGGAGGCACAGTGACATCTAGTGCCCGGCGCCTCCGGGGCTGCGCATTCCAGCTGTGCCAGGGACACGCCACACATCTGGACAGCCAAGAGCCTGGTCCCTCCAACACAGCAGGGTGACCGGGATTGATTCCTGCTCACCTCCAGGGTGGGAGAAAGATAGAAGAAAAGAGATGTTACCTCCACACAAGCACCTGCCTCCGTAAAAAAAAAATGGGTCCTTGAATTCACTTCCCTCCCATGTGTTCCAGCAGCGTTTTTTCTTCTGGATAAAATATCCTTAAAAACATAAAGGTTACAAAGGGACCTTGGTATTTTATATTTGTATGAAGCGCTCAATCTATATTTCATGTTGGAAATGTCACCAATCTTTGTGAGTGAATTACACCTTTGGACTTTCCGGAAGGCTGCCGATTGCACCGCCATGTGGACGCCCGGCTCTCCAAAAATTATGAGAGGACAATAATTTGCTCAAAACCCAAAATCCTGTATGTTAAAAAAGAATCTTTCCATAAAACAATATACCTTTGAATAGGATCTGTACTGTAGATAATTATGCTACATAAAAAAAGGTTAAGACACAATACGCTTTCTTTTTAATTAAAGTTTAACATACATTAACATTTCTAGATGAAAACCTGCCACTCTGAGAACAGTTTTAAATTCTGATTTGATTATTATTATTTTTTCCAGAGCGCTGAAGCTATCATATAACGGAATAAAAAGGACTAACAATGTCAGATTCTTTGGTAATTAATTTTGTGTCCTGCTGCAGAAGTATGAAATTCTATCAGCACTATCTTGACAGGCACGTCAGCTCTTCTGAAAAATTCCTACCCGTTATTGTATAAGCTTTATTGCAATTTTGCATATTTATTTTTTTTATTAGATCCGCAAGCAGTACAATCCAAGTTGTACTTTCTGAAATCAAACACCACGTGAAGTTAGTTATTAGTCCTAGGAAATAACAATAGCATCATCAGTATAAAAGCAGCACAAACTGTAAAGTAATTGGGTCAGATTTTGCACAGTATCTTTATCGCATCGGATCGACAACAATCTATTGCACAATTAGTATCTTCTTGGCAGCTTAGCAATTAATAATATATGAATTGCGAGCGTCTCAGAGAGGTATCATAACTTCCATAATATTGCCTTCCCCCCCCCCCCCAAAAAAAATAAAAGTCTGAGAACTGAAAGGAGCCAGGAAAATAAAAGAATAAAAAGCTCTTATAATTTGTAAATGATTAAGTAGGCATTCCTGCTATCCTAATACACAGTACTCGGTATTATAGCCATCTAATCAAAATTGGTCAGCAGGACTGAAGTATATCTTTAACTCGATCATTCCAGCAAGGGAAAAAACATAGTAACTCCTGAAAACCTTGATCTGTTTCTATATATTGCATTTTTTTCCCCTTAAAATTGAACAATCTTTTGCTCCTCTTTGTCTCACTAATAACAGCAGAAACATCCCTTCTTTTTCGTTCTTTTCTTTGTTCTCTACTTCAACAAAGATCCTAGCAATTAGCAGAGAAGAGAAAGGGAGTAAAATCTTACAGTTGCCACACTGAGAGCCTATAGATGCACCAACTGATAGAGCCCCGTCAGAATGCAGAATTTCTGTTACTAACCTCACATGTGAGAATAAAATATTTGAGAAGTGATCTGAAAGACCAGCTGATTTTCTGCTCTCAAGTGCAGCACAAGGGGAAAATCCAGCCAAATACCTGTGACTGCTTCTCCTGGCAGGCTCTCCGTGACATCTTTTCCCCATGAAACAAAGCCCCTAAGTACATGCTTTCACCTTTAAAGGTTCAAGTTGCTCACGTTATTTCCAAGCCATCCCATTTAAACCTGCGCCGAATGGCCCTGCCAGAAGGTCCCTGGATCAAGACCAAGGAGAAGTAGTAAAACAAGGCACATCTGGATGTCGTTGGAATTCACAAGTATTTCCACACATGCCAGTGGAAAGGAAGCAGGGGTTGTAAGTGATAAACCTGATGCTGGAGACGATCTGGATTGCCAGCAAAAACATGACTACTTCACTCGCTGAAGCTGCCCTCCACCCAGAAAAGTACCTCTGAAAATAAAACCCAAGACACGGTGTCAGTTTTGAGCACCCAACTCCATCTGACGGTGTCACAAGCGCGAGGGAGATTTGCCGTAAGAACATAATTTGAGTATCATCCCTCATCATTCGATACAATTTTTCAACTCTTTCAAAATTGCATGGAAAAATCTATATAATGTGTGCTTAGATTAATGAACTGTTTGAATCGGGATCAATACGCACTCCAAGATTTGAACTGTTGACACCTGCTGGATACAGCTATAAGAAGGCTTCATTCAGCTTATAGCCAATCAGTACTTTGTAACGACAGGGGTTCCACTTAATAAACAAGCAATCTAATATATGACCTCTGTAGATGAATTTCCTGAGAGCAAGTAAATAATCTGGATTCAAAATTTCCATGATTATACATATAATTACAGTATCACTTACCAATTAACACATTGATTTAAACCTTCTTGGGATTATGCACTTAAGTATAAAATAGGTGATTCAACCATCACTCAAATACTAAGCATCTCTTTAAGATGGCAAATTCGTGAGCCACAGAGCACTACACATCTAATTTCTCTCGGGGAAGAAAAATGTATTATGATAATAGAGATTACAAGAGATATATCATAATTAGGTGTACCATGGCTAGCTGGGGCTATTTTGCAAGAGCTGGACCACATCGATAAACATCATGAAATTGCTCTTCTTTTGTAGTGAGAGCAAAACCTTTTACACACCATAGTTCTTCTAAGTCTCCCACTGCCCTTTACTTAATAATAAAGCTGAGTATGTATTTGGACTTTTGATTTATTTTTTTTTTTTTATTTCACACATACACAGAGCCACCTGGACATAGCTACCAGTTGTCTAATAGACATATAAACAAACAGACAGAGATTTACGATGTTTTACTGTTATGCTTTTAACAAGGGCAATAATTAACGCGGATTTATATTATACAGTAGTTCTTGACAAAATTGTCTGTTACAAACGTTAATATAGCTTTCTATTCAGCTGCTCTGCAGTACATGAAGACAAATGAAAATCACTACACAACTCCCTTGCAGATCTTATTAAGTTAAAATATTCATTCAGGGTGGCAAATGAAAGTGAGGATGAGTATCCAAGAGACTATGCTTGTAAGGTATATTTCCTGTCACATTTTGTTTTTAATATTAAGACCTTTTTATCCACTGTTCAGCTGAGTATCTGTCATTTCATGCCTATACCTTGAGGGGAGAAAGAATTCACATCTGGAAGCAAATCATTATGTTCTTTCATTTTTCCCTTATCTCTATTTTGCGAGTAATCCTTTCACATAGAAAATTAGAATATATAATAAACAGCCACATTTCAACACATGATATTGCTTGCAATTTTAAAACTGCAGAACAGAGATAAGTAACTCCCAGAAACAAATTTTGAAAATCTGATAAACCAAATGTACAATACTTAAGGAAAAAGAGTTCTAGAACTAAAAAAAAAAAAGAAAATCACAGCTTTAAAATGTTTTATTTTCATATAGAGCTTTTGATATTATGCATAAAACTATCACTGAGTTATAACTGATTGCTAAAAACGGTCCAAAAAGTAGTTAAAATCATCCTTTTCTATCTTAAGATACTTCCAAAAAGTGCAGTAGTTAAAGTTGTAACATGATGCAAAATTTCCTATTGCAATAGACAAATAAATAATGCAGTAGGTATACCCACTTTCTTCTAAAACATACACATTTGCAACAGAGCCACAAAATTGTCCTCTGTGCCAACCCCTGTAATCCAGCTTGGAGAGACTCAGAGGGTGCTGTCAGCAGCCAGTCAGTAAAATGGGAAACCACAAACAGTAAAAAACCCCAACTCTTAATAACAGTAATGTATAGTTTCCTCAGGCATTAACTATTGGATAATAACCAGTAGTGACTTTAAACTATATGTTATAGCTTGGGTAAGGTGTGATGCTCACAGCAGTTCCATAGCTAGGAAGGAAGGAACACAATCTGGCCAGAAACACTCACACTGTTAGAAAGCCAGCTCGCACGCACGGATTTCTCCTTCTCCAGCGTTATCCCACCAGGCAGCTTTATAATGATCTAAAAAAATAACATACCTTGACTAGTGGTGCTGCACTGAGAGAGAAAATATCAAGTATACTGAAAGAATTTTAAGACAACACAGGCTGTATGGATGTTTGGACACTGGCTTCCCATCTCCCCCCTCAAAGGAGACAACAGCCCCAGATTTTTATTTTTAACATATTTTACCCTTTATCCACCCTGCGGAATTCCTCACCGCTGCTTCCCCCAACTGTAATGCTAATCCCTAACTGCAACCTCCCAGAAAGAGCAATTTATCTCAGTAGGGATCTGATCCACTTCCAATAACAAATGGGAGACACCGAGCCTTTCTGCTGGTTGTAAAGGTTAATAGATCAACACCAAAGAGCCTGCAAAGGGCCTAACTGGATGAGCTCGGATCATGAATGTATCTCCCGGTTGCTATCACAGGAGCCAAAAGAAAGAAAGAAAGAAGAAAATGTATAATAAAAGACACTAATTTGGACACCGGCCCGAAATCCAAGAGATTCAGATTGAATTCCTACTTCTGCCAGACTTAGTGCTACGTCTACAACACGGTGCCACCCTGGGCAGAGGCAATCAGGCTCATTCTGAACTGTAAAGTCCTACACATCCAGCGGGTGCAATCAGTATATGTGGATGTAATTAATCTGCCTCCACAGCAGCGCAGACGTGTCAGCGTTTCCCTGTGCCACGCACATGCTCAGATCACAACATTCATTTGTTCGGTCCGCAGCACTAAAACAGACTCATCATCATAAATACACGTGCCTTGGTATTTGGGAGGACCTCAGCTACCACGATTTTAAAACACCTATGCAAGCTCTGTGGCACAAAGTTTGAGTTAAGGCAGGGAAAATGCAAATTCCTAAAAAAAGAACCAAATTGTTCAGAGCACAGATTCCAGGACGTGCAAGCAGCAAACCCTAATTTTGCCAGTTCAAAAGTCTGAAAAATGAATTTCACAAACCCTTTCTTGCCCCCATCAGCACTCAACCAATAACTAATTGAAAACACATCCCTGTGCAGGGCATCCAGCACATTCCTAGATCTTCCCCACAGACTCTCCAACCCTACATAACAGTCAGCAAAGGAAAACAAAAGGCTCAGCTCTCTCCTTTACCTTTAAGTGCAAGTTTCACCTGCAAAATCATGATTTATTCTGATAGCTGGCCACCTTAGCCAAGCTGCTCTAAGTTTCTAAAAACCAAAAAGCTTTCTCAGACTTTTAGCTCTTCTGATATATACTAAGGTACAGCCACACAAGACAGATATGTTTTGAAATCATTACAACAGTTTTTAAGAAAGTAGGGGCAAGTGTTAACCACACAAAGTCTCTTAACGCTAAGCAAGAAGTCAACAGAGGAGATTCCCCACCAACTGGAGTAGGTGTCCTCCATCTACAGGCATCACATCTAAACATTGTCTCCATCTCTGGAGACATTCAAAACCCACCTGGACAAGTTCCTGTGCAACCTGCTCTGGCTGGACCTGCTTTGGCAGGGAGGGGTTGACTTATATGACCCGCAAAGGTCCCTTCCAACCCCATCTCATTAGGAAAAAAAAAAAGTTCACCAAGAAGCAACATACATCTGATATTTTTGTTTCCAACCATAAGACTGAGACATAAAGATCCTTATTATCACCGTTTTGTATTTTCTTGAAAGAAGGGTATGTTCAACATCTTTATTTTTGAGTCTGCTAAACCAATAGTCACTGTATTTTCACTTTGAAGCCTATTTTGAGGAACAGAGGGCAAGCATTAAGGCAAAAAGGAAAGAAAAATGCTTCAGACCATTGAAGTTGCAATCTATCACTCCTCTCTTCTCCTCAGACAACAGATGCTCTTGTCACCAGGTGCCAAGCAGCATCACCTCCACACGCCACCACATCCACAGCACGCCCGTGTCCCAGTAGCAGCCCAGTCCTGAAATCAGCAACTACCCCCTACAGGACACTGGAAATGCCTAGTTTGAGGATAAATTGAGAATCAAGTTATGTTTGTGCGGTTCCTCAGAACGGTAACGTCTCAGGGTGGCAGGGATAAATGCCTGGTCAGGATTTTTTAATGATGAAGATTACCAGCCATGATGCTGTGTGATCAGTACTGAGTGATCCACCCTCCAGTAACCCTCCTTCTTCCCCCTACAAATTCTCATTCCATATTTAAGAGCCTGCAGTTACTGAATTCCATGGAAATATCTGTGATTCCTCTGATTATTCTCCCCCCAAGATGCGGGGAGCAGGACGTACATCTCAGATGTATGTTGTTCCAACTGTGCACTGTTCCTGAAGGATACTCCTTGCCTTTATACTCCCTGCTTATCTAACGGAGACTGATTAATTCTGGTTACTGCCCTATGAATGCTCACTCTTTCCTTTCTCAAGGCTGTGACTGCCTGAATTCCCACTCATTTTCAACTACATTCTCTGAACAGGGGAAAATAAAAACCACCAGCCATTTACCCTCTCCATTTTTATTTACAAGATGTGGTTGCACAACTCCAGAATTCCACATCTATTGGCCCAGCAGTATGGCTTTATAAACGGCCCCATAAGGTTGTCTGCTCTATGGGTATTTTAATAGAGTGCTCCCGGAATGCTCAGAGTCTTAATCACAACCAACTTGACAAATAATGGGCCACGCTGTCAAAACAACTCATCTCCCATTTGGGTACATATGTGGGAATAAAAGTAGCTGCTGGATGCTAAACACTTTTGCAAATCCAGCCATTTAATTTAGGTGCCCAAATGGGAGCTGAGCTCTTTTAAAACCTGGCCAAATATATTCTTGAAAGGAAAAAAATACAGTGAAGCTGTGTAAAGTTCATCCTTTCTTCCGAAAGGAAAGGTCTGGCTTCTGCATGCCTATGAATTTATGAGGAAAACCTCTTTCTCACCATCTGTGATTACAGGTCATGAGCACTTCCAAAGCTCACACTGATACTTCTACCTACCTCTTTACAAGAATTACAGAATTACCTATTCAAACATCATCAAAGAGAATGGCACAGAGAGTCTACAAAGAACATGTACAAATATATAATCCACATTTGCACTAGAACTTCTCTAATGTTTTTCTCTCGCCTGTTTCTGGGGCTTTTTACATCCCTCGGGCCTTTCAAAAAAATACAGAAATGCTTAGAATTTTTTTTGGCCCTACACCAATTATCACAAACCAGTTCACGACGTTGAGGGTGATAGCAGATAAGCAAGGAAACAGCAACAGAGACAAGCAGAACGGCTCAGTGGTGAAAAAAACAAGCAAAATCAGTGTCCTGGCTCTGGCTGCTGCACCACACAGCCCAATTCTCTGAAAACGTGGCCATTAAAATGCCTTTTGATGGCTGACAAACAGAACTTGGTGCACCCCAAATCCCTGCATAGATAAAACTCACTCTTCTCTTCCAGCTTCCCCCGCATCTAAAGCCTCAGTAGTTCAAACCACACCTCACATATACCTTACCGTTTTGTTCTCCTACTGCTATGGAAAATCATGGGGGTTTTTTATTCCCAGAAGATAAATCTCTAAGGAGCAATCAATTAATTTCCAATTTAATTTTTTGAAACAAGAAACCAAGTTTCAGTACAATCTGGACCATAACATCACGCTCTCTCTAAATCAGAAGCGATTTCACCAGCCAGGATGATATACCCCTTCAGCAAAAGTTGGGCAAGCCGGGGGGTACTTCAGATTAGCCAGAGAAGGAGATAAGTTATCAAAAAAAAAAATATGCATTGTACAAAATAAGGAAGCTAAAAAGGAGAATGATTCAGGTAGCAAAGAACATTCCTATGCTTAAGATGGAGCAGGCAGCCAATTTCTTCCCTAAAAAAAAACAAACCATACGTTAATCCTTTTTGTATATTTGCAAAAAGCATGTTCATTCCCACAGCCGTCTTCACAACCATCTTAAACTCTCTTATTAAATAAACCACAGTTACCATCTATTTCTGAGCACACGGCTGACTCCTCAGATGACCCAATTTCTATTGCTGATATTCAAGAAGCTGCTAATTCTTTTCATCTGGCAAAGCCCCAGTTCCCAAATAGCTTACTACTGATATTTTTTTTTGATATTTTTTTTTTTCCTATAACACCTTTATTGACAAAACGCCACAGAAGCAAGTCGGCCGGCGTAATGACTCCTCAGCCCACCCGGGCAGCCATCACCTACCCTCCCTGATGCACAGCGTGGCCCATCACACACCAATACCTTGGAACACCAGAAATGCCGAGTACATCTCCACTCTAAACATTACAGTAGCCTCATGGCATTGCTTACGAAGTACAGAAATAATTAAAAAAGCTTCCTATGTATTACCAACAACAACAAAAAGTTCATTTTAATGAGAAACGTCATCTGAACCTCAGCCTCTTGGAATGGGTTTGGCTTTGTATTTTGTATTAAAAGTTTGGCAATAACCTAAACATTAGTCATCTCCCAGCGGGGAGAGACAGGACTTAATTTTGCTGCTCTGCTACCATGGAAGGCATTTCCATGGGATTGGTTTTCACTGTACGGTAGTTTCTCATCAAAAAATCATGCTGCAGGACAGTCACTGCCACCAGTATCAGTTGTTCCATCCACAGGGGACAGACAGCTCAAAGGACTGCTGAGGTCTTTGACCTCAACAACCAGGGTCAGGCAGCTAAAAATCATCTTTAAGTAGATCAGATCTACCTTTCAGTCTGTTGGGGTTTTTTTGTTTTGTAAAATGTCATCAGCACTTGAGCAAGAATGGAGGGAGGCACCTCCTGACTTTTGAAACAGAAAAATCTACAGACTGGATAAAGTCTCTTATTTCTGACAGCAGTCCCCCCAGATCAAGAACAATTTAAGAACAAGAACAATTTAAAAACCAACATGGAGAAACCACAGAACTACTTCTGTAACAGCTGCTCAAGGACAGACTTTGTCAATAATCACATGTGGTGCTCATAGTTGTGAAATTATGGGAAGAAGAAAAAAAAAGTATATATATTGATGATGATATACCACCATCTGCTATAGAATCATAGAATGGTTTGGGTTGGAAGGGACCTTAAAGATCAGCAAGTTCCAGCCCCCCCTGCCCTGGGCAGGGACACCTCCCACCAGACCAGGTTGCTCAAAGCCCCATCCAGCATGGCCTTGAAGGTTCTATGCTTCTTCTGCCCCCTGGTACAGAGCTTTTTTGGCAACATAGGTTTTTAGCAAAAAAGTTTAAAAAGTGTAAACTAATGCAAGCACTGCTGCTGCCGGAAGGCTGAACAACTAGAAAACTCTTTGGTGCTGGAATTTCAGACTCAGCATTCAAATAAAGTCTGCATAAGAAGCATGTTTTCCATTAAATCACAAACCAAACCATTTTAAAATGAGCATCTGAAATTAACCGAGAGTCCTTGTTGTCAACTCAGTGTCCCACTATTTGGTACATTTCTTAAAATCATGGCTTTGTAACAAAAGAAGTCTAGAATTCAGTTTCACGACTGGGTGCCGATTAGCCTTAGTTTTTAATTACCATGGAATTCGCAGCATTTGAATGCCACTTACTGCCAGCAATCTAATGACCTCTCTTCTTGCAGAAAGATGGAGGCAGCCTTTGTAGAAGGGAATGTGCCTCTCTTACGTGTTAGAGTTCTCTGAAGTAATCGCTGAGCCTGAAGGCACGAGAGATCGTTGTGATGAAGTCTACTTGAATTCAAGAAAAGCCCCTCATTGATGCTTCTATAGGTAAGGACCGGAAGTGACTGGATGGAGAGGCAGGGGGAGACAGAAGAAAAATAATAGGTTATTTTTTCAAAGGAAGGACTCAGTGAAGTGCTGCAGGGCCCTATTTTAGATCCATAGCTTCCGCTGTCCAACATATTACCAAATGATCCAGGAAAAGGGTGAAATGACCCTTATTTTGAAGGGAACCGTCAAGGTTCATAGATGTCGCCAAGTTATTCAAGTAAGCAAAAACAAGACAAAAACAAGACAAAAACTTTGACAAGAGTTACAGATGACTAACAATATCATGACAAAATGACAGGTGAAATCCATTCTTAATAATTGCTTAAATCAATTCCACGTGACATACACTTGGATGGAACCTGAAGTAGCTGAAACTACGCCTGACAAATTTTGGGGTTATGGTAGAAACCTTTATACGAAATCTAAGCTCAGTGCCCAGCATGAGTCAAACATGCAAATGCAATTTTAGAGATTTTTAGAATAGGAAAGGGAAAAAAAAATTAAAAAATATAGAAGAACATTATGCTACAACATAAATGAGAGGTTCAACTGCATCTTGAACACTGTGCACCTCTTCTCAGAGAAGACAACACAACCAGAAAACAAGGAAGGACAACCAGCTTACGGCAAAGCGTGGAACAGCCACCGTGTAAGGATGGCTAAAAAGATAAGGGATCTCCAGCCTGGCAAAGACGTAACTGGAGAGTTTATGATAAATGCCCTAGATGTCTACAAAATCACAAGGGAAGGAAGTAAATAAAGCATGATTTTTCAGCTTTTCCTCCAAAAGAAACAGAGGTCATCAAATGACATTAGCATGTGGAAGGCTCAGAAATAAAGGTGTGTTTTTTCCCTACAAAACGTAGCCAAGCTGTTTCATCCACTGCCAGAGGATGAGGTTTATGCCAAAAGCGTTCTTGGGTTAAAAGTTCAATTGGACCAATACATGGAAGAAGTTAAAAAAAAAAAAAGTGCATGCAGAACTATTCAATTTAAAAACCTACAGCCAAGCAGCCAAGGAAGTCCCAGACAATTGGAAATCATAATGTACAAAGTGAAGCACCAGAAAGGGTTTCCCAGTTCTTACGCTCCTTTCACCGCTGACCTTTCCTATTTGTCATCAGCTGAAACAAGACTCTGACTATAAAAAGCGTTAGTTGAAGCCTTTATGCTCTTCCCCTCGGCCCTTACAGAAGAGGTATGTTTTACGGAAATGGACAGTCTCTTCCAAATTCCTGCGATTCAGCCAGCACCCCATCATACACGTCAAGACCGTACCTATTCTAGCTACTTCACCCTCTGACCAACATCACAGCTGAGTCTCTCTGAACAGGAAAAAGCTGCTGGAAGAAAAATTAGAGAAGAGACGTGACAAAAATAATTCCATTTTTTTCCTCCACTAACAGTATTGTATCAGTATAACACGAAATAGCTGCTTCTCCTAAGGGTTTTCCTTCCTTTTCCCACTCTATGTCATTTTACTACAAAAACACTGCAAAAAAAAAAAAAAAAAGAGATTAAATAATTCTTCTACGGCAACAGTACATCTGCAGTAGTTAGGATGTGACGTGATAGAAATGAAGTTACTGTCAGATTTGGTGCAGGTGTCGTTTTTCTTTAGATTACAGTATTGCAGCTTTCTCCCTCAAAATCCTTAAGGCAAGATTTTGAAATGACATCACAGGTTGCAAAAGCAGAACAAGCTTCTCATAAATTTCTACTACCCAGGCACTATAATAAGAGCTTTTTCTTTTTCTTTTTTTTTTTCTTTTTTTTGCCATCTACCTCATTTCTTTGCCAACGGAATGCAGAATCATCATTAGTCTTTCCAGCATGCAGCAAATTAAGTTCCAGTGAATTGTCTCTCCCAGTTTCAGGTGTGTGCAGATAAGCTGTTTTCCCTTGCAGCTCTCCTAAGGGGCACACTTACCTTTTCCACTCAAGAACTACAACCGGCGCAGATTTGGGGTTTTTTTTAAGAACTTCTGCCAGAAGATGCACAATATTAGTGCCACTTTGAAGAAGGCTATTTAATCACCGGGTATCGGGGCAGCGCAGCGCCCGGTGCACAGGAATTGGCTATTCAAAGACACCGTCTTATGATGACATACCCTGATGTCACCTGGCTTTGGGGTTTTCCTTGGATGCATACTCAACATCCAAAGGCGCTTTACATCACTTAAGTCTAGTGCTGTGGCACACAAGCCACATCAGACAGCTTTTTGGTGCTCACAAGATGCAGAGACGTATTCTCATAGCACCTGTAACAGAAGAAATCTTACACTGACCCCAAGAAAGCAGAGGGGGAATAAATATATATTTGTAAATTAGATGCCAAAATCTCCACACAAGGCTGTATAAACCTTTATCCTGACTCCACACAGCTACCTGTCTGTTACGCCTTTGTGACTGGAGACTCCAAGACTCAATACTATTCCTTCCGTGATCTGGAAGTGGTAAAGGACATGACATCTCTGGCTCTATGGAATCATAGAATCATCTAGGTTGGAAGGGACCTTCAAGATCATCTAGTCCAACTATCAACCTAACTCTGACAAAAAAAAAAACCTGTCACTAAACCATGTCCCCCAGCACCATGTCAACCCGTCTTTTGAACACCTCCAGGGATGGTGCCTAAACCACCTCCCTGGGCAGCCCATTCCAAGGCTTGATAACCCTTTCAGTATAAATTTTTTTCCTAATATCCAATTTGAACCTCCTCTGGTGCAACTTGAGGCCATTTCCTTTTGCCCTATCACCTGTGCCTTCGGAGAAGAGACCGATCCCCCCCTCTCCACACCCTCTTTTCAGGGAGTTGTAGAGAGTGAGAAGGTCTCCCCTCAGCCTCCTTTTCTCCAGGCTGAATACCCCCAGCTCCCTCAGCCTCTCCTCATAAGACTTCATCTCAGCACCCTGTACAGAGCATACAGGAAACCTGCAGGACTGCTTCCTGTATTTCCCAATATTGTACAGTTTTAGTCACAAAGAGAAGCTTTTCTTGGTACGTCAGACTTGGGCTAAAATTTTGAAAACCATCAGAAGCAATTCAGGAATCTAAAAAGCCTTTCCAATAGCAGCTTGCATTCCCTGAAGCTTAACTCTCATGAGAGATAAAGTGAGACTGGGGGGTGTCCCAGAACTCCTAGACATTTTTGGAGAACATGACCATTTCTCTAGGTACCACCTTTTCTCTTCACTCTCTTCATATATTTTTCACGTTCATTCTCCTACTTCTGACATCCCTTTCTTCACCAGTCTAATAATCTATTTTCTTCATCATCTCATCATCTTCACACATCTCCCCTTTCCCCTCTAACACCTGGAAGCCTGCATACATATACACCAAAAATAAAAGATGGTATTTTGGATTCAAAGGCTTCCTCCTCCGCTGCAGAAACGTTCTAGAAGGTGGTGTTACTTTGGGCCCAGAGGAGTGACGGAGGATGGATGATTCACGCCGCGGGAACTCACACTCCCAGCTCACGAGCATCACACTCTTTAATAAAATCTCAGAGCTCTGACAACCTGGGGAGCCTCGTGGGACACGGGGGACGGATGGGAGCTATGCTGGCTGTACCCCACAGGCGTCACATCTCCACTGAGACCCCTGGCTGGCTCCATGTCCCTGCTATTTCAACAACTGCCACGCTTTGCTCTCACCACACTTCAGATGGAAAGGGCAGCAGAACGTTATAAAGCACAAGGCTATTATCCCCGGGTCGTGGCAAAGCCCAGCAATCTCCAAACAATCATGGGTTGGGATAATAGAGCAGCCCATTTCTGCGGGCTATAAAAGTATGAAGGGTCTCCTGAGCCAGCACACAACTCACAGCCAGTTGGCGAGCTCTCCGAGTCACTGACAGACAGATTCCTTCCCCGAGGCCAGCTGGCTTCCAAGGAGGCAACAACAGTGATGCTCTAGGGCTTCAACACGGACAATCATGTCGGAAAGAGATGGAAAAGACCTAGCGGGTCACCAAGTTCATTTATCTGCCAATGCAGGGAGAGATTTACGTGCTCGGAGTATAACCAGTACACCAGCACTTGAAGACTTGTATTTTCACATCAAACCTTAGTGATCAGCTCTGACATTTGGGTAACTGAAGCCTCTGGGCTAAACTGATTCAGATCACCAAAGGTCTGACTCATCAAAACATGGAAATAACCGCCACCTTCACATTAATACAGCAATTAGGCACTGACAATACACTTTGTTTGATTCAGAAAGAACTTACTCTACAAAGCAGATCCCTAAGAAACTTCAGTGGAGAGATCTTTTTTCAACGAAAAAAAGTAAACAAAAGACAGAACACATTTCATAGAATAAAATCATAGAATTGTTGAGGTTGGAAGGGATGTTTTCAATCATCTAGTCCAACCACCAACCTAACTCTGATAAAAAGCCAGCAAATGTGCCATCATTCCTTATAGTAAAATTAAAAAATAACTTGCAGGTATTTATTCACTATCCAGTGCTACCAGCTCTTTTCTGAGAATTTCAATATAACCCAAGACAAACCTTAAGAGTCAAGTCTCCTGCATGCAGCAACTTTCAATGACACAGAATGCAATCGCTGCACGGGGGCAGATACACACACACGTGAAAACAACAAAACTTGCTGTACATCTGTCAGGGCACTGCCTTTCACACTGTACAGTCTTCTACCTACACATTGTCCTGGTTTGAGTGACACAAGACTAACTTCTCTTCTAATGCCTGGGAAAACTGCACTACTGGAAGAGTCTGAATTCGTGAAAATATTTACTTTATAGCCAGCCAGCCAGGCTATGTGGGATCAAGGTCTTGGTATTTTCGATCCTTGCCAAGTGCAAAGATGAGGAGCAAGATCCAGGCATTCAACCCAAGCTGCCAACAGGATTGTTTCATATCACAAGCGCCACATTCAATATAAATTAGAAAGTTTGCTGCACAGTGCTCTCTATCCCTTGATTGCTGGGATCCTGAGAACTCCCTGCCCTGGTGCTGGACCCCTGAGCCCTTCCCTTCTTCCTGAAGCCACAGCGAAGGCCATGTCCCACATTGTCTATGCCCTGCTGGGAGAGCACAGCTTCCTTCTGGTGGAATGGGCTGAGTATAATCCTTGTGTATTTTATATTGGTGTCAGGATCAAAACTGGTTCTTTAGTGTTGTTGTTAATTATTTAGTCGCATCCTAGTAAATCTATTTATATTTCAACCCATGTGTTTCCTTGTTTTCCCCAGTTCTCCTTCCTGGGTGGGGATGGGTCATCAGATGATAGAAAATTGTCTGAACAACAATAAATTGTTATGGGTCTCTCAAACCATAATACATGTTTTCTGGAAACTCCTGCACGATGCAAACTGGGTTCTCCTACTTCACACAGTACATAGACTCAAGAGTGATTCTCACCGGAACTTCTCACTTCTGAACCCCTGTTCAGTGTACATGACCAAAAAAAATTTAAAAGCTGCACTTGGTAGAAGCTGTAGTGCCTTCATCTACGGAAACAAGCTGTGCTCAAAAATTGCTTAGCTTACATTATTTCCAAACCACCCACAAGCTCCATGGAATTTGATACAGCAGATATGCATAATACCCACTGCACTTGAGACTGCTACAGGAGATACGTCTGCTGAATCAGCCTTCCAAAGCCAGACTAATCATAAGCCTTGGGTAGCACGGAACCGTTCTCAGGAGAGCACAACGAATTATGTGTGCACGAGAAAAGTCTGCTTCACTAATGGATCCAAGGTAGAAGGCTGTGCAAATTCACCAAGAAGATGCTCCGTGTGAGGACAGCGGAAGAACTTGGGGTAGGCAGGAAAAGCAAATCAACCGAGAGCAGAATTATCTTCTCAGCTGGCACAGGGAGCAGCTGCTCCGTCAACCACCCCACTGAACTCATCTCCCAGCAGTGGTTAGAGAAGCAGTTCTGCAAGTCCAAATTTCACAGGCATCAGCAGAAGAAATCTGGCTGTTCCTCCTTCAATAGCAAAACAAGCAGAAGGAGACCGGTACACGGTCACATTACTGACATCAGACATTCAGAGACCTGGATACCAGAGCAACGTATTTAAACAAGTGCATTAAAATTTAATCGCTGGCTGAGGGTCAATCACTCTATGGACACAGCTCTTTTTTTCTCAGGCTACTGAGGGAACCCGAACAACCCCGTAGACACCACAGGTTAACACTGCCTAAGATGCATTTTTCCTCAGATGTGTGCACTTCACCCAATTCAGCTGCCCGAAAAGCTCTCCAGCAGGAACACAAGAACTTTTCATCTTACAGGGTATGTTTTACACGCACAGCCAAACCCAATTTAGCACTTCCACGCTTTGGGGGAAACCAGGAACAGCTGCGTGTGTGCTATTGAGGTGACGGGAGCCTGTAGCAAAAGAAGTCAGAAAGTCTCCTAAACAGTGTACTGAAACAGTTGATCTCAACAGAAATTAACCATTCTTTATTGCAAGCGAAAACCACTAGTTTTCTCTCCTCTAGACAAAAGCCAGGAGAAATCAGAAACAAGAGTGGATGTGCAAAAGCAAACAGTGCATTTGTACCTTTTTTTGCTTCTTTCTCACGTATGGAGGATTAAATAGTTTTCTTCTGATTAAGGTTATTTACCCAACAAAAATTCAGATTTAGCACCAAGCCTGGCATTTCCCAGCTGCCTGCAAGGATCAACTATGTTTTATTTCAACAGATTTTGTCAATTTTGATGAGCACTTTGTTAAACTGTTAAAGCACTGCATCTTGCCTTAGATATATTATTAAACATTGTCACAACACACTCCACAGCTCCTCCCTGGCTGGAGACCTAGGACATCCCATCACTTTGCCATGAAGGAAAATAAAAATCAGACCATAGATTTTTTTTTTCCCTCCTTTGTAAATTATTCTAACTAATTTGCCATCGTGCTCCACTGCTTTATTGTTGGCAGTAACCACACAAGCCTTGTGGCCACCATACAGAAACCAGACGCAACTGTCACAGGTCCTGCGTAAGGAAGGGTCGGGTTCACAGCTGCACTGTTCCAGGGACAGATTGCTTAAGATTCCAGTTGTTCCTTTCTCCAGAGGAAGGATATCACAGAATCATAGAATGGTTAGAGTTGGAAGGGACCTTAAAGTCCCTTCCAACGCCCCTGCCATGGGCAGGGACACCTCCCACCAGAGCAGGTTGCTCAAAGCCCCATCCAGCCTGGCCTTGAACCCTTCCAGGGATGGGGCAGCCACAGCTTCTCTGGGCAACC